>JAWWNF010000841.1:600000-1099833 GCA_034641395.1 Darevskia armeniaca
TAGCCCTGAAACACAGCAGCAAAACACTGAAATAAATACAGTGGTACCTCGGGTTAATAACTTAATTCGTTCTGGAGGTCCGTTCTTAACCTGAAAAAGTTCTTAGCCTGAAGCACCACTTTAGCTAATGGGGCCTCCCGCTGCCCTGCCAGAGCACAATTTCTGATCTTATCCTGAAGCAAAGTTCTTAACCTGAAGCATTATTTCTGGGTTAGCGGAGTCTGTAACCTGAAGCGTCTGTAACCTGAGGTACCACTGTATGAGGCTCTCGCCACTCACCTCCTCTACGTTCAAGCTGGATTTCGCACTCGTCTCAAAAAACCTGATCCCGTGCTCCTTGGATAACTGTTGGGAAAGAAGTGGGATACTTGGAATGGGGGCCGGGGAACCCGTCCTAACGCCAACTCTTTGGCAACCCTCGCTACACCCACCCCACAGCCCATCTCAGTCTTCTCCTGACCCCATAGAACAGGGGTGGGCAGGCGTCAGACTTGCTTGGTTGACTGACAGCAAGGAAAAGGTACACATAAGCCTTCCCCCCCTGTCACACACAGTTTGTTACAAAACCTGAAACAGCTGCTCAAGTGCAAGAGCAGGAAGTTAAGCTCACCCTTGAATCAGAGGAATTGATGGAAAGATTATCTTGGGTGAATAAATGTGACTTTTAATATTCCCTCCTGGATGATCACAGCTTTCTGATACTTTTTTACATGCATGCTTATATATGACTCTCTTAATGGTTACTTTGGTTATTGTTTCATATTTGAAAATCTTACATCCACCCAGATAGATAGATATAAACACAAACACACACTGCAGCGTGATGACAACCTTACTTTTTATGTATATACTAGTAAATTAAGCCCGTTGAAAAACGGGCGCTAGAGGGGTGGCCCCCCCCCGGCGCCGGCGGCTGCTGCCCCCCGAGATGGCGCCTCAGGCACAGCCGCGGATCCCGCGTCGGCCTGCTTGGCCCGGGATCCACCCGGGCGCTCCTCCACCATCCCTCCGGCCGGGCGAGATTCTGCTCTGGGGGGCTGGCGGCGGCCGGATCCGAGCCGCGGAGGCGGCCGGCGGCGGCGGGAGCGCCTGCGGCGCTTCCCCCGCGCTTTGGCTGGCGCTGCTGCGGGGAGGAGGAGGGCGATCGGCGGCGGCGGCCGGATCCGAGCCACGGAGGCGGCCGGATCCGAGCCACGGAGGCGGCCGGAGGCAGCGGGAGCGCCTGTGGTGCTTCCCCCGTGCTTTGGCTGGCGCTGCTGCTGCTGGCGAGGTGGGCGCCGCCGGGCACCGCTAGCAAGATGCGAGGGATGAGGCTCCGTGCAAGGCGGCGGCGCTGCCTCAATTGACACCGCGCGTGCGCCGCCGCTGACTTCCGGCCTGCGTCCCTGTTGGGGGGGGAACAGTAGAGCTGTCCAATCCCTGCGTCCCCGTGTGACATGCGCAGAACGCACTTCCGTGACACACGGAAAAGCAGGGACACTTGCTCTTTATTATATAGGATAGGTGTGGGTGTGGAGATAGACACCTATATACATCTAAATGTAAGGCTGTCATCACGCTGCAGTTTATGTGACCACCAAGAGGTGGCAGCACCAACGCAGGATGGCTGGCAGCTCAGGCAAACGTGCTTCATAGAGTGCTTCATAGAGTGCTTCATAGAGCAAATCAAATTAAGTGCTTCATAGAGCAAATCACTCTGGGAAGAGCTCCCCAACCTCACCATTAAATCCAAGTGCAGGAAGGTTTAACCGAGGGGGTGAGGTGCTTCAGGAAACCGCTGAGCTCAGCACTCAAGCCTCCAAGCACCTGTCCCCATGCGCCATTTCCTCCCCGCCACACCCCGCCCTCTCTGCCCCGCCCGAGTTTGTCGCTCTGGCTGCATCAGATACCTTCTCTGCTCGGTCCCGGGGCACTTTGCGTTTGCCTTCCATGTCGCACTTGTTCCCCAGCAGGAGGCGCTCTACGCCGGCCGAAGCGTTCTGCAGAAGAAAGGGGGGGGCAGAGAGATCCAGACATCGACCAGGCAGGTTGCAGGTTTTCCCGCCCTGATCCTCCACCCGTACCACCAGAAAGACCTTGCTGGATCAGGCCAGTGGCCCATCTAGTCCAGAATCCTGTTCTCCCAGTGGCCAATGGGGATGCCCCGATGGGAAGTCCACCAGCAGGACCCGGGTGCAAGAGCTACTCTCCCCACTTGCGATTCCTAGCAACTTCACTGCCTGCAGGGAGAACAGAATCGTCTCGTGCCCACAATGCCATCGCCCTCCTGCCTTTCCCCTGTCTACCGCAAGGCGATGTCGGATCCATAGCAGGGGAAGAAGGGCGGTGGGCGAGAGGGTGGATGAGAAAAGGGGGTGGGTGCCTGCCAGCCGCAGACCCTCTCCATCCCACCCAGCCCCCACCCCACCCTTTCTTCCTCATGCTCACTCACTTCCTTAATGCTCTTCATCCAGTTTTGGATGTTCTCAAAGGATTTTTCATCCGTGATGTCGTAAACAAGGATAATCCCCTGGGAAGGAACCGGGTGTTAACGCTGGCTTGCATTTTAACAGAATAAATGGCAACACAGCAAGCAAACGTATGAAAATCTACCCATCTGACATCAAGGTCAAGTTTGCAGAAACCTGTCTAATAATAATATTTATTTATTTATTTATACCCCGCCCATCTGGCTGGGTTTCCCCAGCCACTCTGGGGAGCCACTCTTCCAACAGAATATTAAAATGCAATAGTCTATTAATTAAAAGCTTCCCTAAACAGGGCTGCCTTCAGGTGTCTTCTAAAAGTCTGGTAGTTGTTTTTCTCTTTGACATCTGGTGGGAGGGCGTTCCACAGGGCGGGTGCCACTACCGAGAAGGCCCTCTGCCTGGTTCCCTGTAACTTGGCTTCTCGTAGTGAGGGAACCGCCAGAAGGCCCTCGGAGCTGGACCTCAGTGTCCGGGCAGAACAATGGGGGTGGAGACGCTCCTTCAGGTATACTGGACCAAGGCCGTTTAGGGCTTTAAAGGTCAGCACCAACACTGTTTGTATATTTATCCCAGAATTCCAATTAAAACACACACACACACATTTACTGGCCATAAGCTTCTCCCCAATGGCAAAATCCTTCCTTGGTGGCCTTGTTGCATCTTGGCCCTTTTGACTGTATGTACCCCCCCCACCCCAGGCTACAAAGATCCCACTTCTGACACCAATTGTGTAATGGCATTCCGGCCTGGCCAAGAAGCTAGGGACTGCTGGGTGTCGGGATTCCATACCATGGCTCCCCGGTAATACGCTGTGGTGATGGTCTTGAACCGTTCCTGGCCGGCCGTGTCCCTGCAAGAGAAAGAAGTCTAAGATCGCAAGAGACGGGGACCGTTATCTGAAACCTCCTCCCATCGGCACCCGTCCCGTTCCGAAGCCTCGTACGCACAAAGGAAGAGCCTTGCTGCTGAATCAAACCCAAAGGCTCCTCGAGTCCAGCATTGTCCATCACAGCGACATATCAGATGCCTCTGGGAAGCACAGGAGCAGATCTTCTCTACTGTTCACCCCCCTCCCCGAGCAACTCATATTCAGAGGTAGACTGCCTCTGAACCAGGAGGTTCCATTTAACTCGTCTAGCTAACAGCCTTTTATAGACTTCTCCTCCTCCACGAATTTGTCTTGGTCCCTCTTCAATGCCCTCTAAAGATGGAGGATCATAATACACCAGAGCTGTCTTAACTGCATCTTGAAGCAAATTAAGTAATACATATAAATCTTTATCTAAAGAGGGAGCCCCCACAATGTTAGCAAACACTGCCACAGATTTTGAAGGAGCTGCGATGCTCGGACCCCTTTTCACCAGGAAATCCTCCACTCTCAGGTCCCTGGGATGTGGTTGGACCACAATTCCCATCACCCCTCCCCATCAGGCTAAACTGGTTGAGGATGATGGGAGTCATAGTCCAATCGCATCTGGGGACCCAAGGGTGGAGGGGCGCTGATTTTAAACTGCTGCTCCCCTCCAATCTTGGACACAGGCTGCATTTTGAGCTGTGTTTTCAGTTAGCTGGGAGCCTCTGAGCTTGAGCAGAGAATCACTCCCAAAGGGGATGAGGAACTGGCTATCAAACCCACATCACAGGCACCACAAAATAATACAAAATTAATTACGCATTGGGGGTAGGAAGGGGATCTCCCGGCTTTTGTTCAGCCTGAATCTGCAGGGGATCAATTTCATTTGGATGAAATGAACGTTTTGAGAGAAATATTTTTTAAAAATACAGTGGTATCTTGGTTTACAAACTTAATGAAATACTTTATTGCACTTGTACAACTTGTATACAGTGAGATTCCGGAAGTCTGTTCTTAAACCGAAGCGTTCTTAAACCAAGGCGTGCTTTCCCATAGCAGCGGGGGACTCAATTTACAAATGGAACACACTCAACAGGAAGCGGAACATGTTCTTATTCCAAGGCAAAGTTCACAAACCAAAACACCTACTTCCGGGTTTGCAGCGTTCTTAATCCAAGTTGTTCATAAACTAAGCTGTTCTTAAACTAAGGTACCACTGTACTTTTTACTTTTCCAACACCACACATTGCATTATAAAGCTCTATCCCAGGGGTCAGCAAACTTTTTCAGCAGGGGGCCGGTCCACTGTCCCTCAGACCTTGGGGGGGGGCAGACTATATTTTGAAAGAAAGAAAAATGAACGAATTCCTATGCCTCACAAATAACCCAGAGATGCATCCTATATAATAAAGTTGCTGTGTCCCTGCGTCCAACTTTCTGTGTGTCACAGAAGTGCGCTACTGCGCATGTCACACACGGACGCAGGGATTGGAGCAGGGATTGGAGAGGGGGGCGTGTCCGGAAGGCAGCGGCGGCGCACACGCGTTGTCAGTTGCGCCAGTGCCGCTGCCTCGCATGGACATGGGGAGGGGGAAAAGAAAAGCACAGAATAGCACGGAAAATCAGGGGGGGGGGGAAGAATAGGGGAAAGGGGGGAGAAAAAACAAAAAGGGAAGAAGAAAGGGGGAAGGGAAAATAGAAGGAAAATCAAGGGGAGGAAAAGAAAGAAAGGGGGAAGGGGGAGG
Organism: Darevskia armeniaca; assembly: GCA_034641395.1. Taxonomy (NCBI): domain Eukaryota; kingdom Metazoa; phylum Chordata; class Lepidosauria; order Squamata; family Lacertidae; genus Darevskia; species Darevskia armeniaca. The sequence continues at coordinate 605,067 of JAWWNF010000841.1, forward strand.
AGAAGGGGAAAGGGGAAAACAAGAGGGGAATAAAGTGGGGAAAGAGGGAAAATCAAGGGGAGGAAAAGGGAAAAATAAAGGGGAAAGGGGGGAGAGAAAAAGGGGAAAAGAAAGGGGAAATCCAGGGGGAGAAGAAAAGGAGAAAACAAGGGGAAAGCAGGGGAAGAAAACGGGAAAGAAGAAAGGGAAAAACAAGGGGGATAAAGGGAATGAAAGGGGGGAAGATAAAAGGGGGAAGGGAAAAACAAGGGGGGGAATAAAAAAGGGGGGAAGAAAAAGGCGAGCGATGTCAAGCGAGAGCCACTCGGTCAGCTCTGCGCGTGTCCCCGAAGTTTCTAGGGCAACAGGGACGCTATGCGCAGAGCTGCCTACGTCATGCGGCTCTCGCGTTGTTAGAAAAAAAAAACGAGATAAGCGAGAGCCGCATGACGTAGTGGCTTGATGCATGATGTTCTAGCGCCCGTTAATTTAACGGGCTGAACGTCCACTAGTTTTAAATAAAAGCACGCATTCTACTCATGTAAAAACACGCTGATTCCTGGACCGTCGGCAGGCCAGATTTAGAAGGCGATTGGGCCGGATCCAGCCCCCGGGCCTTATTTTGCCTACCCATGCTCTAGCCTGTCCTTATTTTAGCCCTTTTCTTCTTCCTTTCTCAACACAAAGGGTGCTTTTTCAGACCTCCTTTCTTTAAATGCCTCCGTCTGAAACTCGACTCCCCCCCCCCCGAAGCCCCAAAATCCCCAGTCCTTTATCTCCCAACTGGAATAAACCAAAAGCATAGAGTTCCCTGCCTCTGTTCACTTGGAGACTCCTGCCTGTCTCGTGCTCTGCTGTCAAAATGTAGATTTGCAAGCGCCTTGGGGGCAGAGACTCATGAAAGGTTTGCGTTGCACCATAAGCACGTACCAAACTTGCAGCTTGATCCTCTTCCCTTCAATGTCCACTGTCCGGATTTTGAAGTCGATCCCTAGATAGGGGGAAGATGGAGTCAAGTTACTCTCACACACATATATAGGCTCACACTCTAACAGAATCATAGAGTTGGAAGGGACCCCGAGGGTCATCTAGTCCAACCCCCTGCAATGCCAGAATCTCAGCTAAAGCATCCATGACAGAAGGCCGTCCATCTCTTAGAAACACAGGACACAGCCCAGCCCTACCTGGAGAGACCTCTCCCTGAAACCCTGCAGAGCTGCTGCCAGTCAGTGTGGACAGTATTGTACTAGATAGTATAAACACTGACAAATGGGAAACACTGACCTGCGAGCGCTCCAGTTGGAGAACAGCCTTTACCAAAGGTATCATGAGCTTTGAAGACACTCAAACTCAGGACGCAAGGGAGAAACGTGCTAAGAGGTATTCTGTAAACCGCTTTGAGTTTCGTTTGGGTTTGTATCATTAGATGACGTATACATTTTATGGAATAAATAAAATATAACTGTGTTTATATGTTGCTGTTTTGATTTTTAACCTGCCTCGATATGATGTTTAATTCTTTCTGTAAACTGCTTTGCGTTTTGTTTAGGGGGTTTTTTAATAATCAGATGGTATATAAATTTTATGGAATAAATAAAATATAACTGTGTTTGATTTTTAACCTGCCTCGATACGATGTTATGCATTCTGCGTTGCAAACCGACCAGCGGTCTTTTGACGAAGGGCGGACTATAAATTTCATAAATAATAACAAATGTGCATCAAATGCACTTTAAATGCACAGTGCAGCTCTGTCGCTAGCAGGGGGGTGCCCATTCCTCCTGGCAGTGTAATGATTAGAAGGGGTCAGCAAACTTTTTCAGCAGGGGGTTGGTCCACTGTCCCTCAGGCCTTGTTGGGGGGCCAGACTATATTTTGGAAATAATAAAAAAAAGAATTCCTATGCCCTACAAATCACCCAGAGATGCATTTTAAATAAAAGCACACATTCTACTCATGTAAAAACACGCTGATTCTTGGACCGTCCACGGGCCGGATTGAGAAGGCGATTGGGCTGGATCCGGCCCCCCGGGCCTTAGGTAGCCTACCCCTGGGGGTAGGGTGTCAAACTCAGATATGGGAGAGAACAGGGTTCCAATCCCCACTCAGTTCAAATCTCACTTGGGCCAATTGCCGCCTCTCCGCCTAACCTACCTCTCAGGGTTGTTGTGGGGTTTAAATGTGGAGGGAGAGAATCGTGCCCTTGCGTTAAAAGGTGGGATATCGATGCGTCTGATGGATAAGCAAACAAATGTCTTGGGGGATGCGGACTGGGAGTAGGAGGATGCGAAGCCTTGAAGATCGAGGTGCAAGGGGGTGACACAGAGCCCCTCCCCTTCCCCAGATCTCCCCAGAACCGCCCACCCCATTCCCCTGGGACCCCCCTCGCTGCCCCCAACCCCTCTCACCGATGGTACTGATATAGGTCCCGCTGAAGTTGTCTTCTGCAAAGCGGATGATCAGGCACGTCTTCCCCACTCCACTGTCTCCGATGAGGAGCAGCTTGAAGAGGTGATCGTAAGATTTGGCCATGGCCCCCACAGAGTTGCAACTTGGGTTTGTTTTCCCCCTCTTTCCTGGGAGAGAAGAAAGAAAAGAAAGAAATAGAAGGAGCTGGGGTGGGGGGGATAGAGAAAAGAGAAATCAGAAAAGTTTAAAGGGAGGGGGGAGGGATGAGAAGTTGCGAGGCGGAACCCAAACTCCTCCTCTCGCCCAACAGCCTTTTTTTTCCTCCTCTTCCTCCTTCTTCCCAGCCAGCGGGAGGCTCAGACCACTCCCCCATTCCTCCTCGCTGGAAGGCGAGGGAGAAAAGCCGCTCCCCCCCCCACCACCTCGGGCAGGGAGGGGTTAAGCCAGCAGGGCTGAAATATCTGCGCTGACTCAGCCCCGGGAGGAGCGGATTTCTTCAATGGGCTCTTCTTCCCCCGCCCCCGCGCGCCCCGGGCAGCATGAATGAACTTGGCGCTGCTGTTCATTCATGCCCCCGAAGGGAGACCACTGCGGCGCAGTGGTTAGAGTGCCGGGACCGGGGAGAGGTCAGGGTTTGTAATGTCCTGCTCAGGCCACCGTGAAGCTTGCCCGGTGTGTCCTTGAGCCAGTCGCCCGTCTCTCCTACCTTGCAGGGTTGTTGTAAGGATAAAGTAAGGTGGGGGGGGGGAGAGAGCCAGGCATGCCACCTTTTATCAACACTTGAAGGGAAAGTGGGATAGAAACGGGGTCCAGAACTAAATAAGAGCCATTCGCAAGGCGCTTGACCGCTGAGAGTGCCCTTGAGCATGTGCAAAGTACCTTTCATTGAGTTGCTGCATAGCGACCTCCACACCTCATGCGCACGCTTTAAGGTGGCATATGCCCCATACATTTAAAGTACATGCTTGCATTCCAAGGAATCCTAGGAACTGTAGTTTGCTTCTCACAGAACTACAGTTCCCAGCACCCTTAACAAACTACAGTTCCCAAAGAGGTTCACAACATTAACCTACTATTTAAAAAAAAAAAAACAACAACCAAAGGTTTCCATCTTTTATTATCTGTAATGGACAGAGAGTCTCTGGAGAAACAGGCAGAAGTTCAACAGGTGAAATGCTCTCCTCCATTTCTTCTTTATGCCAGGAAAAGCCTCCATTTCTTTTCTTGTTTTCTAGTGGAGGAAAGGCGCAGGATTTTGGTCTGCTAAGCACATCAGGAAAAGAGAGTGTGATGCTGTATCTCGATTTGAGAAACAATGGCCTGTCTGTATCCATTACTCCCATCCACTGACTTCAATCACACCATGTAGAGTTAACAGCAGGGGATTCCGGCAAACGGTCAATTGGCTCAGATATTTTTAGACTGTATAAAACTCCTGGGGTTGATCAGGGAGTTGTAGAAGAAATCAGAATAATAAAGAATAAATAAACTTTTAGTTGCCATATTTCAAAAAAGTGAAAATCCAGACACAGAAGTCGCTGAACAATTTTTAAAGGGACATCACCAAAAACGACACTGTCGGCACTGCTTCTGACTGCAGTATTCTGGCTACGTCCAGTAAATACCGGGCGAACTTCAACTGGTAGGCTGGGAGCCCTCAGTGGGTGAGAGCCTGATCCAAAGAGGGTGGCAATAGAAGCACTACCACCATGAAAATACATGGTAAAAAGTTAACAAATGGCTCCCGAATGCATGTTTGGGTCCTGGCTTGCAAGACATACTTGGATCACAGAATGAGAGAAGGTGGAATGTCAGAAACAGGAATTGATTATACATATGGTGAAGGTCTGTAGGATCGATTTAGTAATAGGGTGTTTTATTTTGCTGCACTGCAAGGCATAGCACTGAGAATAATAATAATGATAAGAAGAATGTATGTATACCCCACCCATCTGACTGGGTTTCCCCAGCCACTCTGGGCAACTCCCAAAATAGTAATAACTAGTTGAAGTTAGCCCGTTGACCAACGGGCTCTAGAGGAAGAGGCAGGAGGCGGCAGAGCGGCTCGCGGGGCCCCGGCGCGCCCTGCTCCCGGCCCCCGCTTCGAGCACGCTCCGGCCGCTCCCGCCTCACCGCCTCTCCGAGCGGCTCGCGGGGCCCCGGCGCGCCCTGCTCCCCCCGCTTGGAGCGCGTTCCGCGGCGCCCACCAGCGCCCACCTCGCCGCCCCTCCGCAGGAGCAGCAGCGCCAGGGCGAGCTGGTTGGCTTCCCCCGCGCTTTGGCTGGCGCTGGTGCGGGGAGGAGGAGGGCGATCGGCGGCGGCGGCCGGATCCGAGCCGCGGAGGTGGCCGGCGGCGGCAGCGCGCTCAGCTCCATGCGAGGCGGCGGCAGTGAGGCAACTGACGACGCGCATGCGCCGCCGCCTCTCGGACACGCCCCCCTCTCCAATCCCTGCTCCAATCCCAGCGTCCGTCTGGGACATGCGCAGTGGAAAATTTCCACTGACACACACCCGCGGACGTGGGGACATTAGAGAATTATTATATAGGATAATAGTAGTAGTAGTAGTAATAATAATAATAATAATAGTAATAATAATGTGATAAAACATCAAACATTAAAAAGTTCCCTAAACAGGGCTGCCTTCAGGTGTCTTCTAAAAGTCAGATGGTTGTTTATTTCCTTTACATCTGGTGGGCACCACTACCAAGAAGGCCCTCTGCCTGGTTCCCTGTAACCTCACTTCTCGCAATGAGGGAACTGCCAGAAGGCCCTTGGAGCTGGACCTCCGTGTCTGGGCTGAACGATGGGGGTGGAGATGCTCCTTCAGGTATACTGGGCCAAGGCTGTTTAGGGCTTTCAAGGTCAGCACCAACGCTGTTAGATGTGATTTTTGTGTTTTCCTTTAAAAAAATTTTTAATTAAGACTGTAAACTCCTTGAGAGCAGGGATCTATTTTTTACCCATATGATTCTTTAGGGTGCCATTAACAATGCTGATTGTGCTGTATCACGATACCATTCTAGATGCCTGCTGAAAACATTGTTGCTTCGGCAACCGTGTCCAGACGCATCATTTAGTTATTTGTTCTAAATGTGTTTAATTCTTTTAAATTGTTTTTAGTGATGCTTTTATGCATAATTGTTTTTAATTTGTCTGTGTATTTCATGTTTTATATAGAATTTAATCTGTTTACTGCTCAGGGATTATTATAAGGAAATATTATACATTTCCTAAATAAAAAGAACCCTATAATGTACTGATAGCGGTTCAATTCTCTGAGAAACTGCACCAGTGATTCATCTGTAGAAACGGTTCCACTGATTTTTATAGTCTATGAGAATGGTTTTACAGTTATTGCTTTTGGAAATTGTAGTCTCTTTTTTTGTATTTTTATCATATTTTACATTGTCATACACAACTTTGATGGCTTCAGGCTTTGAAGCAGTCTATAAATGTGTAAAATAAAGAAGAAATAAATATGAAGAGAAGAATTCCAAGGTTTGCAAAAGTGTCTGTGTTTGGAGGAAATTCATTAGGATGGCTGTTTAGAAGACGACGACAACAACAACAACAACAACAACAACAACAACAACGGACACTTTGTTGTTGTTTAGTCATTTAGTCGTGTCCGACTCTTCGTGACCCCATGGACCAGAGCACACCAGGCACTCCTGTCTTCCACTGCCTCCCGCAGTTTGGTCAGACTCATGTTGGTAGCTTCGAGAACACTGTCCAACCATCTCGTCCTCTGTCGTCCCCTTCTCCTTGTGCCCTCCATCTTTCCCAGCATCAGGGTCTTTTCCAGGGAGTCTTCTCTTCTCATGAGGTGGCCAAAGTACCAGTATTGGAGCCTCAGCTTCAGGATCTGTCCTTCCAGTGAGCACTCAGGGCTGATTTCCTTAAGAATGGATAGGTTTGATCTTCTTGCAGTCCATGGGACTCTCAAGAGTCTCCTCCAGCACCACTATTATAGCACAATGAGGACTGAATATGCCAATGATGCAGAAAATTCTGATTGTTCAGGTGAGGGAATGGCAGTCTGGGATGGGATGCAGTCAGACTGGAATGGAATATCCTGGAAAACAGCATGGATAGAGATGGCAGCCAGAGCAGCAGCTTTCCATGCTGCAATATTTTGTTGCAGATTCTGCTTTCTTGATGGTGATGGTGGTGATGGTGACTAGTCAGATGAGATACATGCAGGGAGGAAGAGGATAGATCTAGGCTAGAGGAAGAGTCACAGCTCAATGGGTAGAGCTGCATCTGCCTTGCAAGGAGGTCCCAGCTTCAATCCTCAATGGCATATTCAGGTAGGGCTGGGAGATAGACCCCTGCACAGACCCCTGGAATGCTGCTGCCAGTCAGTGCGGGCAATGCTGAGCCAAGATGGACCAAGGATTCCAGCCCAATATATGGCAGCTTCTTATGTTCCTGGGGTGGAAGTACCTATTATAACTAAACAGAACCCTCAGTATTGTCTACACCGACTGGCAGCAGTTTTCCAAGGCTTTGCGGGGAGGTCTCTTTCCCAGCCCAACCTGGAAATGCTGGGAGGAACTGAACCTGCAGCCTTCTTGCATGCAAATCAAATGTTCTCCCACAAGGCGGGAGCCTCTACCACGGGGTGGTCTGCACTGTTAATAAGCAATGTTTGTCTCTTGCAATGGATTGGAGTTCTCAGCTGATTTAAAAGCTGGCATCAACATCACCCTTGCCATGACATCATCTGCCTCCATAGCCCAGGGTGCCTATGAAAGAGCTGGTTCACACCAGGATGATGTCATACCAGGATGATGTCACTCCATTCCCCACGTGGGGTTTCTCATTCATTCATTTATCAAATTATTTTGATCCCCGCCTTTTAGGGATCACAAGGCAGTTTACAAAACCAGGAACCAGGCTTAAAACATAACAATATTTAAAGGGTGGGGGGACTCCAAACAGAGTCCTGTCAAAATGAGACAATAAGATAAATGAAAGGCTTGGTGGGTTGTCGTGTCCCCAATGGTAACTGTAGCTAGCTGTCAAGAACGCACGCCACTCCGAGAAGTCAGCGGAAGAAGTCTTGAAGTTTATTGTACAGCACACAGAGAAACGTGGAAAGTCCGTGAGGATTCTGAGGAGGCCATCTCAGAATCCCCCTTTAATACACCTTGCTGGGTGACTCCCAATTCCCCCCTCCCTTCTGCCCTAAAGGTCCGGGGGTGATCCACTTCCCCACCCGGGGTGGCTTGGACAAAAGAGTTAACTGCTCTGGTCTACCTGCACTATTCATGGGTGCTTTTTACATTGTTATTGGGATGCTGCCGGTTCCGCCGCTGATGGCTCGTTAGCGGTCGTTATCGCCCATCCTGGGGTTGTTTACCCCGTGGGGCATGCCTGGGCGAGGTCGGGCCTTGCTGCGCTCGGTTTAACCCCTGCGTGCCTGGCTCCGCTGTTGCCCCCTTTCCTGGCCCGCTGCATGGTTCCCCTTCCTGGCGCCCGCATGGCGCGACCCCACTGTCTAGTCGGGTCGCGACATCCTGCCCCCCCGAAACTGACACCCCCCTCCCCTGGGGAGCGTCCTGGGTCCCGGGGCCCCCCGGCCGGTTCGGCCACTGCTGGTGGAATCTCTTGACCAGCTGTGGGGCCAAAATGTCCGACGCCCACACCCATTCTCGGTCCCCCGTTGCGAAGTCCTTCCACTCCACCAGGTACTGCAGACGCCCTCTGTGGAATCTGGAGTCCAAAATGTCCTTGACCTCATGGTGCTCCCCTCCCGCCAGGATCAGCGGGGTGGGTGGCGCCGCCACGGGGTGCCAACCGTCGTCCTCCGGGGACTTCTTCAGCAAGCTGAAGTGGAACACCGGGTGTATCTGTCGCAAGTTCTTTGGGAGTTCCAGCTTCGCAGAAACTCCGTTGATTACCTCTAACACTTTAAACGGGCCCAAGTACCGGGGCCCGAGTTTCTTGCTGGGGAGGCCCAGCTTCAGATGCCGCGTGGACAGGTAGACCCGGCACCCCGCTTTGATGTCCCCCGCCGGTCTCCTTCGCTGGTCCGCCGTCCTCTTCTGCGCCGCCTTGACCTCCAGCAGTTGTTCCCGAAGGGACTCCCAGCACCTGGCCGTCCTCTCTCTCCACTTTCCGAGCTCCTCCGGCTCCCGGGCGGTGGGCTCCCCCAAGTCCGGCAGGTGCCTCAGGTCGGTCCCGTAGACCACGGCGAAGGGGGACATCTCCGTGCTGCTGTGTACGGAGTTATTATAAGCGAACTCCGCCAACGGAAGCAGCTGTGACCAGTCGTCCTGCTGGTAGCAGCCAAAACATCGCAGGTACTGCTCCAGCACCTGGTTGACACGTTCCGTCTGTCCGTCAGTCTGGGGGTGGTAGGCCGAGCTGAGTCCCTGCTCGATCCCCAGCAATCCCAGGAACGCCTTCCAAAATCAGGACACAAACTGGGAGCCGCGGTCGGAAATGACCTTGTCTGGAACCCCATGGAGCCGGAAGATGTGCTCCATGAACAGCTTTGCCACCTGGGTGGCGGTAGGCAGTGAGGCGCAGGGCACGAAATGGGCTTGCTTGGAGAACAGGTCCACCACGACCCATATTGCTGTTTTGCCTCGGCTGGGTGGCAGATCCGTAATAAAGTCCATGGAGATCACCGACCAGGGTCGAGGTGGGACCTCCAGGGGCTGTAGGAGGCCCTGCGGCTTGCCCACTGCCGGCTTGCAGGTGAGGCAGATGGGGCAGCCCGCAACGTAGTCCTTGACATCTTTACGGAGCGTGGGCCACCAGAAGCTCCGCCGAACCAGCTTCCACGTCTTGACGAAGCCGAAGTGCCCAGCCGCTTTGGTGTCGTGGCATGCTTCCAGGGTGGCCCTCCGGAGGGGTTCCGGGACGTACGCGGCGCTCCCTCTTTGCCAGATGTCCCCTTCCAGTGTCAAGGAGTCCCGCAGGTTCTGTAGTTCCGTGTCTGTCGGATACGCTGCCACTAGTCTGTCGCGGAGCGCTGCAGAAGGCTGGCTGCGCTCCCGGGGGGGTGTCCCAACTTGACCCCCTGTCTGTCCCTCTTCCCTCCTAGCCTGGTTACGGGTGGTGACGGCTCGGGCTAAGTGTTTGTCCTCAAATAGCGGACGCATCTCTGTGCGGACGTCCGCCTCGTACTGGGGCAGGCGAGACAGGGCGTCCGCGAGGAAGTTGTCCTTCCCGGGGATGTGGCTTAGCTGGAAATCGTACCGGGAGAAGAACTCTGCCCACCGCATGTGCTTGGCGGTCAGCTTCCGCGGCTGTCGGAGGGCCTCGAGGTTGCGGTGGTCTGTCCAGACCTCGAACGGTTCCCTTGCCCCCTCCAGCCAGTGCCTCCACTCCTCAAGTGCCATGCGGATGGCCGCTGCCTCCTTCTCCCAGGTAGACCAGTTCCTTTCCGCCTTCCCAAACTTCCGGGACAGGTACGCCCCGGGCCTCAGACGGCCCTCCCCGTCCCTCTGCAGGAGTACTGCTCCCATGGCCACATCACTAGCGTCTACCTGTACCACCATGGGCCGGGCTGGATCCACATGGATCAGCGTAGGCTCGGCGGCGAACGCCTCTTTGAGCCCCTGGAAAGCCTCCTCCGCCCGGGACCCCCAATCCAGAGCCGCCCCGGGACGCTTGGCCCCCTTTCCTTTCCCCTTGGTACCTAGGAGATCGGTGAGGGGGGTCACCAAGGCCGAATAGTTGGGCAAAAAGCCCCTGCAGAAATTTGCGAACCCTAGCAGGCTCTGGAGTTGGCGCCGTGTCCGCGGCCGCTCCCACCTCAGGACTGCCTCCACCTTCTGGGGATCCATGGCCACCCCTGCCGCCGAGATCCTATACCCCAGGTAATCTAAGGAGGGACGGTGGAACTCGCACTTGGGCAACTTGACGTATAGGTGGTTGTCCAGGAGTCTCTGCAAGACCTCCCGGACCAACCGGACGTGTTCCCAGGGGTCCCGACTGTACACCAGCACATCGTCCAGGTAGACCACCACCCCTTTGTACAGGAGGTCGTGGAGTACCTCGTTGATGAGACTCATGAACACCCCCGGGGCCCCGCTCAATCCGAACGGCATTACCAGGAACTCGAACTGTCCAAACTGGCAGTTAAAAGCCGTCTTCCATTCGTCCCCCTCCCGGACCCGCACCCGGTAGTATGCCTCCCTTAAGTCTAGCTTCGTGAAGATCGTGCCGGTACCCAACTGGTCCAGCAGATCCGGGATGAGGGGGAGCGGGTACGCGTTCCCTGCCGCTATGGCGTTCAACCCTCTATAGTCCTGGCACAACCTCCGGGTGCCATCCTTCTGGCCCACGAAGATGACCGGAGCCCCCATGGGGCTCTTGGCGGGGCGGATGAACCCTCTGGCCAGATTCTTGTCCAGGAACTCCCTGAGGTCCTGGAGTTCCTCCCTGGACATCTTGTAGATGCGTCCCTTGGGGAGGACCGCATCTTCTGGGATGTCGATGGCGCAATCTGTGCGGCGGTGGGGGGGCAGCTCGTCTGCCTCGGTTTCCCCGAACACCGCCGCCAGATCCCGGTACTCCGGGGGTATCTCCGGCGCCACCACATCCAGCTTGCCCTCGTCCCCGTGGACCCCTTTGGCCTCCCCCTTTCCGGGGCACTGGGGGTCCGATTCGACCCTGTGCTGCCCACACCTATCCAGGTTGAACGTCAGGCGCCCTGAGCGCCAGTCTACTATGGGGTTATGTTCCATCAGCCAATCCAACCCCAGCACTACCCGGTACCCATCCGTGGGGACCCTAACTAGCATCCTGGACTCCCGGTGGTCCCCCACCCACAAGGAGACCGGCCCCACTTCCACCCCAAATGGACCCCCCTTTATGGGACTGCCGTCCATCTGGACGAAAACTAAGGGGGTGCTCCGAACCTGGGTGGGCAAGTCCAGTTCCTTGGCCACTTCGGGGTGCAGCATACTGTGGTCGCAGCCCGAGTCCAGCAGCGCATCTCCCGTCCATTGTTTGCCGCCGTCCGGGTTTTCCAGCCTCACCCGGACCAGGTTGGGTGGTCTTCCCGCCCGTTTCTTGGGGTCCGTTGACCCTGGCGGGACCTGCAGCCGGGCGTCCTTCACTGCAGGTCCAGGTCGTTTCCCGACTCCGCGCCTTCGGAGTCGGACTGGCGCTTTTCCCTCGGCTCCGACGCGACAGCCGCCCGGCTCCCGGTCTTGGGTGTCCGGTTGGTTCCCGACGTCGCTTGGGACCCTGCCGGGTTCCGAACCTCTCCTGGGGGTCGCTCGGGGCACGCCACCGCATAGTGTCCTGCCCCCCCGCACCTCATGCAGAGTCCATCCCGGCGTCTCCTCTCCCGTTCCGGGTCGGGGGTGCGCTTGTGCCGGGGGACCCCCGCGCCATTGGCGGGACGGGGGGTCCCCGAGTTCTCCACGGGCCTTCGGTCCTTGCCCGCCCTGGGTCCTAGCTCCAGCATCCCCAGGTCTGCTTCCAACTGAGCCACCATGCGGCACCAGCCGTCCAGCGTCGACAGCTCCCGAGGGGTCCCTTTCACTACGGCCCACTTGCGGAGCTCAGGATGGAGGCCCTCCTTGAAGTAGTGGACGAGGACCTCCTCGTTCCAGGAGGAGATTTGGGCGGCCTCCCCCCTGAACATGTCTACATAGTCCTGAACCGGGAGACCCCCTTGCCTGGCCTTCTGGACCCGTCGCTTCGCCTTCTCCTCCGCCTGCGGGTCTTGGAAGCGCTCTCGAAGGGCTGCCAAGAAGTCCTCCAGGTTGGCCAGAGCCGGATCCCTGCGGTCGACCAGGAGCATGGCCCACTGGCCGGCCTTCCCCTGCAGGGAGGAGATGACCGCCGCTACCAAGTCCTCTGGGTCGCAGTCGTCTCCCCCGTACCTTCTGGCGTGGTTCCTTGCGTGGAAGATGAAGGTGGAGAGTTCCGCCGGGTCCCCCTCGAAAATGGCCTTCAGCTCCGGGGGTGGCCTGCGCCGCGCCGTCGCCTTCCCGCGGACGTGCCTCCCGCGGGTCTCCGGGGTCGCTGCGCCGCGCTCGTCCTCACTGCTGTCGCCCGTGGAACTCCCCGCCACTACGTCGTCCTCCAGCCGGCTGCTGCGACGTCTTGGCGGGGGAAACACCTGCCACCCCAGGGCCGTCCCGTCCGACCACGTCAGTCGTTGAGTCACTCCGGGCTCCTGACCTGAGCCCTTCCTTGGGGTCTGCCGACTGCAGACCCCCGATCCCGCGTGGCCTTGGCTCCCGCCGCCGCTACGACTTGTCCGGGGCACCGCGCCCCCACAGGCCTGGTCCAACAACCGGCCTGACTCCTCGCCGACCCGCAGCCGCTCCCAGATGAGGTGGTTCAGCTGCTCCTGGAGTCGCCGTAGCTCGTCCAGGCTCCCGCTGTCTGGTCTGGCCGAGGGAAGGCTCCGTTGGTCTGAGGTAAACAGATCCACCGGCCGCTCGAGTAGGGCGCTCGAGGTAACGGGGGTCTGAAAACGTGCCGCTCCGCGCCATGGGGTCGCCATCTCGGTAGCTGCCGGTAAGCGACCCCAACACAATACGGACGTTGAAGTATTTTCGTGAGAATCCTCACTATGTCGTGTCCCCAATGGTAACTGTAGCTAGCTGTCAAGAACGCACGCCACTCCGAGAAGTCAGCGGAAGAAGTCTTGAAGTTTATTGTACAGCACACAGAGAAACGTGGAAAGTCCGTGAGGATTCTGAGGAGGCCATCTCAGAATCCCCCTTTAATACACCTTGCTGGGTGACTCCCAATTCCCCCCTCCCTTCTGCCCTAAAGGTCCGGGGGTGATCCACTTCCCCACCCGGGGTGGCTTGGACAAAAGAGTTAACTGCTCTGGTCTACCTGCACTATTCATGGGTGCTTTTTACATTGTTATTGGGATGCTGCCGGTTCCGCCGCTGATGGCTCGTTAGCGGTCGTTATCGCCCATCCTGGGGTTGTTTACCCCGTGGGGCATGCCTGGGCGAGGTCGGGCCTTGCTGCGCTCGGTTTAACCCCTGCGTGCCTGGCTCCGCTGTTGCCCCCTTTCCTGGCCCGCTGCTTGGTTCCCCTTCCTGGTGCCCGCATGGCGTGACCCCACTGTCTAGTCGGGTCGCGACATGGGTTTTTAAAAAAAGTTTTCAGCAACAGTTTGAAAACCACAAGAAACAGGACAGCAGTTGTAGAGAGGACGGGCCACCACTAAAAATATATTCTGTCCCTGGTACTCACCAGCTTTTGAGGTGGATATGGGAACCCAGACATGTTCCTAGATGTGCAGGTGGTCCTTCAAATAGCTGGGACCCAAACCGTTTTGGTTTTACTTGTAAAGACCAGCATTGGAATGGGAGCCCAGAAACGAGGAGATAACTTGAGTCACGGGGCTTCCGGTCGGCGCGCCGGAGAGAACGGTCGGGGGGGACATGTCGCTCGTGACATTCCCCAACCCGACTGGGAAAAGGGGTGTCTGCGCCAGCGCCGCGGCCCCCAAAACCCCTGGGAAGGTCGTCCCAGGGTCTCAGCGGTCCGGCTGAGCTTGTAACGCCGTTCCTGCTCCCCCGGAGACCCGAGCAAGGGCTCCGGAGTGAGAGCGGGCAGCGGAGCTCCACGGACCCACCCCCCCGTCGGGAGAAGCTGCGAGACCGTCCTTTTCCGAGCGCGCTGATTCCTCCAAGAATTCAACTAATTCGGACTGGAGATGTGAGTACCAAGACTTTAATTTGGATCCAATTAGAGACTGGCTTGGGATTTAAATCACGGAGGTCCGTCCCCTGCCACTGAGACATTGTAACAGTAGATTGTTACCGAAGCATTTGAACTGCAACATAAGTTTTACCCTGTAACAGAGATTCAACCTATTCGCAACCCCTGGTCTTGGGGGTAGCTGAAAAGCAATAAATACTGTGGATTGATTGGATTGTTGGATTTACTGGACTTAAAATTTGGAAGGAATATTTTAAATATTTTTAAGTGACTTTCATTTTGACTGTGAAGCTGTGTTCTGAACATGGCGGATAACCAGGATATAACATTGTGGAAACTTTTACAATTGATGAAGGAATGCAGAGCTGAAGCCCAAGAGTATGCAAACAGGATGAGCCAAAGTCTAAACAAAGTTGCCCAAAGATTAAACAAAGTCAATGCCAAACTGGATGCCCAGCTGTCAGAGGAGCGGAAATGTCATGCCAAGGCCAAAGGAAAAAAAACAACTGACTGCAAGCAGAAATCTCTTAAGAATGGTGTTGCTAAGCGACGTAATATGACAAGAATAAGGAAGAAAACCAGCAAAACTCAGCACAACAGATTCCAGCAGAAAAGAGGAATAGTATGCCTGGCTGACCAGACAAAAGTTTGGCTTTGGAATTGGGAGAATTCTCCACAAGAGGGACAATGGCATTGGACTTCACTGCCGGCTGGAGGGGATATATAAAACTGCTCTTTTTTGGATTTTAGGTTAAGATCAATGGACACGGCAAAGGAATGTTTATGGAATGATAAGAATTATTAAGATTATAATGAATATAATGTTTAGGAGGGATTATTAAGATTTTATATTTAAAGAACCAATCTAAGGATAATATTAAGGCTATAAACCCAGGAATTGAGGGGAGGCGGAAGGGGAATAAAATTGAAGCGAGGATTTAAATATCCTAAAGGAAATATGTGTAAATTTAAAGTTATCAAACTGTATTGAATTGGGATTAGGAAAAATGGAATCAATGGGGAGGATGTGAGGAAGTCATATG
The DNA here is from genome assembly GCA_034641395.1 of Darevskia armeniaca. Taxonomy (NCBI): domain Eukaryota; kingdom Metazoa; phylum Chordata; class Lepidosauria; order Squamata; family Lacertidae; genus Darevskia; species Darevskia armeniaca. The sequence goes on from JAWWNF010000841.1 coordinate 620,164, forward strand.
ATAATGTGAGATGATAAATGTGACCTGGCCTGAAAAAGAGCCAGGCCTAAATTGTAAAATCAATAAATATTATTTGATAAAAAAATAAAAAAAGATAACTTGAGTCACGGATGCAAGAGGCGAAATATGTAGGTCAGGTTTTGGCAGCAGTCTCCAAGGGGAGCTCCATGTAGAAAGCATTACAGTAGTGCAACCCAGACATGCAAGTGATTTGAGGTCAGACTTGTTTTTTTCTAGACAAGGCTGGAGCTGGTGAAGCAGCATCTCCATGTATAGAAGTGGGTTCAGGAAAAGCAACAGCGATGTCTGAATGTTTCATGGGAGTGAAACTTCAGCCCAAAGCAGCATACCGGTAACTGTTTTATTACAAATACTACGACTGCTGCTGCTGCTACTACTACTAGTCGAATCTTACTTCAAGGAACTCAGAGCAGTCTCTGTGGTTCTCTTCCCATTTTATACTTCTAACAACCCTGTAAGGTAGATCAGGCTGACAAAGGCCTAATAATAATAATAATAATAATAATAATAATAATAATAATTTTATTATTGATACCCAACCCATCTGGCTGGGTTTCCCCAGCTACTCTAAAACAGAGGACTAAAAACAGAATAAAACTTCAAACATAAAAAAACTTCCTTAAACAGGGCTGCCTTCAGATGTCTTCTAAAAGTCAGATAGATGTTTATTTCCTGGACAACTGATGGGAGGGCGTTCCACAGGGTGGGCGCCACCACTGAGAAGGCCCCCTGCCGGGTTCCCTGTAACTTCACTTCTCACAGAAGGCCCTCGGCACTAGACCTGTGTGGGGCTGCCATGTCAGACTAGGATCTGGGAGACCAGGGTTCAAACGCCGTCTCGGCCAGGATGCTCACCGGGTGACCTTGGGCCAGTCACTGCTCCTTAGCCAAACCAACCTCACAGAGTTGTTGTGGGGAGATGGGGAGAGATCCATGCATGTCACCTTGAGCTCTTTAGAGAAAAACAAATAACAAATAAACTCCTTAACCACACCACAGGTGGGGCTGGCAGGATGCGACATCTAATGTGGAGAGCCACTCTGGGGTACTTGAAGGTGCGGGGTCAGTTTAGACTAAGGTTACCAGATCTTTTTCAATGAATCCAGGGACACTTTTCAACTTCCTACTAAATAGATGGATTTCGTCAGGGGACTGACTTGTAAATACGGGGACTGTCCCTGGGAAACGGGGACGTCTGGTAACGTTAGTCTAGACCTGGGTTCAAATCCCCACCCAGCCATGAAGCTCACTGGGTGAATTTGAGCCAGCCTAGCCTACCTCATAGGGTTGTTGTTGTGAAGCTAAAATGAGGTGTGTCTACACTACCCTGAGCACCTTGGGAGGAAAAGCGAGGCATGATTAAATGCAATTGTGAATGGTTTTAAGCTGTAAATTGTAAGTTGCTGAAAACTGATTCAAAGTTGTTTTTCAAATATTTCCAATGTGTGTTTTAATGTTGTAACCCGCCCTGAGGCCTGAAAGTGAACGGCAGGTGATTAATAATAATAATAATAATAAGCCGGGAATAGAGAAACGTATCTTTATATCTCTCTATTACTTGGCCCATTTATCTTGTTTTCGTGAAACCCTCTCAAAATGGCGGGCTGGAGACACGGCTGCCCTTCTCAAGAGGGCCGTCTCTCCATTCCCTATCTTCGCCTCACAGCGACCTTCCCATCATGGCGGCCCTCCCTCCCGCAATCCGCTTCCAACCAGGGGCACTTCCGTTCCCGCCCCGCCCCAACCCCTTTCCAAGATGGCGGCCGAGAGGGCCACAGCGCGCAGGCTGGGTGAAAGGTCGAGGTGGCCACGCCCCCTTTCGCTCGGCTTCCGCCCGTGCGGGGAAACCCCGGAGCGGATATAGCGCCCTCTCTTTCCGGTCTGGCTCCTTTTCGGCCGTAGCTGCCTCCACGCGAACATGCCTGTGAGTCCTTTGCTGGGTCTGGGCGCCAGCGGAGCGGCGAGGCCTTGGTGCCCCGTCCCTCCCCGGCTCGGCCTTTCGGGCCCCGATGGGGAGGGGAAAGGGGGTCGCTCGTAGCCGTCGCCTTGTGCCCCCTCCATGCGCCCCATCGCCCTCCCTTCCCTTCCCTCACACCTCCCTGGTCGGGGATGGGAGGCTCAAAATGGCGGCCTGGGGAGGGAGGGGAGATATTTACTTCTCTGACTCCTCCCCTGTCTTCGCTTTTTAAAATGTTCTCCGTTAATAAGAGATTTATATGAATAGTAACTTGGTTTTGAAGGGAAAAGAGGAGCAGAGTAGCCTGGGAGGCGGGTCCCAGCGAAACCACTTTTCCCAGCTGAGGGTTATCTGGACTCGCTGCATTATTTTGTTTAAAAGTGAAGCTATTTGAATCAGTGTATGGGTGTATATATGTATATGTACATGTATATGTATGTAGCATTTGTATCCTGCCTTATTCTCCAAGGAGCACAATGTGGCATACATGATTCTCTCCCCCCCCCCCCAAATTTTTTTTAATGCCCCACAACAATCCTACAAGGTAGGTTAGGCTGAGAGGCAGTGTGTGAGCTTCATGATTCAGGGATATGAACTTTGGTCTCTCCCGGGTCCTAGTGTGACACTCTGACCATACACCGCAGTAGCTCTCTATGTTGCAAGGTTTTCTCTTCATGTAGAGCTAGACACATTTTGATGACTTTGGAGAATCCAAAAGCAAAGCAAGTTTGTGGAGACTATACCTCTGTGAAATCTTGCAACAGCCCTGGTTGATTAATAGGCAGGCAGGGGCAACGTTGGCCAGTGCCCTCAGTTGCAGGGGTTGTCTGAGGCCACTTGCTAATATTTGAGCTGGGGGCTTGAGCAACAACTGTTAAACTGGGCCCAGGGCCTTCTCAGTACTGGCCCTGACTTGGTGGAACGGTCTGGGATTTGGCATCTTTCCGCAGGGCCTGCAAGACAGAGCTGTTCCGCCTAGCCTTTGGGTTGGTTTTAGTTTAACCCTGATGTTTCATTCCTTTATGGTTTGATTGGTGGGCTACTTAGAAATGAGGCTGCATTTTAAACTTTAAATTGTATTTTAACTTGCATTTTAATTTATTGTTTTGTATGTTTTGTTGTGATTTTATGGGTGTTAGCCGCACTGAGCCCGGTCTTGGCTGGGAAGAGCGGGGTATAAATAAAAAATTATTATTATAATTTTTATTATTACTAAACTGGCCCTCTAGAGGTGGTTGTCCTCCATGCCAGCAAAGCACTGCTCATGGTTTGGGATTATGGGAATTCCAACAGATGGAGAGTCACTGTGGTTCCTCACCCACATAATAAACATAGTTGTTGTTTGTATGCTATAAGCATTCATGGCACTTGAAAACTACCAGAGGATCTTAAAATACAGTATTTGGGCCTTTGGAGTTCTTTCCCTTTTAACTGACTTATGAGTGCCTCCTAAAAATTATCCTCTTTCAGCAGACCTTTTAAATGGAGATTTTCCACAGTCTGCATCTGTACTAGAATTTTTCTTAAAAGATGTTTTTGTCACTTGTGTGCAGCCCTTGAACTACTTTGGAAGGGTGGGGTATAAAATGAATAAATTCACCAATAATAAAAGACTGTGCTTCATGGAAAAGGTGGGTTTTGAGGAAGGGGGTTAACGGGGCAGTGCTACTTTTTTAAAGATCTGGTAGGCATGGACCCCCCTCAACCAGGTTTTCCTAACCAAATTGCTAGCTACTTAACATGATATACACAAGTACTGTACTTTGTTAGCGGTTTGGGAGTTAAATGTGTTGTGGGGATTGAGAGGTTTGTTCTTCATTCTAAAGTCCTTTGTTTATGGGCATTCCCTGCAGCTCGCAAAGGATCTCTTGCATCCCTCCCCTGAGGAGGAGAAGAGGAAACATAAGAAGAAGCGCCTGGTCCAGAGTCCCAACTCTTACTTCATGGATGTGAAATGTCCAGGTAGGGAGGAATAGTGTGTTAAAACGAGGCTTGTCGTGTTTTCATGTCCTGCAACTTGTATATACAGTGGTACCTCTGTTGTCGAACGTAATCCATTCCGGAAGTCCGTTCGAGTTCCGGAATGTTCGAAAACTGAAAGCAGAAGCCTCAAAACGGAAGCCTCAATACAGAAAACTCTAAATGGAAGCTGCGTTTCCTGTTTGACTTCCAAGGTGCGTTTCCAGGTTTTTGGCATTCGAGTTCCGAAACGTTCAACTAAGGAGGTGCTCGAAGACCGAGGTACCACTGTACTTGTTTTGGGCAAGGGGCTAGATCATGTATGCTGTCAGTCACATAGTTCTACATTTTTTCTCACACTCCATTGTAGTTCGCTGCTTTGCATTGCTGGGAGCTTATATGGGGAGGGGGAAAACCTTTGCCATTTGCTTAGGCATGTGAACTGGCAGAAGGTGTCTGTGTAGGAAATGAGGCCTCTTGTCTTGGGGTTACAGAAGAAGAAATGTCAGAGCACTACGGTTACCTGGGAAATCGTTGCTCCTATGGTAAAATACCTGGCCCTGGAAAGGCTATACCCAAGTGTGCGATTCGGCAGGCGAGTAAAGAAAGTCATGGCCTTCATGCTGGTGGCACAGAGATTGGGCTTTCCCCTCTTTCCATCTTCAGGAACATAGGGATCAGCCTTACATCATCAGATTATTGGTCCACCTAGCTTGGTGTTGTCAACACTGACTGGCAGCGGCTCTCCAGGGTTGCTGGCAGGGGACATTCCCAGCCTTTCCTGGAGATGCCAGGAATTGAACCTGGTACATGCTGCACATGAAGCAGATGCTCTGTCCACTGAGTTACGACCTTCCCAAATAGTTGGTAAATACCTTACTTAAGCTAAGGTGTTTTGGTTATGTACAAATAGAAAAACTGGGATATAGAACAAACAAATCACAGGTTTAACTGCATCTTGCAGTTTTAGCCCACATAAAGGATTTGAAGTAATACAGGTGTTTAAAAGGAAATGGGGTGGTGTAGGTTTGTCTCCAAGGTTGAAACGCTATTCTAGCAATTATCCCATTTAACACTTTTTCTGGTTAAATTTCCCAATTTTCTAGGCATTGCACATTTTGGAGAGGCTCCCTCTTCCATTTCTTTGAAGTGGATCCAAGGTGACATTTTTTCTTTTCCCTCTCTCAGGTTGCTACAAAATCACCACTGTGTTCAGTCACGCTCAAACAGTGGTTCTGTGTGTCGGCTGTTCAACTGTGCTGTGCCAGCCCACTGGGGGAAAGGCAAGGTTGACAGAAGGTAAGCAGGGAGCTTAATTGGCTGTTTTTAAAGACCTGCTCTTAGAGCAAATCACTTCTACCTTATCTCCTCTGTTCCTTTACCATTTTCTATTGTGGCATTTAAGCAGTGTGTGTTTAATTGCACCCCTTCCCTGTTATTATGTAACCTCCCCCCCCCTTCTGTAGAGGTGGATGGTTAAAGCTGCTTAGAGCAGGTGGAATCTGGAAATGGGTGGTTGGCTTTTTAACCTGCCCTAAGGCAGTCTGCCTGTTTTCTTTAGCTTTTAAAATTCACAAGTTAGGTAACTATTATGTCAGGCTTTGTAACAAAACACATTGAGGTTCAGATAACAAAAGGGAAGATCTGGATCTATCACTTTCTGCAGCAGCCACTTTGGGTGTGGGGACATGCCTCCAGTAATTAAGATTTTGGGTATTGTGGGTAGAGTCTTAGGGGAATGAAGGGTGGCTCTGTTTTTTGCTTTTAATCATGGGACATATTGGAGTAGCCTTCTGTAAGACTTTCTTTAAACGAGCCATGATGAATTTTAACTCTCCCGGATGGTATGCTCAGGAGGTCAAGAAGTCATGTGTAATAGAGCTGCTGTGTTTTCTTTTTTGTTCACTGTGTGGCCTTCCACCCCACCCTGTTTGCAGGATGCTCCTTCAGGCGAAAGCAGCACTAAATTAAGCAGATGTTTGTCCAGGATGGGTGGGGCTATGTGCACAGTCGTCGGCTCCGGTGCGGAAGATCTCAAGAGCATGGACGGTGGGAGTCCCGACACAAGTGAGATGTGAGCTGCAGCTGTGTAGCTCTTGAGGATTTCAGCTGTTGCTGCTGCCTCTGGAATAAGGAGAGCAAAAGATGGCTTTCGCACTGTCCTTGTAGCCTCACCCATCTGACTCAATAAATTTTGGATATAAAGACAGAATCTTGTTTTCTGTAGTGTGTGTGTTGGGGGCTGGGAATTGGTTGTTGAGTCCAAATGGACTCAGCCAGTGTGGCTGTCTGAGATTCTCTGGATCTAGCTACAGGGTTAAAATAGAACAGACTACGGATTAATAGATTTACCTTGTTCTAAAATGTGGAAATGGGCAGCACATAGCAGGTATGCAACAAAGCAGCTTCTATGCATTCCGCTGCCTGAAAGGGGCTTCTGTCCTAAGTAAAGATTGCCATGTTGTTCTTTTCCAAGTTCTTCCAACCATGTCTGCCCTTCCTGTTTAATGAAGACAGCTGCCACAAGTTTCCACCATTTACTCTTTAACACATGGCTTATAGGTGCCTCTGCGTCCAGCGACGGTCATCTTCGAACGCTCCAAAGCCAGGCCTGAGTCCTGTTCCTGACATTGGAATAGTGATGTTGCACACTGGGTGGAGGGGAGAGGTACCCTGGAAATAAAATGGGGTGGGTGGGAAGAGAGAGCCGTTTGAAGCTACCTATAGATATGCTCAGAAAAGGTTTGCCAGCTGCTGTGTGTGGCTGTTTGAATACCATGCTGAGTGCTGCAAGAGAACCCTCTGGGTGATTGCGCAACGGGACCAAGAAACCCAAAGGTGACAAATACCAGCCAATGCAAGGGAGGGCTCTGGAAATGTTTTGTCCAAAGTCCACATTCTGGTGACCTAACCACCCGAAGATAATTCCAAAGGTCACCCCACCCCACCCTAAACATACTTTCAAATTTCATTTGAAAACAACATTTGATATGAATGCAGGAAGTATTGGGGGAAGCTTCCTTTCAACTCACCTGTCTGTACCATGCCTGATGTGGGAACGTACACTACAGGGACTGCTTGTACTCTGCTCAGGAAGGCATTGTAGGCTGTGGGGGTCGAAGCATCACGTCAAGGTTAGTTCCACCCTTGCCCTTTTCTGAACCACTGGCAGCATCACATAATTTAGCTCACTCCGCTTTGTGGGCTATTCCACTTGAAGCATGGGAGTTCAAGTGAAGAAATGCATATAAAGGTGGTCACTAGTGCAGAGTCCTAGAATCAGTGTTGGAAGGCATTCGGAGGGTCATCCAGCCCAAACCCCCGGCCATCCAGGAATCTCAACTAAAGTTTCCGTGACTGATGACCATCCAGCCTCTGCTTAAAAATCTCCAAGGAAGAGAGCCCACAACCACCATAGCATGTCTTTGCTTTCCCCTGTGTGTGTATCTATGTAATCCTTCCCATCAAGCTGTGAGGCAGGCCAGTATTCCTGCAAAAGGGGGGGGGGAGAGAAGAGTTGGGGCTGGAGGGCACAGCATGTGGGCTTGCTGGTTTCCCACCTGCTCTTTCAGAAAGGCCTGGTTCCTCCAGGGTATGTTGCGCCTGCCTTTGTAAATCCACTTACTGAGAAAGATGGCCATGGTGGATGCTAAAACAGCGAAGATGGTGAAGAGGAGGACCTGGTAGGAGCCCACAAGCTGCTTGACAAGGCCTGCTTCAGCACACTGATCTAGGAGGAGAGACAAGACCTGTCTGCTCTGGGCTGGCGCAGGATATTACCCCCTATGACCTTACGGATGAAGGCACAGGCCTCTCCGTTCTACGGTCCTTACCAAACAAATTCCTGTCTGGCAGTGCCCGCATTAACACAGCGGCCCTCTGGCCTGTAAGGGTGCAGGAGAGGTTGATGAAGACGGGTGCTGCCATCTGCTGGAGGGATGTGAGGTTGACCACGCTGACTGGGAAGACAACAAGCCCGGGCATGTCCACCAGATGGAAGGGGCGTCCCACTTGGATCACTGGGGAGCTGGGCTGGGCCTTGGCAGGAAGGACGGAGGGAAAGTTGAGTCGTTAGGAAAACAACAACGAATCAGAGCTGCAATCCAAAGGGGTCTGTTGCTCTGTCGCAGCAACAACAGTGGCTTGTGGCACCTTAAGAGACAGACCAGGATCTATGCAGGATTGGCTTTTGTGGACTAGATCTGCCATTTGCCACCACTGAGCAACAGGTTTGTTTCCTTTATAGTCCAGAAACGACAAGCCTCCTGTTGTTTCAAATAAGGTGTACATGCTCCCAAACCTATGGCTTGTATCCATTGTCAGTCCTACTCAGAGTAGAGCCATAGAAACATAGATCAGTGTGACTAACTTAAGCCCATTCATTTAAATATGTTTGCTCTGAGTAGAATTTAGCTGGATACCAGCCCATACAGGTGAAACTCGAAAAATTAGAATATCATAGAAAGGGTCATTTCTTTCAGTAATTCAACTTAAAAGGTGAAACTAATATATGAGATAGACTCATGACATGCCAAGCGAGATATGTCAAGCCTTTATTTGTTATAATTGTGATTATTATGGCGTACAGCTGATGAGAACCCCAACTTAACAATTTCAACTTCGGGGTTTTCATCAGCTGTACGCCATAATCATCACAATTATAACAAACAAAGGTTTGACATATCTCGCTTTGCATGTCATGAGTCTATCTCATATATTAAACTCCAGTAGCTAATGAAAACAGTTGCTTACATAAATGGACTTTTCCACGATATTCTAATTTTTCGAGTTTCACCTGTATTTCACTGCTACAAGTTGAATCCATCTTCCCAGTTTCCATCCTGCCGCTTCCTCCGCAAGGAGCGCATGGTGGCAAACAGAATTAAATATAAAACATCCTTTCAACAAAATTAAGAACATCTAGAAATGTTTTGAAAGGGTCACATAAACTCCCACCTATTGATTTCAAGGTTGCCAGGAACAGTATATTTCAGCCACCAGATGCCTAGGTAAACAGGAGTGTTTTAAACTTCCTCCTGAATGTTAAAAAGTGAGGTAGATTGAGACATGCCTCACCAGGGAGGGCATTCTGTAAAGGTGGAACCACCAGTAAGAAGGCCCTGTAATGGGTCAGTGCTAACTGGGCAGTTTGCTGCTGGCTCGTAGGGCCTGAGATGATTGAAATGATGCATGCAACTCCTTGCTCTTCATAGCCATACACGTAGACCAGGCGTGGGGAACCTTATTATCCCGAAAAGGACCCCTTATTCAAAGGCTGGTTGTAATGTGGACCAATGCTATATCCATCCCTTATACACCCAGCAGATGAGAGAGCCTCTCCTGCATGTCCCAGAGATCTCAGAAGCCAGTGCTGCAGTCATCTGGATGCTGGATCCTGAGCCTTTGACTTGCCTCTGTTTCTTCAGTCACTCGCCTTGCCCCCAGCACCAGGATTTCCCTGCTCAGCTCTGTGCTGCTGAAGACCACTTCGGATTGGTTGATGTAAAAGGCAGGCAGAAAGGGCACCGAGAGCCTCTGTGTCCCCTCTGGGCTCTGATCGCTGAGGAGGGAGGCCGTCACGTGCACCGAGCCCACAGCGGTGCTCAGGGCCAGCAGGTCGGCTTCCGGCTGGTCTTTCACTGTGATGATGCAGGCGTAGAGACCTTGAGTTTGGGAAGAAGGAAACCAGATAGGGAGCTGCCCTGTATTGACTCAGGATGCTGGTCCACCTCGCTCAGCATGGTCTACACCAGGCATGGGGAACCTTGGTCTGAACTACGATTCCCATCAGCCCCTGCAAGATTGGCCAGGGTTGATGGGAGTTGTAGTTCAGCAACATTTGGAGCACTACAGCCACCCCCCCCCCCAGTCTACACTGAATAGCCACAGTTCTCCAGGGTTTCAGACAGGGAACACTCACAGCCCTTCTTGGAGAAGCCGGGAATTGAATTTGGGACTTTCTGCAGATGTTCTACTCCTGGGCTGTGGCCCTTCCTTCTAAGGTTCCAGTCCTCAATGTTCTAAATACAGGGCTGATTTAAGTAGGAAATTATGAAGCTGTTGTACTGAGTCAGGCTATTTCAGACAGGGGTTCTTTCCCAGCCCTACCTAGAGATGCCATTAGGGATTGAATCTGTGACCTTTTACATGCCAAGCAGATGCAGAGCACTGAGCTATAGCATGTTTTTAACTTACAATACATTCCTATGGGCAAAACAGAGGTGATGGTAGTGAGCTAGGATCGGGAAGTCCCTGGTGCAAATTTTGCCTGGGACATAAATCTATATAATAATAATTATTATTATTATTATTATTAATTTATTATTTGTACCCCGCCCATCTGGCCGGGTTCCCCCAGCCACTCTGGGCAGCTTCCAACAAACACTAAAATACATTAAAATATCACACATTAAAAACTTCCCTAAACAGGGCTGCCTTCAGGTGTTTTCTAAATGTCAGGTAGTTATTTATCTCTTTGACATGGGATGGGAGGGTGTTCCACAGGGCGGGCGCCACTACCGAGAAGGCCCTCTGTCTGGTTCCCTGTAGCTTTGCTTCTCGCAGTAAGGGAACCACCAGAAGGCCCTCGGCGCTAGATCTCAGTGTCCGGGCTGAACGTTGAGGGTGGAGACGCTCCTTCAGGTATACAGGACCGAGGCCGTTTAGGGCTTTAAAGGTCAGCACCAACACTTTGAATTGTGCTCGGAAACGTACTGGGAGCCAATGTAGATCTCTCAGGACCGGTGTTATGTGGTCCCGGCGGCCACTCCCAGTCACCAGTCTAGCTGCCGCATTCTGGATTAATTGCAGTTTCCGGGTCACCTTCAAAGGTAGCCCCACATAGAGCGCATTGCAGTAGTCCAAGCGGGAGATAACTTGGATATATATAAAATCGTTCAAGTTGGATGTTTGTTAACAATCGCCTTTCTCTGTAACCCCTCGATCGATTCCGTTCAAATTTGGACACAACATTCCATGCCCATATGGGAGTGATCATATGTACTTACATTGCACAAATACCACACCTTTCCCAGGTAAAAATGTGATTTTGTGCACACAAAAATAGCGCCCTCCAGTGGACGTTAAACAGCACAGCACAACACACCTTTCCCGACGTCACTACCACCATCCATTCAATCGACAGACAGACTGCCCACAAACACTACTGGGACAAAGAACCTCATAGACTAAAATAGTAGTAATAAACAGTTTTAGAAATGAAGACAAAAACAGGAGGGGCAAATGGAGAACACATAGACTGAACTTCGAGATAAGGTTTAAGTAAACATACGCTTTCTCTTTCATACTGTATCTTACTTTTGCATTTCACCAAATCAGCCACAGCAAGGCGTGGCCGGGTCACCTAGTTCTCACTACAGGGCCCTGGGTAAGTAACTCTCAGTCTCCCATGACATCTGAAATATGGGGGGGAATAATACTGATTGACTTTACAGTGGGGTAGGGAATCTTTGGTCCACCAGACGCTGCAGGACTCCAGCTGCTATCATCATAACCCCTGACCACTGGCCATGCCTGCTGGGGATGATGGGAGCATCTATAGGGCCGCAGCTTCCTCACCTCGCTGTTAGAGCTTATGGGACAGGGGTGGATGTGTGCAAGGCTGTTAAAGCTGAAAAGGTTTTAAATGGCAAGATGAAAACGTTGCCCGGGTTACTGTCAGAGGAGATGGCGTGCCTCTGACTCTTCCTCCGCTACCTTTATCAGTGTAGAACGCAGACTGGGCATGAAAGATCCTCTGCGCTGGGATGTCCGGGGAAATCATGCTGAACTCCACCTGACAGGTCAGGTGAGATTCTGGGGAAAGCAGGTCTGAGATGGCACGAAGCTGGACAGAACTGCAAGGACCTGAAGGGATAAAAGGAGACAAGGGTGTGATGATGGAATAAAGGGACATGTCCTCAGGCTGCTGGTGGTGGTCAGGAAACAGAAACTAGAACCATGCACAATTTGGCATGAAACCAGACATGGGGAGGATGAGCCCAAGTGAAGGAAGCTAAAACCTAAAAATTGGAAAGGGGAGACCTGCTCTTTCTTTTATTGCCTAAGCAGTACTGGAAAAGGAGGACAAGCCATGCCTTTGCTACATTCTGAAGCGCGAGGGGAATCCCCAAGTGAATAAGAGGCGTACAAAATTGTAACTAGCTACAAAAGCTTTTCTCATCAATACTTGAACTCGGGGGCCGTCCAACGAAGCTGAATATTGGAAGATCAGGAGAGGCAAAAGCAAGATCCTTTTCACACAGCGCACAGTTAAAACTATGGGAGGACAGATTTATTTTCTTACTTAGACTGGGCATTTGCTATTCCCAATGTGCGCCCCATTAACAGTGGGTGGGTGCGAAGCGGCTGTGCCTTCCATCCTACCTCGGAGGGTTGTTTTAGTGCCGCTTGTGCTGATGAAAACCCGGAACTCGGAGGAGTTTGGAGTGTTGGTCAGGTACTGTTTGGGACCGAGGTGAAGGCTGAGTCTGGAGGAGTCCCCGGTGACAACCTGGAAAGAGCAGAATGGTGACTTGCAGAAGGGTTTCGGAAGCGGCTGTTTGCTAGTGGGAATTTACTGCCCAAGCAAGATGGGGTGGCTTGGGCCTAACTTTGATTTTTAAAAAGCAGCAGTTGGGCAGTGCATGTTGTCAATCAACTCGAGTGGCACGTCAATGGTTTCTCAGTTTTTAAGCCCATGCACCCAGGAGGCCTTTTACTCCCTGAAATGACTCTGTTCCCTCTTCCCACGCTTACCCTCGTGGCCAGATGTGCCTTCCATGATGAGTCCGTGATGGTGCTGCCTCGTTTTTCTGGTTCTTACCTCTCGGTAAGTTTTCACTATCCCTGGGATATCGTGGAAGACAGTGGCCTTCCCAGCGTGCCTTGCGAAGGCCGCTCCGCTCAACGTGTCCATCTCAAGGAGGTCACTTGGAGTGATTTGCCATGTCCCGGGTTCCCCTAAAGAAAGGGGGGGAAATGCTGTTGCATCTGTGTTCAAGGATTCCGTGGGAAGAATAAGGCATGTTGGCCCAGTTGGTCAGGGCTCCAGGCTAATACTTTATTTTTTATTCATCCATCCCAGAAATAAAAACACGAGGCAGAATATGAAGCAGCGAGTGGAGGCAGTGGGATATGAGAAAGGTCAAATTAAATAACTTTTACTCTCTTAAGGAAAAGACTTCTTTGTATGCCTGAGGCATACAAACTAAAAGCCATGACACCAAAGGAAAAAAGGACTGGGAGGGAAGAGGAAAAGAAACTCGGACACTGTTTCTTAGGGAACAGCTCTGCGCTGAGCACTGTATTTCATTTCCTCTGGGATGGCCGAGTCTTCATTTTGTTTCAAAAGAAAATGGTGTTAATGGCCTGGAGGAATTGTGGACTTGGAAGGGACCACAAGGATCTAGTCCAAAACCTGCAATGCAGGAATCTTCCTCTCAACATTGAACCCAGGACCCTGGGATTAAGAGTCTCATGCTCTACCGACTAAAATGCAAGTAAGCAGTCCTCTGATATTTTACACAGCGGATAAAAGCGAAGACAGCTGTCATCAAATGAGCTACAATAGCTTTAATTTCCCAAGCCATGGGATGTAAGAAATGTGTTCTATTATAGGAAAGATGGATGAAACCACCATGCGTTAATTTATAGGGCAATGTTTCTCACCACCACCAAACACAGTGCTAAAAGAAAGATGCAAACCAACAAGCTACTCTCTGCTGGGAGCTAGGATCCCTGGATCACTTGCTACTGACATGGAGCCCTGATAGACTAGTCCCGGGCATCACAATTATTCTCTTGGCTTTGTGTGGGATCCCCTCGCACATGGCTTTCCGTGGCTGAAGCCCCCACTGGAAGGACTGTCTGACACTGTGTCTCGTTAAGTGCTGGGTTGACCGAGATGGGTGCAGGCAGATTTCTCCTTCTTCAGATTGCGGACAAACCCACGGGACTGAAGGGTGCTTTATATTTAAGCCATTTTACGCACCAAGTCACAAAGAATGCAGCTTGTGTTTCTTCACTGAGAGCAGCCCCTTCCGAAGTTCGCACGGGGCCGTTTTGAGGGTCACCGAGTAGAGAGAGAGAGAGAGAGTCCAGGCTGGGTGTGTGTTTTTATAGGAGGGGACAAGGGATGGTTGGCATTCCAGCAGATGCTCTCCGGGTTACTCTTTTGTCCTGAAGACGTGACCGAGGCTTAATTTGCGGTGCTTTGCTGAAGGCACAGCGGCCATAAAACAGCAGCCGATGAACCAGAGGCTGCCTCCATTATGCATCAAGGCCTTTTAAGAGCGGCAGTAAGAAAAGGAACCCTCCCCTCCCCCCAGCCTGGCTGCCCTGGCCCCATTGCGAAGCATAGATGGGAAAGCAGTAAAGCACTGTGGTGGGAATCAGCAATGGGGGAGCAGGACTGGGGGTGATGAGATGAGGCTTCTTTTGAGTCACGGCCAAGGGGACCCCTGCTAAGTTCCAGGCAGGGGTGGGCTAATCCATCCATTTCCGTTCCTCTTTCTTCTTCCAATCTTGAAGTTCAGTTCACCACAATTGGGGGGAACGTCCTCATGCAAATCCACCAGCATTTTAGTGCTAATTTCTCCTACTGATACACGCATTTTGTATGTGATTTTGCTTAAGGTACTCGTTTCTTTTGCAAAGCAACTTTCCCTGAAACAATGCGATTTTTGTTATTTTCACTAATATGCACATGCTTCACACTACTATTTGCATTTTTTGGACACCTCACTTGGCTGGAGAACCACGCTGCAAGGTTTGGAAAAACCAGATCCTGAAGGAGAGTCTCCACCCCCATCGTTCTGCCCGGACACTGAGGTCCAGCTCTGAGGGCCTTCTGGAGGTTCCCTCGCTGCGAGAAGCCAAGTTACAGGGAACCAGGCAGAGGGCCTTCTCGGTGGTGGCGCCCGCCCTGTGGAACGCCCTCCCATCAGAGGTCAAAGCGATAAACAACCACATGACCTTTAGAAAACACCTGAAGGCAGCCCTGTTCAGGGAAGTTTTTAATCTGTGATATTTTAATGTATTTTTATACTTGTTGGAAGCCGCCCAGAGTGGCTGGGGAGACCCGGCCAGATGGGCGGGGTATAAATAATAAATTATTATTATTATTATTATTCATGTTCTGTTGGAAGCCGCCCAGAGTGGCTGGGGAAACCCAGCCAGATGGGCGGGGTATAAATAATTAATTATGATTATGATTATGATGATGATGATTATTATTATTTCTTTTCGGGTTCCTGCATTGTTTCAGAAAGGCTAGCGGACAAGCTGTGGTTTGTTAAGGCAGAGCTACAATCCCTGCACCCTTCAGAAACTACAGTGTCCCGGATTCTCCAGTGTCCCGTTAAAGCGAGAGAAGAGTTCTGTGGGTGTGATTACAATGAAGCTCCACACATGGGGATGGGGTCAGAAGCAGTTCCAGGTCGAAGGGCAGAACTTTCAGCTAAGTGGAGCTCTGGCAGTGGGGAGAAGGCTGGTCCACTTGACTGAGTGATTGGTTTTTATTTCTAAGCCGCTTTTCATTCAGATGAATCTCAATGTGGCTCACAAACAATAAATAACAATAACCACGTAACACGACAAAGACAGCATGGATCATGTAAAATAATTAACAAACCATCAATGGAACGATCTATAAAAACCTATGAACTAAACAGCAACTAAAAATGAGCTAAAACATCACCATTTCGGCAAAAGGCATAATATATGGTTAACAAATTAATCAAATTCCTGCTGAATTTCAGTTCCTTTTTCTTAAGAATGCAAGAAGAGCCCTTCTGGATCAGGCCAGTGGCCCATCTAGTCCAGCATCCGGTTCTCTCAGTGGCCAATTGGATGATCCAAAAGGAACCCAAAACCAGGACCTGAGCACAAGAGCAACGATCCCTTCCTGGGGTTTCCAGTAACTGCTAGTTAAAAGCATTACTGACCGTCGAGGCAGAAGGTATCCTCATTCTCCCTACCTCCTCCCTACATCATCCTCTGAGGCCCTCCTTCGTGTGCCTCCTCCGCAAGAGGTCAGGAGGGTGGTAACACGAGAACGGGGCCTTCTCTGCAGTGGCTCCCTGTCTGTGGAATGTTCTCCCCAGGGAAGTTGACCTGGCACCTTCATTATACACCTTTAGGCACCAGGCAAAAATATTCCTTTTCAACCAGGCCTTTGCCTGACTTGATCTACATCCTATACCCTTTTTAAAAAATGCTGACTCTTTTGGTTTTTTTTTTAATTGGGTTGTTGCTTTTGTTTTGATTTTATGTATTTGATATTTTATGTGAACCGCCCTGAGACCTTCGGGTATAGGGCGGTATAGAAATTAAATAAATAATAAAAATAAATACATTTGTGTAATCCTCTTTTAAAGCAACCCACATAATAAATAATAATAATAATAATAATAATAATAATAATAATAATAATAATAATTTATTATTTATACCCCACCCATCTGGCTGGGCTTCCCCAGCCACTCTGGGCGGCTTCCATCAGAGATTAAAAATACATTAAAACACCTGTCATTAAAAACTTCCCTAAACAGGGCTGCCTTCAGATGTCTTTAAAACATAGGATAGCTGCTTATTTCCTTGACCTCTGATGGAAGAGCGTTCCACAGGGCAGGCGCCACTACCGAGAAGGCCCTCTGTCTGGTTCCCTGCAACTTGACTTCTCGCAGCGAGGGAACCGCCAGAAGGCCCTCGGAGCTGGACCTCAGTGTCTGGGCAGAACGATGGGGCTGGAGACGCTCCTTCAGGTACACTGGGCAGAGCCCGTTTAGGGCTTTAAAGGTCAGCACCAACACTTTGAATTGTGCTCGGAACCGTTGCCGGCCATCGCTGCACCCTGCGGGGAGGACCTTCCCTAGTTCAGCTATGCGCTTGCGTGAATAGGGGCTTCTTTTTATCTGCCCTCAACTTCTCTGTAACTTCCAGGAGGCAGCAACGGTGGCTGGAGACCAGCCCACTGACCTTCTTGGTTGACGAGAGGCGTGCTGAAACACACCACGTCTCCCATGGCAAGCGGCTCAGAAAGGTTCGGCTCGATGGCGTGCTCCACCGGGACAGGGATAAAATCCGCCATGCCCGGGTGCTTCTCGTCCCAAACACCCACCAGGGTCACCCCCCTGTTCACAGCCTGGGCGACGTAAGTGTAATTCTTGTTGCTAGGTCGGATGAGCAGCAGGTCATCTCTGGGGGAACAAAGCAAAAAAATTGACCCCGTGAGGAATGTGTCAAGCAGGGATACTGCAGGGTAGGGTTCCCCAAACTTGGCCAACACGGTCAATGGTGCCTTCTCCTCTGTGGACCACCAAGCTAGGAATTTGATGGATATCGTGTAGCCTGTGTGGGCTGGGACTCTGAATGAATACGCTAGAGTGGTAATTTTTTTTAAAAAATGAGTATGTTCTAAAGCAGGGTGGGGACAGAAGGTAGATCAGGGCCTACTGGTGTATATCCAGGAGTTCTGAAGTATTCTGACAAGGATTTATCATTCCCAGTAGGAACAGGAGGGCTCAGTGGCACAAAGGACTTTATCACACCTCCAGCTAGTTCACAAGCTGCAGATGTTCCTGGATTGTCTACCACAAGTTGTTCAGTTTGAACACTAAAATGTACTTTCTATAGGGCTGCCTACAGAGTACAGTTGCCTGGGAAGAGGGACTGACTTCTAAACCACTGTGGGAACTGGAGCTCTGCGAGGCAAATAGGGGGATCTCCTAACACTTCTCAGCACCCTTAACTACAGTCCCCAGGATTCTTTGGGGGAAAGCTGTGGGTGTTTAAAGTTGCATCGTTGCGCTTTAAATGTATGGTGTGAGCGTGGTCGTTATCGCGGCAAGAATTTACTTCTACACTGCTTGTTCGTTACCCGGGTGAGGGAACGCGTTTGAAATAAAACACAGAACCAAGAGAAATAACAAGCCCAAGAGATCCAGTAAGAACCCGGTTTATTAAACGACCACACAGTAGGACGGCTCAACTTTAAAGTGGTTGTATCCTGTACAGTGGTACTTCCGGTTGCGTACTTAATTTGTTCCGGAGGTCCGTTCTTAACCTGAAAACATTCTTAACCTGAAGCACCACTTTAGCTAATGGGGCCTCCCGCTGCTGCCACTGCGCCGCCGCTGCCCGATTTCTGTTCTCATCCTGAAGCAAAGTTCTTAACCCGAGGTAATATTTCTGGGTTAGCAGAGTCTGTAACCTTAAGTGTATGTAACCCGAGGTACCACTGTACTTAAAAGTTGCCTCAATTGGGCCACATTCACGCCATACATTTAAAGCACTATGGTGCCACTTTAAACATTCATGGCTTTTCCCAAAGGATTTTGGGAACTGCAGGGCACTGATGCTGCTAGGAGGCCCCTATTCCCCTCACAGAGCTACAGTTTGCAAAATTCCCTGATAAGAGGGACCGACTGTTAAACCACTCTGGGAGGGGAATGTGTGTGTGTATGCAGGGTCTCCTAACAACTCTCAGCACCCTAAACAAACTACAGCTCCCAGGATTCTTTGGGGGTAGCCATGACGGTTTAAATGTACCGAGCAGATGAATAGGGTGGATATGACTTAAGATGTAATCCCGACATTTATCTTGACCATTGTGATGACTGCACCTGAGTACTTTGTTGCATGAACACGCCCTGGACCACAGAAGTGGCCAATGTTCAAGTTCCCAAATAGGATAGACGACTTTCCACAAGATGGGAGAGTGGCAATTTCCCAAGCAAGCCATGCTCACGATGCGGCACGCAGCCCTTTACCAAGCGTGCCTTCCTGAGCCGCACCTGTTCAAGGCCAGGTGGAGCTGGGTGCTCTGGGCGTGGAACTTCTCCCCGGTACTGTCGTAGAACTCAACGGCGAGGGTGAGGGACATGCCCAGGGGAAATGCATGCAGGGGCACCCGGCTGGCCGTGTAGAGCTTGGGGGCGCTGCTCAACCGCAGGTAGGACACAGGGGCCACCTGGGAAGGGGGGAAGGAAAGGATGTATCAGTTTTTTCCTTTTTAATCACCACACCTGGAGACTTCAAACTGATTCTTCTCAAATACACTTGCAAGGCAAGCAAATGCCAGTTGTAGCCGAACAGATACACGTGGACATAAAAATATATGTAAGAACTGCTCATAAAAACAGAAGTTTGACCAATACAATGAAAAAGCAGAATCTTATATCTCAAGGGAGGCCACACAGCCTTGTCTAAGCTGAGCAGCCTTCACTGTGAATTTAGCTGTATAAAGCACTGCAGACCTATCCGAACCAGAGAACAGATCTTCTCCATATCACTGAGGGTTGAACTGGAGACAAACAGCACTCTTTACTATTCCATCTGTTGTCCTACCTACCAACATCTGGAAGTGGTCCTCATTAAGCAAGCTGGCAGATGCTCCAGCGCTTTAGTGCGACATTCTGAACTTTCGCAAGACGTGTACCTTGTCTTGCCATCTGCTTCACTCCCCGGCAACTTTATAATATAAGAAGAGCCTGCCAGATCGGGCCAGTGGCCCATCTATAGTCCAGCCCCCTGTTCTCACAAGCAGAAACCTTAAAGCAGAACGAGAACACACGAGCAATTCTCTCTTCCTGCAGTTTCCAACAACTGGCATTCAGAAATTTCACCTGCTCCGAATGTGGAGGTAGAGCATAGCCATTGTGGCTGGCAGTCCTCAACTTAGCAACCGTCCTTATCCAGCACTGCATTCTCCCCTTCAGTCTTCCAGCCCCTGCCCACGCCATTCAGGGACTTCCTACCTTGAAGCATTCGCAGAATCCACAGCAGCCACTACCACCTCTTCCCAGAGCCTCCCTTACCCGCACTCCAGTGATGACAGTCTGGTTGACGCCAAAGAGCTCCAAGGCTGTCACCTCCAGCACAGCAGTGCCTGTGACAGCTCCTGCCTTGAGGAGGCCATGCCTGTTCTCCTCAATGACAGAGGAGTTGGGGAAGCACTGCAGGATCTGAGCGTTCACAAAGGCCGCCCCGTCCCTAAGAGAGAAAAGAAGAGTCACCATTCCTTCTGTCTGGGCTGGCAGGTGGAGGGGGTTGGACCAGTTATGGTTTATAGCCCAAGGTAGGTGCACAGGCTAGAAGGCAACTGCCACAAAGGATGGAGGGGCTGCCAAATTTCGAGTGGGCTACGCAATTTTGGCAGGCATCCCATTATCTGCACTTTCCAGAAGCAACTGGGAGACATTTTGTTCTGACAAGCTTTGCCAACTGGATTGTCTCTGCCATGGGGTGTCTATTTTGTACTGCTTTTAAATCTATCTGCTGCTGTCCAGTTTTTTGACTGTGCTTATTGTATTTTGCACACCACCTTCAGATATACATGTGGAAGGCAATCAATCAACCAACCAATCGAAATCACCTTACTCAATCCTAGCTGGAAGGTGGGATTATTTACCCAGCAGAGAGAGGGACAGTGTGTGCCAGGATTGCTGGTGGGGGAGGGAGGTGTCCCGCACCCCCTGCCTTAAGGCAAGCAAAAAAAAAATGATGGAGTATAGACTGACAGACCCCCCCCCCCAAACTGGAGACATTTTGAAAGCAGAATATTTGCTGCAAATTAGCATCTCTGTAGTGCTTCTACTTCTTCAAGTTAATAGTGGAGTCTTTGTCTTTGCTCCCCATCATCATCGCTACCACCCACCTGCCACTTCCCCCCCTTTCCCCTGCCCTACCTGTTTGTGAGTAACTTGAGCTGCGAGTTCATGGACATCAGAATTTGCTCTGCGGAGCACTCCGGGGAGAAGAGCTGCAGTTTATCAAAGACCTGTAAGGGACAGAGCAAGGATCCTGCAGGCAGAAGGAAGGACTGGGACGCGCCCCTGCTTTTAACGTTAACGGCTGGCATGGCCAGACGCAGCAGAGGACTAGCAGCAGTGAAAGAGGACGAGGCTGCCTGAAGGGGGCGCTTACTAGTATCTGCACTTCATCCGAGAGCTCGGAGAGGTGTCCTTCAAACTGCCCAGCATCTGGGTCCGAAGCCTGCACCGTGACTTGGATGCTCGTCCGCCCAGCTGCCTTCGTGTGCAGGACCATGGCAAAGTTACTTTCCGGAATAAGCTGCAGGGAAACCTGGGAGAGAAGGGAAGGAGTTGCAGGCTTCCTGGAGAGAAGGGATGGGCGGATCCAGCGGTTCCCAGTGTCTATTGAGAATGGTGGGGTGGAAGGCAAGGAGCCCAACAGTAGGTGGCGCCAGAGCAAATGAGAGGCAGCGGTTTTGTCCTCCGCCCTCCTCTCTGTTGAATTCTACAAGGGCAACAGTGAGACTAAGGAGGAGGAGGAGGAAGCTGCCAGGGAGAGCACCTGCCCCCTGTATTCGCTGTAGGTATGAAATCAAGTGGGGACTTGCTGAGGTTCAGTAGGACTAACGTTGGATGCAACCCACAGCGGCTGAGAGTTGAAGTGCACCCTGAGGGACAGCTCCATACCTCTGAGTGCCTAGGAAGGAGGTCCAGGACATCCCGCTTGCTCATCGCCCAGTGGAACGTCAGCGCTGGGTCGGCATTCCCAAAGGAGAATGGAGTCAAAGTGCTGGTCACGCCAACAACATAAACGGGCATCTACAAAGGAAAGCGTCACTCGTTACTGCTCAGCTTTCGGTCTCTCAGGGCAAGAGACTTGTCCTACCATGGAGACCAACACATGCATGCTGCCTCAAGGGATGCCTGGTCCCTTATATCCATACCCAATCACAGAGCTCTTTGGGCGGAGTCACGGTTATGGTCCCTGCATGGGTCAGATGCACAAGCTCATATCCACCAGCAGCCTTGCATCCAGTATTGTGGAACCCGATTCTCTGGAATTCCCTCTCAGCTGAGAGGCAGCTCAGACAGGCCTCCTCTTCTGTTTTTGTTTGTTTGTTTGTTTGTTTTTTTGGTGGAGATGCTGGGGAACGAAGGCCTCCTCCTCTGTTGAGCTTACCAAAATCACCAGCACCTACCAAAATCTCCCCCCCCCCTTTTAACAACCAGCAGGCATTTTAATGAAACTTCTTTTTTTAAAGTTATTGTATTGTTG
Organism: Darevskia armeniaca; assembly: GCA_034641395.1. NCBI lineage: Eukaryota > Metazoa > Chordata > Lepidosauria > Squamata > Lacertidae > Darevskia > Darevskia armeniaca. Next base: position 642,131 of record JAWWNF010000841.1, read on the forward strand.
TTTTACCTGTACGACACCTAAAGATGGTTGCAATTAAGTGGCAGGTAGTTGAAATAAATGAAATAAACATTAGGAGGACTGTCCTAACACACAAGAGACGTATGACGTGGAACAGGATGACTCTGGAAGCGGTGAGCTCTCGTTCCAGGAGATCAGCCTTTCCGCTCCCCCTTGTTTAGAATCATAGAATCATAGAGTTGGAAGAGACCACAAGGGCCATCCAGTCCCCAACCCCCTGCCAAGCAGGAAACACCATCAAAGCATTCCTTTAACTTAATTCCAGCAAGCTTTTTAACTGAATTCTGATTTTACAGTTTAAACTCTTTTTAAAAAATGTATTGGGTCCCCTGTACACTTCTTAAAGACAACTGCAATTAAGTTGTATGCAATTTGTTGAAGTGAAATAAAACAAATTGGGGTGGGATCCTTAACACGGGCTCAGTTCAGGAGGGAGAAGCCAGCCCCACCTGCCTCTCGGTTGTTTGCAATGCTGGTCCTACGCCGGGGAGGGACACTGACATTAAGAGACGTGACTCTCTGAGTAGAACTTAGTTGGCTACAACCTTATATATCCACAGAGAAGATGTCCATTGGTGATTATAGGGCAGACCTACCTTGGTCCCCGTAATGAGCCTGGTGGCAGGAGCGTGGATTCTTATCGCTCGCAGCTGAACAACTTCCAGGTCTACTTGGTCCTGGTTGGGGAGAGGCAGAAGAAAGACCAGAAGGAAAGGCACAGTTTGCCCAAGATTACCCAGCTTGGGGGGGGGGGGGCTCCTCTGCGTCAGGTTGCCAAGTGGACTGGCAGCCGTTGGGGGAGCCATGTGCACCCCCCACACTTGGGACCTGTGAAGTTCCAGGAGCAACAAACAAAAAACACTATGGAGCGTCTGGCCAGATCAGATGCATTGCTTCTTCGGCCTGACGGCAACCTTCTGGGGACCTTGTGGCAGCGGTGGGCGGAGCCAGAAGCAACACTGGATGGAGCAACCAATAGGAAGGGGGGTTATGTGTGTGTAGAAACTAGCCTACAGTACAAAAAGATGTAATTTGCGTTCGTTGATCTGCCTGCTTTTGCTTCTGGCCCCACCTCCTACTGAAATACGGTCCTCAGGAGGTTACCTGTCAGGGATCTGCCCACCCCTGCCAGTCCAGCTCTGAGTGCTTACAGGGACCCACAGCCTGTGTTAACGACAGATTCATCTTCGAGTGAATCTGGCAGCCCCTTTTCGGGGGAGGAGCAGTTAGTGGCTGGGAGCCAGGGAGTGCCAGGTGTCCAGGGAGTTGCTGGGAGACCTGGCACCACCCAGCAGACTCGCTCAGAGGGGGAGGCGTCAGTTCCGGCGCCTATCTCACGTAGGAGGAGAAGGCGGCAATTCAGGATGCCGAGGCTTTGGTGTTGGCGCCAAAACAGAAGGGGGGCACTTCTGGATTCTGCTAGTGACTGAGCAGACATGATAAACTGAACTCTGCACTGTAAATAGCTTTGCACAAAATAAAGAGACTTAAAGACAAGATGGCTTGGTCTGACTATTGAACCACCGATAAGAGAATCTGACATTACTGATAAGAAAAGGTTTCCCATCCCTTTCCTTTTGTGTGGGTGGGATGTTTTAATGTAGTAGTTTGTTTAAAAAATAGAACTGCCTTTTTAATGCTGGTTTTATTTTATGTACGTGTTTGTTTTTTTGCTTAAAATATTGTAAGTCGCTTGAGTTGCTAAGGCAAAAGAAGCAATTAATACATTTAATAAATAATAATAATAATTCAAGCTCCAAGCTGCTGTTTCTCACACACTCACCTCAGCACAGCAATAACCTCAGACCCTACACCGTTCGGCAAATGGACAGTTCACTCAGGAGACCACCCAGAGTCATGAAATGTTCACAGTTCCTTAAGGCACTGACTGCTCATTCCCAACAATCAAGGCAGCCAGGCTCAGGCCAGCACGAACCAGCCCAATTCTCAGCATCATACTCTAGTGTGGTCCAAGAACAGGACCCAGGGTGGGACCCAGTGCCGGATTTACGTATAAGCTAAACAAGCTATAGCTTAGGGCCCCACTATATTCAACACAAAAAAACAGCGACCATTTGTTGTTGACAAAGGACAGCTGGACATATAAAGGGCCCCATTACCTTCAGTAGCCTAGGGCCTCATCAAACCTAAATCCTGCCCTGGTGGGACCTATGGAGACTGGAGGAGGTGCTAGGTGCCTCATGGTTTCAAGGGGAGGGGAAACAACTTAAATGGTGAAAGCAGTGGAAGGTTTCAGATTACAGAGCAGCAAGTGAGCATTTGACATTTGACGAGGAGGAGGAAGTACCTGTGAAAAGACAATGACTTTCCCTGTGTCTTCGTTGACAGCCCGAATAGTCCCAAGGATTGTGGCTGTGCCCACAGCCTTGGCCAGGACCTGCCCCACTCCGTTAACTGTGGCCACAGACTGGTTGCTGATGGAGAAGTGAATGAGGGACTGGGGCTGTGGGCCGCCCTCTGACATCACCTGCAGCAGATCGGAAGAACAAGGCAGAAGCGTCCAGGATCTTGACATCACTCTGCCACCAGCTGGAAACAACGCCCCCCTCCCCCTCCAGTCTATCACAGAGAGGATCCTGGCCTACATTAGGAGTGGGGAAACCTCAGATTTGAGGGGTCTACTTTACTTAGGATCCCACAACCTACCAATCAAAGCCAGGCATAAAAGACAATTAGACCACACCCCCACACCGTATGTTTAAGAAATGTGGCTTCCCCCAAAGTGTCCTGGAAATGGTAGTTTAGCCCCCCTAGTCATACAATTTCCAGCACCCTTAACAAACCACTGTCCCAAACTTTCTTTGTGGGAGGTAACGTGCTTTTAATGTATGCCGTGTACCAGAATCCCTACTGTTTGCTGCAGATATGACAGGAGGCTAGGAAGGGGTGATAAAAGTGGTCAGTTTTTAAACAGAGAAACTGATTAATCATGCAAAATCAATTCTAGGCAGTTTGCTAATGAATTTATAACTGAATTAACTGAGAGAACAAGCAGGCCTGCCCTCCCTGTGTAGTTATCTAAACCAGTGATGAAACGGCAGAAAAAACTCTGCTTTACAAGCAGAAAGGAGTGAAAGTTCTAGGTAAGGCAGGGGCAGGGAGTATGTGGCCCTCCATAAATGATGTTGGACTCTAGCCCCCAATGGCTGGGGCTGTTAGGAGTTGGAGTCCAACAGCATCCGGAGGGTCACTGTTCTCCCCATCCCTGTTCGTGGTAGCAGGGCTGTATAGGAGACATTTCAGGACCTGGGAGAGCTCCCAAGGGAGGGAGGTGGTACTGGATCAAGGTCATTACCCAGTAGCAAGGATTAGGGGCAAGGAGAAGGCTCTCCAGGACCCTGGATAGCTCCCCGAGGTAAAACCTTTGGTACTGGGAAGAAGACAGGTCTGAATATGTAGTCCAATCTACACTATACATTTATAGTAGTACCATACTACAGCCACGGCTTCCTCAAAAAAATCCTGGGAACTGTCATTTGTTAAGGGTGCTGAAAGCTGTTAGGAGATTCCCCTCTTCCTCTTCCAGATCCACAATTTCCCGAGTGACTTATCAAACAATCCCTTTACTCAGGGAACTCTGGGGATTGCAGCTCTGTCTCCTAAGGGGGTCTCCTAACAACTCTCAGCACTCTTAACAAACCACAGTATCCAAAATGCTTTGAGGAGCTGTTTTAAGGAGTATAATACTTCTTTAAATGTATAGTACAGATGGGGCCTGGATCTGCTCTCCTCTAGTGGAAACATGGATTGCATCGACTGACATGGTCCTGTAGACACAGTGACTCATCTCAGGGTAACCTATGCCATGGAAGGAAGGAAGGGTGGGTGGGAGGGAGATGGGCATAGCCAATAGGATGGTTTCATCCAACTGATACTCTGAACTTACCTGCATCATGTTGTGTGGAATGAGGGTTATTTTCTCTGGGATGAGCTTGAATGGTGGGAAGACCTGGCAAAACACAACAGCAGTCAAATTTGGCCACGTGGGAATTGAGGGTGTCTTTAAACACACACACACACACACACACACACACACACACACACACACACACACTGGACCAGCCTTCCCCAATCTGGCGTTGCTGAACTTTAATTGCCATCAGCCTCAGCCAGCACGGCCAGTGGTCAGGGATACTGGGAGTTGTAGTCCACAACAACTATAACGCACCAGGCTGGGAGAAGGTGGTGCTATAGAGTCCATTATCTTTTCATTCAAATCTGCAGCCAGGGCCAAAGGAACATTTCACAGAACTTGCACATGAAGTTCTTAACACCTCTGGTTCTAAAACCACAGGAGACATTTTTTTGCAAACCGTTTTTCCTGCGTGCCTAGATTTTCTGACAGCCCAGTGGCTGCAATTCCTTACCTCCACTTTCCGAGGCGCCGAGGTGAATTTGATTCCCATTTTGTCCCAGGCCATGGCCACTAAACTTGTCTGCCCCACAGCCATGGCTCGGAGGACATAGACTTCGGAATAGTCACCCACTTCCTCCATTAGCCTGCAAGGAGAGGTTTGGTATGGTTGCATTTTGTCCAACCTGGGCAAGGGAGCGCACCAGGAAAGGCCAAGCAGGTTTTCAGACTGGTCTCTGGCACCCATCTTCACACTGCTGAACAGCTACTGTCCTGGGCATAACACTAGACAAATGACGGAGCTCACACACACAAAAATCAGCTGCACGACAAGAGTTTCCCTGCCTGGGATCAGCTCCGCCATTTGAAGTGTGGCTGCCATGGGAAAAGCCTGTCAAATGTGCAACAGCCATCCCAGAGACATATGGCAGCGTTTCCCAACCGGTGTGCCGTGGCACACTAGTGTGCCGCGAGACACCGGCTGATGTGCCGCGGAAAAAGGGACCTGCAGCCCAGGGCTGCACAGGACCATGGCGGCGGCGCTGCTCCCTTGGCTGCTGCAGCAGCAGCAGCAACAGCAGCCTCGTGCGAGAATCCCGACCGGAAGCCTCGCGCGCGCCGCGCTACAGCTGATCCCAGAGGTAACTCTGGGTCAGGAGACCCGGCGCAGCCGGGTGGGGGAGGAGCGGTGTGCCGCGAGATTTTTTCATTGATTCAAGTGTGCCGTTGCCTAGATTAGGTTGGGAAACACTGACATATGGGGTCGAACCTGGGACCTTCTGCACTGCATCTGAGCTATGCTCCTTCTCTTAAAGAATAAAGCAAGATTCCAGACCTCATGGCTTTGAATAGTGATCTGATTTCAAAAAGAGTATTGGATGCTATCTTAGACCCCTGTTCCATCTAGTGGAGTATTTTCTATACTGGCCAGCAGAAGTTCTCAGGAGTTTCGGATGGAAGACATGCCTAGCCTGACTTCCTAAAAACCAAGTAAGATCCCACTCCTCACAGTTCTGAATAAAGAGCTGGATTAAAAAGGAACACTGGAAATATGCCGCATAAGAAACCAGTTTGTCTCACTTACACTCACCTACACTGATTGGCAGGGGCTCACTAAGGTTTCAGGCAGGGGACGTTCCCAGCCCAGCCGGGAGATGCCACTGGGGATTTAACTTTTTAAAAAGGCAGACTGAGCTACAGCTCTTGCAGTTTCGACCACAAGTTTTGACACTGTGGACTTTCACTCCCCAAAGCCAATGGGTTGGGTTTTGTGGATTTCAACTGTTTGGGTGCCTTGTGAGAGCAGGGTAGGAGAACGCCTTGCAATCCCAAAGACGACCTCTTAAGAAGCGGAATTCAAAGCATAGGAGATGCAGGGCACTTACGTCAGTGTGACAATGGGGGAGGCTGCCTTCAGCTGGAGCCGCATGTAGACAAAGTATTTACTCCGGAAAGGGTACCGGTGGTGTCCCAGGACGCGCACGGAGACCAGCACGGATTTTCCGACCTCAATCTGGGGGAAAAGGCAGAGGGTTCCAGGGTGTCCTCAACTTGGATGGCTTCATGAGAGGATTAGATAAATTCACGGAGGAGAAGGCTGTCGAGGGTTACTAGCCATGATGGCAATGCTCTGCCTCCAATGGTTGGAGGCAGGAATGCTTCTGAATACCAGCTGCCGGAAACCGCAGGAGAGAGCTCTTGCGCTCGGATTCTGCCCGGGGGCTTCCCAGAGGAATCTGGTTGTTCGTTGTGAGACCAAAATGGTCTGATCCAGCAGGGCCCTTATCTTCTTCATGCAGTAGGCACATGGGAAGCTGCCTTTAGTCCATTGGTCCATCTAGCTCAGTAGACTGACTGGCAGTAGCTCTCTAGGGGTTTCAGGCAGAGCTGCCACCTGGCCCTACCTGGAGATGCCACTGGGGATGGAGCGAGGGGCCGTCTGCGTGCAAACCTGATGCTCAACCACTGAAATGTGGTTCTTCTCACACACACCCCAGTGCCCCTCCAGATTTTGTTGGGACTCCAGCCCCCTCTGGAGGGGCCCTGAGCGGAAAAGCAAGAGGACTGAGATGCGGAGTCAGACAAAGTGACATTCAGGGCATGTGGCACAGGGACCGCGCTCACCAAGGCTACAAGGTTTCTACCCATCCCACTGCCAGGTGATGTACCGTATTTTTCGCTCCATAAGACACACTTTTTTCCTCCTAAAAAGTAAGGGGAAATGTCTGTGTGTCTTATGGAGCGAATGTGTGGTCGATCGCTGGCTCCCTTTCTGGCCCCGCCCCCTCGCCCAGGCCTCCATTGTTGAATGTTCTGCAGACGGAGGCTGTTTGTTCCCCCAGCGACATGTGATTGGCTGATTAGATTATCTGTCTGGAAGCTGTAGAAAGGGCTCCCTTTCCATTCCTAAAGAAGCTGCAGAACTGTAAGTTGAACCCCATAAAAACAGGATTTTTTTCCCCTTTGCAAAGTAAGCTCAACAACTTTGAGCTGATCCTCAAAAAAGGGGCTTTTCCCCTTTGCAAAAGAAGCTGCACAACTGTGAGCTGATCCCCCCCCCAAAAGGGGCTTTCACCCTTTCCTCCTCTAAAAACTAGGTGCGTCTTACGGAGCGAAAAATACGGTATGTGTTCCTTTTGTAGCGGCCGTGTGCAAAGGGAAACCTACTCTCACAAATCTCTGCAAATCCAGGCTACACAGCCAGCGGCCGCTCATGCCCCTGACACCCCTCCGACCAGCTTACGCATTACTCATCATACCTTATCAACAAGGTCCACTTCCAACTCGTACATATTGGAGATGCGAAGGTAGGCTGTAGCAGGTCCCAGGAAGGCCAGACACAGGTCGTAGATCTCCAAGGTCAAAGAGCCAGGAAGGACAGGAACCACCTGCAAGGAAAGTGACAAGAACAGTCGCTTGCAGGGTAAAGGCGACATCACTTAGCAGGCTCTATGAGACGGCAGGGCCCCGATCCTTTGGCTTCTGAAATAAATCTGGTTACTACAGGAACTCTGTAAAGTAAGAAATTGTGCCAGAGCTTTATTTGTCTTTTTGCCTCCTTCCTCCGAGTCCCTTTTCCTTTTGTGTCGTGTCTCTTAGCTCAGAAGCCTGAGGCTGTCTTACCGCTGATGCTTGCAAGTCCCCCTGAGACCTATTTTTCGGCTGGAGAGCAGGGTTAATACTTTGTTTTACAGAATATATAGACTGCTTAAACCACACACAAAAAGAAAAGAAAAGAACGAAAGAAAGCTGTCTAAGTGGATTACACAAAACAGTGTAAAATATTTATTGTTCAAAAGCAACAACTGATACGATGGGTAAGATGTAAATACAAGCATACACAATGAAAGCATATGCCTGGGTAGGCTTTCCTAATAATATTTACAATTTTTGGTTTATTAAATCTGTATACCGTCCTTCATCCATAGATGTCAGGGCAGTTCACAACGTAATAATAATAATAATAATAATAATAATAATAATAATAATAATTAACAATAGCAATAATATGGAAGATGAACCTAAATTACCAAATTAAGAGAAGGGGAAGAATAGGTGGCAGGAGATCCTGAAGCCCCAGCTTTCTCTCCTCATAAAGGCTCACAGAGCAACACACACTGACACTCACCTGAATGGCACTCTCCGTTTCCAGGTAAGTGATGTTCACCATCTCCTGTGCGCTGCTGTTGACAAGGAAGTAACCGGACCCTTCCACTAGCGCAAACACTTCCTAGGCAAAGCAGAAGGGGGGAAATATCCACACCAGGACCCCAAGACCGTTCTTTCAATGTTGCCACACAGAGCACTGGCTTACCTGGGGCATGCCCTGTTTTACTCAAAGGTCAGAGTCGCCACCGTTGCCCCGTTTTGCCTCTGCCACCCCTCCACGAGGAGCCCCTAGTCCAAGCAGGGTTCCTCACCACCTGACCCACACCCAGCTCCTTGGCCCCTACCTTGACATTGGGATGGTTGTACACGGTGATGTTATCCGGGACCACAGTCACGTCCTCAACCAGCATGAGTTCCACAGCGGCAGAGGCAGGGGAGTTAGAGACCTCCTGTGTGCAGAAAGCAAAGGGCACGAAATGCTGCCTCGGGGTGTCTCCGCAGAAGGCAGGCCAATGCCAAGGAAAGCTGTGCCCTTTTTCTTTTCCTGCAGGAAACAGATCTCAGCACACCCAAGAAGAATCAAGGGACAGCCCTGCTGGGCCAGACCCAATGGCCTATTGAGTCCAGCACGCTGCTCTCCTCGTGGCCCAGCCAGATGTGGATGGGAAGCCCGTGAGCAAGACATAGCCCCCGGTCTTCAGAGGCCTCTGATACTAGAGGTAATACAGCCATATTGATTAGGAGCCACTGATACGTCTTCTCCTCTGTGGATCTGTCTAAGCCCCTTCTAAAGCCGCTTTAAGCTGACTTGCCTCGCGGCGTCCCTTTTCGTCTCTCCTAAATATCCCGACGGTCAGCTTCATTGGATGATCCCAGGTTTTCGGGTACAATGAGGGAGAAAAAACACCTCTCTGCCCACTTTCTCGACACCGTTTTAAATTTATTTATTTACGGTAATAAAATTCACATGCCGCTCGACGGTAGGGAAAAAGCTCAAGAGGGATTTACAAAAAAGAATAGAACGAAGACATTATTAGTGGGGGTGGGCGGGTTAAAAACTATTTAAAACAGGCACCCCCAAACTGCGGCCCTCCAGATGTTCTGGCCTACAACTCCCATGATCCCTAACTAACAGGACCAGTGGTCAGGGATGATGGGAATTGTAGTGCAAAACATCTGGAGGGCCGAAGTTTGGGGGTGCCTGATTTAAAACCTTCAAAAACAATAAAAATCAACGATAAGCTTAAAACCGCATTAAAACACATGTCAACGTTCTAGGTAGGCTTGCCTAAACAAAAGTGTTTTGAACAGACACTGGGGAAGAGCACAGCCAAGGTGCCTGCTTGATGTCAAGAGGCAGGGAGTTCCAAAGTTTGGGGGCTGCTACACTAAAAGGTCAATTTCTTACAAATGTGGGACAGGTATTACAAGCATTTATGAAATCTAGCAGAAGGTAATTAACTGCATGTGATACTGGATGAGTTCTGGTGCCTACCACCCCCTACACATACTTGCAACCCAAGGGGACTCAGATGGGGCAGCTAATCTGGCACGTTAGGTATCCCTTCTCATGGCGCCAAAGCTGACATGATAGAGAGCCCAGCTGCATCTTTAGTTTTCTCCCTTTACCATTGCAAAATGACTTGAGAAGCTTAGGCAGTAAGGTGTTCTCTCCTTTCTCAGGTACGGTAAACGGGTTTTTTTTGGGGGGGGTGGTTCTGACGAGACAATCATATTGTGAGATGTGGGAGAGGGCAATTGTTTCTTTTCTGGTCTATACGGTCCCCGATCCCCTGCTTCCATGGTTTTTTTGCTGTTTTCAAGACCAGACCAGGCCACCTGCAATTTTTTTCTGTAAGCTACCTTGAGTTCTTATCAGGGAAAATGGCAGGGAATAATAATAATAATAATAATAATAATAATAATAATAATAATAATACATGGCACCTGTAACAGTGCCTGTTTGCAAATTAGAGCAGTTAAGTGGGTATATATGGGGAAAGGTGATCCCACAGGTAAATTGTTAAGGGCTTTATATACTACAGTGGAGCCTCGGTTGTCGAACACCTCCACTGCCATACGTTTCGGCTCCCGAAAACACGGAAGTAACTGCTCCAGTTTTCAAATGCTTTTTGGAAGCCGAACATGCTAGGCGGATTCCGTTTTGAGTTTCCCTATTGTATTGAGGCTTCCACTTTCAGTTTTCGAACGTTTTGGAAGTTGAACGGTCTTCCAGAATGGAAACAAAGGTTCCACTATAACAGTAACACCCTGAACTTGGCGCGGTAGGAAACAGGCAGCCAGTGCAGTTCTTACATACGTCTACCATGCTTAAAGAATCGTAGAGTTGGAAGGGACCCCGAGGGTCATCTAGTCCAACCCCCTGCAGTGCAGGAATCTCTGCTAAAGCATCCAGGACAGATGGCCACCCAAACTCTGCTTAAAAGCCTCCAAGGAAGGACCTCAGCACAACGACACCCTCTCTATGGAGCAATCTTCCTCTCCACTCACTCTTGGGCTCCCTCTCTCGGAATATTTCACAAAGTTGACGGAGATCAACACCGTCCCTTTGATCTGCCGCACCTCAAGGAGCTGGTGTCCTGGGTCCAAAACAGATGCAGACACAGCATTGGGAGGGAGGGAGAGAAAAGGAAGAAGAAATTGAAACATATGTATTTTAAAATTGCCATTCTTACATAGGGAGGGAGGTATGAGGGAGACTGCATTCTTGCGTGTGAGATACAGTAAGTTTTATTTTAAAAAAAATTATAGGGATGCGCAAAGGGGGACTCGCCAGGTGGGGCGGAGCCACAACATTAACGTCCTGGCAGGTGGGAAGCTGTTGCTTACTGTGAGGGAGAGGAGCGAGGTGGCAGGGAGGCCAGCGTGGTGCAAACACGGAGCCAATCCAGCACACCTGCCTATGCGTTTGCACCATGCCAAGCTCCCCACTTCATCCCAGTAAGCTGCAGCAGGACAGATGCTTCTGCAGCTGAGATAGTACTGCTGTGTATTGTGGAGGTTAGAGTGCTGGCTTAGGACATGAGAGTCCAGGGTTCAAATCCCCACTTGGCCATGAAGCTCACTGGGTGACCAGACACTGCCCCTCAGCCAAACCTACCCCACAGGGTTATTGCTTTGGGGAGTTAACTACTAATTCACGGTGAGTACCGGCACCTTTTTTTCTAGAATAAAAGCACTTGGGAGAACCATGCAAAGCCACCTGGAGCTCCTTGGAGAAAAAGGCTGGGACATTAAGTGCAATAAACAAAATAATTAATAACCTATTTAAAGGTGTAAGAAAAGCCCTGCTGGCTCAGGCCAGTGGCTCATCTAGTCTATTGCATCCTGTTCTCACAGCAGCCAACCAGATGTCCTGGTGGGAAATAATAATAATAATAATTTATTATTTATACCCCGCCCATCTGGCTGTGTTTTCCCAGCCACTCTGGGTGGCTTCCAACAGAACATTAAAATGCAGTAATCTATTAAACATTAAAAGCCTCCCTAAACAGGGCTGCTTTCAGATGTCTGGTAGTTGTTTTTCTCTTTGACATTTGGTGGGAGGGCGTTCCACAGGGCAGGTGCCACTACCGAGAAGGCCCTCCGCCTGGCTCCCTGTAACTTGGCTTCTTGTAGTGAGGGAACCGCCAGAAGGCCCTTGGCACTGGACCTCAGTGTCCGGGCAGAACGATGGGGGTGGAGATGCTCCTTCAGGTATACTGGACCGAGGCCGCTTAGGGCTTTAAAGGTCAGCACCAACACTTTGAATTGTGCTTGGAAACGTACTGGGAGCCAGTGTAGGCCTTTCAAGACCAGTGTTATGTGGTTTCGGCGGCCGCTCCCAGTCACCAGTCTAGCTGTCGCATTCTGGATTAGTTGTAGTTTCCGGGCCACCTTCAAAGGTAGCCCCACATAGAGCGCATTGCAGTAAATCAAGCAAGAGATAACTAGAGCATGCACCACTCTGGCGAGACAGTCTGCGGGCAGGTAGGGTCTCATCCTGCGTACCAGATGGAGCTGGTAGGCAGCTGCCCTGGATACAGAATTAACCTGTGCCTCCATGGACAGCTGTGAGTCCAAAATGACTCCCAGGCTGCACACCTGGTCCTTCAGGGGCACAGTTACCCCATTCAGGACCAGGGAGTCCTCTACACCTGCCCGCCTCCTGTCCCCCAAAAACAGTACTTCTGTCTTGTCAGGATTCAACCTCAAGCAGGGTGTGAGAACGACCGAAATTCTCCCTTCCTGTGGTTTCCAAATTGCGCAGTAGAAGCAGGACTGAGAGAATAAAAAAAGCACTGGTTGTGGCAGTTCTAGGTACAGGAGCTTGGATGGTCTCTTCGTTAAAGGGCCTGGGAATATAAGAAGAGCCTGCTGGATCAAACCAATGGCCCCTCTAATCCAGCATCCTGTTCTCACAGTGGCTAACCAGATGCCCCAATGAGAAACCCGCAAGCAGGACTTCAAACACAATGGCACCCTCCCCATGTGCAATTCCCAGCAACTGGTATTATTTCGGAGGCATATTACTGCCTCCGGGAGTGGAGGAAGAACATAGGCATTCCGATTAGCAGCCACTGGTTTCTCCGCTGAAGTGCAATGCTGAGCCGTACCATGGAGCCTGGTCTGTCCAGTCCCATCATCCTTCGGTACCATCTGCATGGACCTCGGTAGAGTGAAGTGAGCGAGGCTTTGATTGGCCGATATCCATTCCAGGATTAGGGAGGTGAAGTTATCAAACTTCCGCCGGTGCTGGTCGAACAGAGCTAGCTCCAAAATGGTGTTCCTCAAACTGGACACGGGGACCTGCAAGGCATCCCAAAAGACACCGGAGGCAGCCTGCATTTAACAGCGTGCGAGGTGCACCTGGGAAAGGACCACATCTTTGTGATCTACGGAGCCAAAGCAAAGAAGCTCTGCAAAGCAAGGGCAGCAGAACTTGAAAGGTACCAATGGTGACACCTTGGAAGATTACATACCATGTTTAACTGATCAGTCCGTTAGACTGATTCTGTTTTAAAAGCTTTGGTCTACTAAAGAAAGATAAAACCCTGATAACAATGGTTGGCAACAAATATAATAATAATAATAATAATAATAATAATAATAATAATAATTCTATGTCACCCATCTGACTGGGTTGCCCCAGCCACTCTTAGCGGCTCCCAACAAAATATTAATATACAGTCGTACCTTGGTTCTCAAACGGAAACCATTCCGGAAGTCCGCTTGACTTCCGAAACATTCAGAAACCAAGGTGCGGCTTCTGATTGGCTGCAGGAGCTTCCTGCACTCCACCAAAAGCCGTGGAAGCCATGTTAGACGATCGGCTTCCAAAAAACATTCGCAAACCAGAACACTCACTTCCGGGTTTGTGGCGTTCAGGAGCCAAAACATTTGAGTCACAAGGCATTCAAGATCCAAGGTACAACTGTATTTAAAAGATATATATTAAAATCCAGTGCTTTTCTTCTAGGAAAAGTGGTGCTGGTACTTCGTACCCTTGAGTACTCCCAGAAAAAGCACTGTTTAAATTCTATCTATCTATCTATCTATCTATCTATCTATCTATCTATCTATCTATCTATCTATCTATCTATCGTCAGAAGACCGTGGCTGCCTTCTTAATGAGGCCGCACGAAAAGAAAGACCAATCCATCAAGCTTTTCAAGGTTTTAATCTAAGCTAATTGCTTTACAAGCGGAGCAGGTCGTAAAACCTGCTCATCCGTCATCCGTCATCATCAGATTCCCAAACTGCTTCCCGTCTATTCTCCCTCCAGGAAGCCCACCGTGGAAAGCAGAAGCACTTTGTTCTCCGCTTTTTCCTTTCCCCCTCTTCGTAACGAGGTCTCTGCCTGTTTGGCTGGAGCCTCTCCACCAACCCCCCTTCTCCACTGCTTGAGCTGGAAGGGGAACTGGATGAATCTGTCTTTAAGATCGGGGGCTGCTCTCGGTAGCTGCTTAACGCGGGACTAGAGGAAGGATGCAGCCCCCTGACACTATCTATCTATCTATTTTCCCTACAAGGACTTTCCTTGCAGTTATACAAACTTTCTGAGCCCCATTTCTGGCTAAAAACCAAAAATAGACTGTCCAACATCTCCCCAAGATTCCCAAACAAACGGAGCGCATTGAGGCGCTTCGGTGGCGCTTCTAGCATTTTCCAGAACACTTACCAGCTGCTTGTGGTGCTGAGGCAAAGGGCAAGGCGGAGTGCCAGCTGCCAGCTTATACACAGGTGTCACGGCCATGCTGGCAGGGTGGGCACAAATGAACCTCACCTGCACCATCTCCACAGCGGGACTAGGGTTTAGCACGCCTGGATGATTGCCCACCTGGAACGTAAACACCTTTGGGGAAGCAGCAAAGGAAGAGTGGTTGTCAGCCAGCAGGCTTTGCAAATGTAGCCACGCATAAAGTTTAGATGTAACCAGAGCCTTTGGACGGGGTCAGTCTAAAGCGTTAGACTAAGAAAGCCAAACGCTGAAATCTCCTAACTACTGAATCTGGAAAAGGGGCATCACTGTGGACAGTGCACACAGCTCAAAGGGAGGATATGCCAAGCACAGCTGCAGCTATCATAGCGCCGTTTTCTGTAAGATGCGCCAGCGCTATGGAGGCTGTGCCTTTCCTTATCGGCCACTACGTTTCTTAGGCATGTTAACGTCTTGGGGTGGGGGGAGTACGCACACACCTTCCTCCTACCTGTTCCCCCAGTTCCAGGCATGTGGTCCGATAAATGTACTGGTTTTGCTTCCTCTTGGCCGGCAAACGAACCTCCACCACGTGGACTTTGTCCTTATGCTCCACTTTGAGCTCCAAGAAGAAGCGGGATGGCTCCAACACCCATGGGCTCGGCCCTCCCTCAAACACCATTTCCTTCACGGAATGCCAGGTCACCAAAGCCACCTCCACAGGGTTCACAGCCTAGTCATTATATGAAGGAGTTAACACTGCCCTGGCCTGCAAATAATTTGACCCAAGGGCACACACACACCCGGTTCCCCACCTGTAGTTCTTCCAACAGGGAAGTCTGTGCTTTCTAACCACCATTCACATTCCTAGTTGCCAGGAAGCTAGTAAGATGATAGATCAGGTTGCAGACAAAGGACATCAAAACGAAGGACTCCGTTTTATACTTAACTAGACAATTTGGGATGCGGGTGGCGCTGTGGGTTAAACCACAGAGCCTAGGGCTTGCCGATCAGAAGGTCGGCGGTTTGAATCCCCGCGACGGGGTGAGCTCCCGTTGCTCGGTCCCAGCTCCTGCCAACCTAGCAGTTTGAAAGCACGTCAAAGTGCAAGTAGATAAATAGGTACCACTCCAGCAGGAAGGTAAACGGCGTTTCCGTGCGCTGCTCACCAGAAGCGGCTTAGTCATGCTGGCCACATGACCCGGAAGCTGTACGCCGGCTCCCTCGGCCAATAAAGCGAGATGAGCGCCGCAACCCCAGAGTCGGTCATGACTGGACCTAATGGTCAGGGGTACCTTTACCTTTACCTAGACAATTTAGCTAAGTATTGTCTACACACTGACTGGCAGTGGCTCTGCAGGGTTTCAGGCAGGGGAGAGACCCTGCCCGACCTGGAGATGCTGCTGCTGGGGATCGTAATCTAGGACCTTCTGCAAGCAAAGCAAATGCTCTATCCCTGAGCTGTGGCCCTTACCTCAATGCAAAAGGAATTCAAGAGAGAGAACAGAAATGAACTGTAGCACCACCCTCTGCCCACCACGACCATAGAGTTGGCACCTCCTCACCTTGAGCGGTTCATAAGCAGCAAAGGTGGCACTCGTGTCAAAATACTCCTGGTAGATGGTGGCACTGGCTGTCACCAGTGTATGGCCGAGAGACTTGGCTGCTAGATGGATGGTGGAGCAGAACTGTGGGCCAGCTTTCTGCTTACCTATCAAACAGAAGCACAACTGTTCTTTCTGCAAGCACAGGAAGAGCGGTTGATCTGTCAACCAACTCTAGAACTGGAATGAAGGGGCAATAGCTGTTGGAGATTCATTCCCCGTGTGCAGTCATGGGTTTGTTGTCTATCACATGACTGGGTATGTGTTTTAATTCCACAGGAATGGGATGTGACGAAGACAGGATGTTTGTATTACTGTGTTTCCTGAAGTGGGACTTTTGTCCTTTGTTCTTTCTCTTTGCTGTCTGATGCTAGAGAGAGAGGGAGCCATGTTGAAGTGCTCCGTGTGTGTTTATATGTAAATAAAGTAGATTAGCCAACATGCTGAGTTGCTAAGGTCTGTTATGCAACTGTGCACACTCTGCGGATCAGTAAGTGTGCTGATGTTTCTTGGCATCAGTCGCTGTGATGTTCGGGCTGAGGAATGCTTTTGAAGCTCCCAAACGATCACCCAGGAGAGAGGGAACATGCCAGTCGGGCATGTGTCTCTGCCAAGGTTCTACTCGTTTGTAGGACATCCTGACAATAGCTCGGCAACCCACCGAGATGGCAGTCACAGCACCCTGTGACTGTCAAGTACAGTGGAGAGCACAATGGGGCATTGGTCAAGAGCGGGTGTCCTTCTAAAGCCCGTGCAGAGGCCACCCTAGCAAACAGCCGCCCCCCCCAAATCTGCTCCTCAGTCCACCCACGCAAACATTGGGCTATGTGTGAGGGGGAGGGCGTGCTATCTTCCATTTATTATTACTTTTTCTTTTGAAATTTTGCACCCTTGAGAATTTTGCGCCCAAGGCAACTGCCCCTGTGGCCCCACCCACACGATGGCACTGGCTCCCAGGATTCTTTGGGGGAAGCCATGACTGTCTAAAGTGGCGCAGTACTGCTTTAAACGCCTAGTGAAGATGAGGCCTAAAACAGGAGGCCAGGAGAGGACTGGCTGCCCATTTATGTTAGGGAGCAAGTGAGGAGAGCTGCCCTCTTACCCCCTTCATCCAGGGCAAACACTCCTTGCTTATCCATGCCGACATCCAGGGGTAAGAGTGAGCAGTCTGTGAAAGCGATGGTCTCCCCCGTCTCTTTCTCAATGTGGTACATCCTGAGGGGGACTTCCAAGGTCTGTCCAATCTCAGTGTCTGCATGGAACGGCAAGAACTCCATCTTTGAGAGCTTTAGCACATACACCTGAGTGGGGGCAGGGGGGAAAGAGTCAAAGAGCACCTAGGAGGGAAGAATCAGCTCTCTAGGGATTCAGAATGCCCCAAGGCCTCTCTTCAGACTGAGTTTTAAGCCTGTAGGGTGGGGTTTTGACCCAGCAAGCAAATCAACTTGCGCCAACGCTGCAGAAAGACTTGCCTGTATTTCCCCAAAGTGGAAAGGGTTCTGCACATCTCTGGCCTGCACGGAGGTTTGGCCCTCTACCAGCCCCGCTGTGACAACCCCTTTCACCGTGACGGTGGCCACTGTCTGATTGGAAGAGGTCCACGTGAAGTTGCCGCTGCCTCCCTCCACCTGTGAATAGTTGGGAGTGCAGAAGCAAGGGGGGGGGGAATACAAAATGCACAGTAAGCCTGCACCCCCAGAACATAGTAAGATGATGATGTTATCCACCTGGGTGTTGGAGAGAAGATGTGTCATTGGATCAGAAACGGTGGCTTCCGTTGGTGAAAATACAAGAATGGACTCACGTGGTCAATGGAAGGGGACTGCAGGAATAGAAAACTCAATGTAGCAGTGGCCTGAACTAGAGAGGAGGCCCAACCTCAGGTCCCATCTGCTAGGGAGGTCAGATGGTCATCTATGTTTCCTGCAGTAGGTCTTCCTCATGGGATGTCAGGGTGTCTTTTTCACCAGCCTCCTCTTGTAGACAGAGAGGCTAACACTTTTATTCCATTTGGCATTGGTAGAGATTCTCATTGGTTGCTTCCGGGTGGCCTGTGTGACGGATTGGGGCTGGCTTGAGTAGAACTCCAGGGTGTTAGGAGTTAAACCCAGCTTCCTTGCTGATTGACGCATTCCATTCCCTGTAGGGCGGGACAGCCACTGGTTCAAAAGGGGGTTGGTTAACCGTTGGTCGGGGAAGTGAGTTGAGAGGGGTTTTGGGAGCGGGAGTGTGAGGGAGGTAAGGGTAGAGTGCTAGAGAGGTTTACTGAGTTTGTAATAACCAGTTTGAGTTAAAAGTAAAGAAGATGTCGAACTAATGAAACCATAAAGAATTATACATGAACTACCGTTAAATAAAGCTTTCCTTTTTGTTGTGAAATCGGATGTTCCTCTTTGTTCCAGCAAAGTATCTATACTCCGAAAAGGGGGGTGACCGAGGAGGGGAGGCGAAACTAGGCCTGAAGAGTAGGCGGTTAGTTTGCAACTCAAGGTCACTCTCAGTAGAGGCAGTGGAAGGGAGAGGGTGCCACAAAGTAGCAAGGGTGCTGGGAGCACGGCTGCTGAGGTGAACCTGAGGGCACAGAGATATTCCTGTAACATTTGCCTGGAGTTATTAAAGATACCGAACCACGTTGTGTGGAGATCTGGAGCTACATTCTATGTACTAGCGAACCCATAATAAGGCAGGGAGTCTATTTGGGTAAAAGAAGGAATAGAGGGTTGTTTAAAACGACAATTAAATTCCTTTAGGCACACTGCTCGTAATAGTGAAGGAGGTACATCGCATAGCGACGTGGGGTTCGTCGCATATTTGGTGGCAGCGCCGTGATTCGAATCCACGACCACAGCCGAAGTTTGTGGTGGTCTGAGACAATATTTTCCAGAGAAGGAAATGGCACATTTAAGGAAAGCGAAAGAGCCTAGGGGCGGTGAAGGAACAGGAGAGGTTGAAGAAAACCCTAGTTCCGAAATTGAATTAATGAAAATGCGATTACGTATGGCCGAAATTGAGGGGGAAAGGGAAAAGGAGAAATCAGCTGCTGAGGAAAGGATGCAGAGAATGGGGATGGAGAGAGATGTACAATTAGGCAGAATTAGGCTTGAGGAGTTGAAGTTAAGAGGAGAGATGTCATCGATCAGGGAAAGTGGGGAGGTTACCTCAGCCAACCTAAAGCGTTTCCCAAAATTTGTGAATGGCGATGATGTCGAGGCTTTTTTGTTCAGTTTTGAACGCAGTTGTCTAGAGCTGAAAATAGCTGAGGAGAACTGGATGCTGTATCTAAGGCCTCAAATTTGTGGCATTTTGAGTGAAATATACTCAGACTCGAGGGATACAGAACTATCCAGTTATGAGACATTTAAGCAGCGGGTGAAAATACGTTGTGGGCTAACCGCTGAACAAAGTCGGAAAGCTTTTCGCGATTTGAAACGGGGTCCCAAAGAGACATTTTCTCAGCTGGCAAGCAAGTTAGATCGTTTGCTAGATCGATGGGTTCAGGGGAGCGGGGTTACAAGCTTCCAAGAACTAAAACAGTTAATTTGTGTGGAGCAATTTTATAAACATGTCCCAATAAATCTACGGTGGTTTATTAAAGATAAAAAGCTACAAAGGGTGTCGGAAATGGCCTTAATCTTAGATGAACTTGAAGGGGAATTCCCAGTGCCAGTGCAGTGGCCAAGGAACAGACAGGGGAAGCCCTATGAAAAGCCCTATGAAAAGGCGGAGAAAACAGGCAAGGGTCCTGTTCAAGAAAACCCTCCGATAGCCAAAAGAATAGAGTGTTATTTTTGCGGCCAGGAAGGGCACATCAGAACTAGATGCCCGCAATTAGCAAAAAGACAGAATGCTACCGCAACTACCAAATCAGTTAAGTTGCTGACACAAGCTGAGGTAAATAAAACACCTCAGGCAAGTGGCCCAGAATCAACTGTCAGTGCCTCAGAGACTGTGGCTAATATAAGGCAGGTCTGGAGAGCTGATCAGGGGATTAATAACGACTTTATGGAACCAGTGACTGTAAACGGTCAGGGATTTCTCGGATTGCGCGATACTGGCGCAGAAGTTAATCTTGTGAGATCGCACTGTGTGGCACAGGAGCAGTACCTCAAAGACCAAACCTTTAGTTTGAAAGGGATCTGGGGTCCTGAGTTCGAGGTTCCGGTTGCTTTAGTGGACCTAGTTTACAATGGCGTGAGGGGTAAATGGAAGGTGGGCGTCTGGGACAACATTGACACACCTGTGCTGATAGGCAATGACGTAGCCAAGCCTAAATTTAATGTCCAGGTCCTGACTAGAGCCCAAACCTCAGCCATAGGGAGTCCATTAAACGCATTTGAAGAAGCCCAAGCCGACCCTGGGGAGGACGGAATGTTGGGAAGTATGGCAGTTGTAACAGCCATAACAGCCAACAAGGCCGAGTTCTTAAATGAACAAAAGGCCGATGAAACCTTAAAGGGACTGTGGGAAGAAGCTCAAGGGCAGCAGGACACCGAGGTGTCAATAGAACGGCCCTGTGTTTTTTGTATAAAAGAAGAACTATTATTTAGAATATCGCTAAGGCGAAAGACTGCAGCTGAGTGGGTGCGGCAAGAGCAGTTGGTGGTGCCCAGAAAATATAGACTGGAAGTTTTGCAACTGGTGCATGATGCCCCCACGGCAGCGCACTTGGGAATGAACAAGACCCGGTCGAGGGTGCAAGCCCGATTTTACTGGCCCAACATGGGAAAGGACGTTAAATCCTACTGCCAGTCCTGTCATGTATGTCAGACAGCTGGGAAAAGGGGAGACAAAACCAGGGGATTACTGCAATCTATCCCTGTGGTCTCAGAACCTTTTGCAAGGGTAGGAGTGGATTTAGTGGGCCCAATCTCTAGAGTGACTCAGAGTGGAAGTAAATTCGCGTTGTGTCTGATAGACTATGCCAGCCACTATCCGGAAGCGGTACCATTAAAGGCAGTAGACGCTAAGAGTGTCGCCAAAGCTCTTTTAGACATTTTTGCGAGGTTAGGATTCCCAGAGAAATCGTAACAGATCTAGGAACAGCCTTTACTGCAAAGACCATGGAAGAACTGTTGCGTTTGTGTGGAATAAAGCATTTGAAGACAACTCGGTACCACCCGCAAACGAACGGTTTAATTGAGAATTTCAACAACTCCCTTTGCCAGATGATAAAGGCCTATTATCGGAAACACCCAAATGACTGGGATGAGTGCCTGCAACATTTCCTGTATGGTTACAGGGAGGTGCCCCAGGAAAGCACCGGCTTTAGCCCGTTTGAACTTTTATTTGGGCGACAGCCAAGGGGACCTCTGGATCTCGTGAAGGAGGCTTGGACCGGCGGCGAGTGTGGCGAACAGACGGATGTGCTGACGTACGTGCAGGAGCTGCAAAATGATTTAAAGGAGCTGAGAGACCAGGCTGCCAGCAATGCACGAAAGGCACGTCGACAGAAGATCGGGTACGACGCACGCGCCAGGGACAGAACCTTTCAACCAGGAGACAGCGCACTGATGCAGCGTACCAGACGACAGACGCCATTCCGAGAAAAGGAGAAACCGTCTGTAGCGACTGTGGTTAAAGTGCCTTTTGTCACGGGACAATGCGAGGTGCTGCATGTATGTCTGTTGAAATCTTATGTTGTCCAAAGGAAGTTGGTTCAGCGAGGGGAGGGGGACAATGCCCCGGGAACACCATCAGCAAGGTGGGGGAAGTTAAGCCCCGACTCTACCCTGGCTGAAGTGTCTGTGGCGGATCCAGTGGACACAGAGGGGGCCAGACAGTTTAATAGTCCACATCGCAAGGGGGCAGGTTGGCAAGGAACTTTGGTCTTAGGGGAAAACAAAGCTACCCTGAAAGTATGCTTGGGTGGGCCTTCGCTAAGCCCCTGGCCAGAACCTCTGCTGGAGGTCAAAAGGAAAAGTTTTACTTTGCTCCCCGGTGTGAGTGTGAGAAGGTTAAACATGGCTAGAGATGCGGCTCAGTGCCAGGTAGGAAAACACTACATGCAACGCATTTTGGGCACATTGTTAGCACAAGAAGAAGGAGACAGGTTGTATGATAACCGAAAACCAGTTGGAAGAAGACATCTGTCCACAATTGAGCGGAGATGTTTGGCCGTCGTGTGGGCAATAGAGAAATTAGAACCATTTCTGTGGGGGAGTAAGATTATGCTGTGCTCCAATCTTTCTCCTTTAAGCTGGCTAAGCCAAACAAAGGGCGGCAGCGGCAAATGGAACGGGTGGAGCTGTTTCAAGACTACACCACTGGCATCAAGCATACCAATGGCCGGTTTAAAATTATTGCAGAGGTTGTATACCTTGTGTACCAAAGTGTACCTTGAAAGGGGTTGTGTACATGAGTGTGTGTATTGTTGTATATAGTGAAGTTAAAAGTCAAATTTCCCTGCAAGGGCATTTCTCTAAAATGCTTATGCAGTGTTTCCTGGCGGGGAAAATTGTAATGACAAGTTGCTTTCAAATCTCGACTTTACCAGTCGCAGGTGCACTATCCAGATGTTTGGAGGGATAGCTGCAACAAAGGTTACTGTACATAAAGAACCTGGAGGGGGAACCAAGCCATGGAAACCAGGATCCCAACTCCCTGCTTCGGCATTCCTCTTGTCCTTGAGGATGCCTATGCAGTGTCTGGGGGAAAGGGAGAAATGTGACGGATTGGGGCTGGCTTGAGTAGAACTCCAGGGTGTTAGGAGTTAAACCCAGCTTCCTTGCTGATTGACGCATTCCATTCCCTGTAGGGCGGGACAGCCACTGGTTCAAAAGGGGGTTGGTTAACCGTTGGTCGGGGAAGTGAGTTGAGAGGGGTTTTGGGAGCGGGAGTGTGAGGGAGGTAAGGGTAGAGTGCTAGAGAGGTTTACTGAGTTTGTAATAACCAGTTTGAGTTAAAAGTAAAGAAGATGTCGAACTAATGAAACCATAAAGAATTATACATGAACTACCGTTAAATAAAGCTTTCCTTTTTGTTGTGAAATCGGATGTTCCTCTTTGTTCCAGCAAAGTATCTATACTCCGAAAAGGGGGGTGACCGAGGAGGGGAGGCGAAACTAGGCCTGAAGAGTAGGCGGTTAGTTTGCAACTCAAGGTCACTCTCAGTAGAGGCAGTGGAAGGGAGAGGGTGCCACAAAGTAGCAAGGGTGCTGGGAGCACGGCTGCTGAGGTGAACCTGAGGGCACAGAGATATTCCTGTAACATTTGCCTGGAGTTATTAAAGATACCGAACCACGTTGTGTGGAGATCTGGAGCTACATTCTATGTACTAGCGAACCTATAATAAGGCAGGGAGTCTATTTGGGTAAAAGAAGGAATAGAGGGTTGTTTAAAACGACAATTAAATTCCTTTAGGCACACTGCTCGTAATAGTGAAGGAGGTACATCGCATAGCGACGTGGGGTTCGTCGCAGCCTGTTTTAATTTTTTATTTTCTGGTAGAATATTGTATAATAAAATGACATTGATTAAAAGGACCTCTCCAAACTAACCGAGTGGGTGGTGAAGTGGCAAATGCAATTCAATGTACGGTAAGTAAACAAGTGTAAAGTGATGCATGTTGGGGCAAAAAAATACGCTAATTTCACATACATGCTCATGGGGTCTGAACTGGAAGTGAGCGACCAGGAACGAGACCTTGGGGTTGTAATGGATAGCTCAATGAAGACCCAGTGTGCAGCTGCCTTGAAACAGGCAAATTCCATGCTATGGATCATTAGGAAAAGAATTGAAAGGAAAACTCCCTGGGTGGGATCTCCCGGGGGGGGGGGGAGCTCCCAGGTGCAAGCTGGGAAGGATCACTCTCCTTTGTGCAAAATAAAGGTTAAGATATAATTTTGATAGAGGGCTCTCCTTATGTTCTTTAAAAAATCCAGTAGTGTACTCAGCCACATATAAGAAGGAAAACTGAGCAGCGACACTGTCAGATAACCAAATCGTTAGGTGCATCAACAAGGCTTCAAACTATCCATGACACAGCCTCTCCATAAGTAAGCGTGAGGGGCTGGAAATCTGACAATGACTTCACTTCTGTTTACGCAGCTGATATAAGGGAACCAGACGTTGTCAAAATGATCATGTTTCATTTGGCTCTTAACAACCCTTCTGTGTTGCGTTAGATGCTTGGGAGGAGAGCGAAGGGAAGCTCTGTTGTCATACACAACCCATTGCTTTAGGGCTTGGTCGCTGGAAGCTCCGAAGGCAAAAGTAGGTCAAAATGGTGGAGGGAACGGGTGCCATCTTTCCTATGGCAGATGGTTGCAAACATTTGTACCGCACTGAGAAAGGAATAAAGGGCATTCTAGGGGATTTATCTCCCCAGGTCTTTGGTCAACTTCACCTGAACTCTGTACCGGTACAAGACGTCCAGCGGGTGGTGTGGGAATGCCAAGAAGGAGGGCGTCAGCGTGATGGGAAGGTAAATCTTCACTTCCTGCTGGTGGCTGATGGGCGGCTTTAATAAATCTTCTGAACCACTCTGAAGGAAAGGGAGGAATGATTGACCTGAATTTTCAGTCTTAAAAGAAAAACAAAAAAACACGTACGTAACAAGGAATAAATATTGAAGCCTGCAGGGCTAGCAAAATATCTCAAATTCCTAGCCTCCCACATCCAATGTTAAGACCTACTATCATTATATTATTGCATACCCATAAATCCAGGCCAGACGATATCCATATGCTACTACAACGAAGGAGCTTTTCTTTTACCTGGAGGAGAACAGACACCAGTGCGGCTTCAATGATGGTGACGCCATCCTTCAAAACCCGAACTATGTGGTAGGAGCCATTCAATGAAGATATAGACTCTTGAAAGTATTCTTGGGGAAACTGGTGAGTTATTCGAAGATTCTGGAAATCAAGGGGTGGGGGGAAATGTGGTCAGAAGAAGGGGCAGTGTGACATCAAAGACTTTATCAGAAGCACAGTGAATAGGTCACAGATCGATAGAATCATTGTGTCCTTGAAGTTGACTCCAAGGAAGCCTACAAGGCTGGAAAGGTGTTTTCAAATTCTTCAGTGCCTGCATCCAATTTTTAAAGACTCTTATTGTGTTTTGTAGACCCAACACAGACAGGACAATGGCCCATCTAATCCAACAACCTGTTCTCACAGTGGCCAAGTGTAAGGACTCTGGGATGTCTCCTCGAGAGTAATCAGCCAGACTGTGTTGTCTGTTTAACTAATTGTCTTTATTTACAACTGTACACATCAGAGCCAGGGGCGTACCCAGGATCAAAACTAGGGGGGGGGGCAAGCCATGGTCGTTCAGGTTTGCTTTGAATGGACGCTGAGCATTTTTGCTTCTGGGGTGGGGGCAGCTGCCTTCTAGGGGGGGGGCAGCTGCCCCCCTCTGCGTACGCCCATGATCAGAGCTCCTAAGATTCATGACCGCTTGAGTCGGTTGCAGATTCAGGGAGTGGCATTTCCCGACTCCGCCCCCAGCATAAAAGTTTTGGAAAGCCAAAGCGCCTCCTCTTCTCTTTCCGCTTAGTACCCCTGCACACCTGCGGGCTGGCACTGGGCTGCTCCGTCACTCTCAGCCCCTCCCCTTGGTGTTGCCAGGTCTCTGTTAGCATCTTCAACCCTTTGCAACGCAAAGTCTGCCTGCAGTTCCCCTTCCCCGCCACTGTTGCTTTCCTGGCTCTCCTGGGAACTGCTCTCTGACATGACTTCTTTCCCTCTCCATCCGCCTCCCCCCCCCCCCCCCCCGATCTCTGGGCGAGGGCAGGTTCCTGACGCCAAGCCTCAATGTGAACTCCACAAGCAGGATTGGCCAAAAAAGCATTCTCTCCCCTCCTGCAGTTTCTAGCAACTGGGATTCAGAAGCATTAATCCCCCTGGCTGCAGAGGCACAGCACAGCCATCATGCCAAGCACCCGTTGACAGCCTTGTCCTGCATGAATTTCTCTAATCCTCTTTTAAAGTCATCTAGGTCGCTGGACATCACTGCCTCCAGTGGGAGTGAGTTCCATAGTTTCACTATGTGCCACAAAACCCCTCAGTTCTTTGTGACAGATCAATCCTATGCGTGTTCCTCTGAATTAAGTCCCATTGAATTTCATGGGGCTTACCCCAAATATGTCTATACTGGATGACACTTTAAGGCTGCAATCCTATGAACATTTACTCTGGAATTCGGTGCATGTGTGTGTGTGTGTGTGTGTGTGTGTGTGTGTGTGAGATATCAAAACATCAATGAACCAAATGTTACGTATCACACATATATCATACACCACAAACGTAACAGGCTGAAGCTGCTATCTACTTTACATTTTTTATCTCAACTTGCGTATTTATTCATATCAAAAGTAAAAGTAAAACTGACTATCAAACATACAAAACAATATTAAAGTCAATGCAGTAATAAATCAATCCAATAATAAATCAAGTCCTTAGTACAGTCCTTAGTATCAAGTCCTTCAGTACGATCTGCCTTGGGACTTTAACTGCATAGTATGTTGTACTAAGGACTTGATTTATTATTGGATTGATTTATTACTGCATTGACTTTAATATTGTTTTGTATGTTTGATAGTCAGTTTTACTTTTACTTTTGATATGAATAAATACGCAAGTTGAGATAAAAAATGTAAAGTAGATAGCAGCTTCAGCCTGTTACGTTTGTGTGTGTGTGATTTCAGACATAACATGCACAGGATCTCATTGCAAGTTAACGCCGGCATTTGGGAGAGATCTTTGAGCTTCTTTGCCAAGCTGACACCTACTCACATCGGATGGGTAGATCTTGGTGCTCGATTTGTCGTACACTTCGACTGTGATGGTATACTCTCGCTTCACTTCTAGGATCCACCTGTTGCCGGGCTGGACCGTGAAACCTGCAATCAGTTGCACAACGGAAGCCAAACGAAAAGCATCTCTGTAAGATGAGGCAAAGGAAACAAACTGCATGGTGCTAAGTTTCACATTTAGCTGCTGGGGCACCCGGCTGTTATGATTTTTGTCCAAGCCGAGCGGCACGCAGCTGCAGCGAGGATGGTTTCACTATTGCCTGTCTCACTGAGCCGCGAGAAAGCTGCCTTATCTTTTCCTACATGGAATGTTTATGTTTTACTGTACTGTTGTAATTCTAGCCTTTGGGCTCCACTCTTCTAGCTAGACCTCGAGCTGGAAAGATGTCTTTATGGCAGCTCTGCCTAATGAGCTGGCAGCAGGGAATATCTCTGCACTATTCCTACAATAAATAGTTTTAGCCTTATTTATGGCTTGTGTGTGTTGTTCTTCATGCTGGGAACAATCACATATGACTGCTCCACCGGACTCTCTGTAGCCGGGGCTGTGCTCTGGCTTTGGGGCAGTCTCACAAACTGCCCCAGGTGGGGTATATGCTGACACCGGCATTGTGTTCACTGGATGTTGCCCATACTTGGCTCCCTTGATGGCCTTCTCTTCATGAGAACCTCAACCTTAGACAACTCAGTCGTCTTTCTTATGACTAGCCCAAGGGGTTGTTGGCTTCTTCCTCCACCTTAGCCTCAGCTTTGCCCTTCCCTTTTCAGCAGGGAAGAGGATGACGGGGACAAAACGAGAATCTAGTTGGCTTCACCTATCATTTGCTCTGTCTCCACCTATTATAGGTCTCTGGCTCCAGTCCTACCAGTGGCAACGGGCACCAGCCTTCACCACCACGGAGGCAGGACCTCTTCTAAGTTCCCTCCCTCCCCAGAGTGATAGAATCCAGCTCCATGCTGACCAGAAAAGGGGCAGGAGATAAATTCCCCAACATGATGGCTGCAAAGGGAGTTACAGGCTGCACAGCAACCATGCCTTTAAAGCACATCCTGGGAATTGTGGTTCAGGGTGCTGGGAATTGTAGCTCTGTGGTTAAACCACAGCTCCCAGGATTCTCTGGGGGAATTAATGTGTTTTAAAGGATTGGTGTGAGCACAGCCAAAGCTGTGTGCCCCACCTCTTCCATCTCCAGCTTTGGAGGTGAGGCCAGATGCACATCGCCACTGTCACCCACATCACCCTCGTCCATAGGAAAAAGCCCAAGTGCGTATAGTCAAAACTCTGCATGGAGATGCGGGAGGGGCCGCTTACCTAAATATCCAGGCTCCACAACGTATATGCTGCAGTTGGGAAGTCCAGAGGAGGCTCGCATGTGGATGTCTTAATCTCTTCGGTAAGGAATTCGGCCTCATCGTAAATTGAGAGGAGGAGAAGGATGAAAGGGGCAAAGGATGCTCCACATTAAACACGGGTTTGGATCTGATATGGCGCTACACTGAAACCACTTAGCGGTATACAGGGCCGGATTTAGGTTTGATGAGGCCCTAAGCTACTGAAGGTAATGGGGCCCTTTATATGTCCAGCTATCCTTTGTCAACAACCAATTGTCGCTGTTTTTTTGTGTTGACTATATGCTATATGGCAGGGGTGGCCAACTCCCAAGAGACTGCAATCTACTCACAGAGTTAAAAACTGGCAGTGATCTACCCCCTTTTTTGAGCTTTTTTTTAGGAAGGAGGAAGGCCCATTTTGGGGGGGGGTTGGGTCAAAGTTATTGAGTTTTTTCAGGGAGGAGGTAAAATATTGAGCTTTTTTAAGGGGAGCCACAGTTCGGCTTCTTTGGGGGGTGCCAATGATCTACCAGTGATCTACAGCAGACGTCCAGTGATCTACCGGCAGATCACGATCTACCTGTTGAACATGCCTAATAGGTATCTAAACCCATTTGCATATAACAATATATGTATTTTATCAAAGTAATTGTTGAACTTATCTTACATTTTGGAAATGTACATCCAGTGTTTTTTTCCCTTTAATTTTTTGGGGGGCCCCCAAGAGAGTAGGACTCTGAGCTATAGCTTATATAGCTTATACGTAAATCCGGCACTGGCGGTATACTTGTTCTGCTGGTGAAATGCTTTGCCCCAGTAGTATATTGTTGCGCAAGAGAATGTATTAGCAGGTTGCTGACAGCTCTGGTCACATTCACACCGTGCATTTAAAGCCCCATGTTACTACTTTTGACAGTCATGGCGGCTTCTCCCAAAGATTCTGGGAATTGTCATTTATTTGGGCAGCAGAGAGTTGTTAGGAGGCCCTTATTCCCCTCACAGAGCTACAATTCCCCAAGTGGTTTAACAATCAATCCCTCTTTCACAGGGAACTTGGAGAATTATAGCTCTGTGGGGGGAATAAGGGGAGGGGAGATCTCCTAACAACTCTTAGCACACTCAACAAACTATAGCTCCCATGTTGTGCTGGGATTCCTCTGTTGCGCAACATTTAACACACACACACCCCGCTAATGCAAGAGCCCTTGTGCAACAATGAAAAGTGGGTGTGCTTAGCCTCTTGGAAGCTATTCAGGCATGCCTCAGGATTTCAGGGGTCATGCGTCAGGGAAGACCGAAACAGCTAGTTGCTTAGGAATAATAGGTCAGGAGGTACCCAAAGATGGGGGTGGGGGGATGTTTGTGTATGAAACAATGGCTGCCCAGATGATTTATGCACAGAAATGGAAAGAAGAAGAAGCTCCAACCAAGGAGGACTGGCAAATAAAACTGATGGGAGTAGTCTGAGATGGGTAAACTTACAGAAGAATAAGGAACCAGGAAGAAAGTACCTTTAACAAAGACTGGGGAAAGTTTGAACATTTGAAAAATTATTGTAAGCAACTTAAAACGTTAACGGGGTTTATATAAAACAAGCAGTAAAGGAGTTTTTAAAGAGGAAATAAACAATGAAGGAATTAATTTGGATATGCAGTAGTAAAGATAAAATGAAAGGAACCACAGATGGGGGGTAGGGGGAAGTGAATTTGATGTGCATTTTTTGTTTCGTTAAAAAATTTGTATGATTGTTGCAAAATTGGAAAATGATAAAGAAATTAAAAGAAAAGAAACAGCTAGTTGCAGCCCGGTCTAAGTTCTTTAAGGATACTTTTATGGACTAAGACCAGGTTAACCTGTCCCAGCTGAATGGCGGTGATGGTAGCTGTCTTTGCATCCAGTTTGGCCACAGGGAGGCCAGATGCGTTAGGTGCCTTCACTGCATCTTGTAGCTCCAGTTCATAATGCTCAAGAGGCAATTGCACCTCTGCGGGGATAAAGGGTTGGCAATGCTCAGTTAGTTGTTCCCAGCCATAGCTGCTGCGCTCAGGTGTGTTCTTGACACAGCCTGCCTCTCCCACCCCAACCCAGCAAGGATGTCAGGGCAGTGGTCAAGTACTGCCTTCGGCTTCAGTGCTATTCATAGTAAATATGATTCCGTTTTCCAACTCAATAAAAGCACTGAAGCTGGGCAAGGCACTACAGGCCAAAACTAATAGTTAAGAGATAGAAGCTGTAGTCCAATAAAGCCTGGAGGATGGCAGATCTGCCACCACGGGTACATATCCTTCAACCAACCCACCCTTACTAGTGGATGAGTTTCGCCAAACACTGTGGGGCTCACTTCTGAGTAAGCATCAGTGTTAGAAACTGAGATGTGAAAGCTAGGAGCTAAATGGCACCTTAAACCGAGGCTATGGGTACAACAACGGAATGTCTAGGCATGCTATTTTTATACTACACTTGATCTTAGCCAAAAGGCCGAGAAGCGATAGTATAAAAATAGCATGCCTAGACATTCCGTTGTTGCACCCATAGCCTTGGTTTAGGGTGCCATTTAGCTCCTAGCTTCACCATGTGAAGACCACCTGGTGGAAAGCCTTACACATATGGTTCTTAATTGTAAACTATATGATGATCTCCGTCAGCAATTTCTAGATCAACTCTGCATCCCCAAATGGAAACCAGAGATGGAGGTCATACATTTCCTATTACTGGGGAAAGATCAGGAGCTCACCAAGTTAGTGGCTAAATATCTCCATTTGGTTTTTTGTCGTCGAAATACACTGCAGACGTCTGATCTCCCTGGAGACCTAGAGATGTGACGATAGACTGCTGTGCCTCCTTTGTTTTATCAAAGTTTTGTGCCACTGGGGAAGTGGTAATTCTGTATTGATTTGTTTTTGATGTTCATTTGATGCCAATAAAAGGTTGATGTATGTATTTTTATAACAAGAATGCAAAGCTGAAAATGAATGAACTGCAGCTAAAATATTATGTTCATTTTTCACATGGTCTAGTCCTTCCCCTGCCCACCCCCCTAATATTCTTAAGAGGGTCTCTTCTCCAGTCTTCAGAGTAGCTGGAAGTGGGGAGGCAGAAAAAGGTCCTTCTTTCCTTCCACTCTGCAGTTTTAATCTGAAATCTTAGGCGCAGTACTGCACTCAGAGCTCAGAAACTGCTCGCGCTAATGACATTCCCTGTCGCAAAATGCGCCTAGAACAGTGAGTTTCTAACACTGGTAAGCATGTGTAGGATTTCGCAGCCAGGAGACAAAATTATGCATAGTGTCACCCACAAGATTAGGAATGTACCT
The DNA here is from genome assembly GCA_034641395.1 of Darevskia armeniaca. Taxonomy (NCBI): domain Eukaryota; kingdom Metazoa; phylum Chordata; class Lepidosauria; order Squamata; family Lacertidae; genus Darevskia; species Darevskia armeniaca. The sequence goes on from JAWWNF010000841.1 coordinate 673,336, forward strand.
GTGATCTTTCCCTGAACTATTTTGCCAACTTTGTACTTAATGTAGGCTCCGACCAGCAGGTAGACATCATAGGAAGGGATTAAGAATATGTTCTCCAAAACCAGCAGGCGCACCAGCGCAGCAGCAACTTTCTAGCAGATTGAGAAACCACCACCAGAGGCACGCAGAGAGAAATGTACACATAAAGAAATATATATTATGCTTTGCAGTCGTTTTACTTTAAGACTCTTCTCTTTCAAAACTGTAAAAGGACTGAGCGATTCCATCACATTATATGCCCCCTCCTGGTTGGCATTCAAGGTAGTTGCTTTGGTTTAATCTCCACAGGGTGCAGGAGCAACGATGGCTCCACCAGACCACTTTCTGCTCGTTTAAAACTGCCGCCTGTCACCTCCACTCCATACGTTTAAAGCACTCTTAGAATCGTAGAATGAGTTGGAAAGGACCCCAAGGGTCATCTAGTCCAGCCCCCTGCAATTCCCCTGGGAATTGGTTTGCAAAGGATGCTGACAGTTATTAGCGGGACCTCTGCTCCTCTTACAGAGCTATTTCCAGGGTTCCCAGATTGTTAAACCACTCTGGGAACCGTAGCTCAGCAAATGATCTCCTAATACAGTAGTACCTCGGGTTAAGAACTTAATTCGTTCTGGAGGTCCATTCTTAACCTGAAACTATTCTTAACCTGAGCTAACCACTTTAGCTAATGGGGCCTTCCGCTGCCACCGGAGCATGATTTCTGTTCTCATCCTGAAGCAAAGTTCTTAACCCAAGGTACTATTTCTGGGTTAGCGGAGTCTGTAACCTAAAGTGTCTGTAACCTGAAGCGCCTGTAACCCAAGGTACCACTGTAACTCTATTTAACAAATGACAATTTCGCAGATTCTTTGGGGGAAGCCGTGACTGTTAAAGTGGCAAAAGAGCACTCTGAATGTATGGTGTGGATGTCACCTCTATAGCTTTGGTAGGCCCTGACCCTGCCTTGCACTGCTGGGATCCCTCTGGGAGGGCACAGTGAGTACTCACCTTGTAAACAGGCTCCTGTATTCGGACCTTTACGACGGCTGCGCCTGTTTTGATCCCCGACACCAAAATCCTATCTCCTTGTTTCTCCTCTCTTTCCATCTCAACTACGTAGTCGGGTGGAGAATATTCTGCCTCAGAGTATTTTAAAATCCTAAAGAAACCAAACTGGGCTTTTACTGGGAGAACAAAGGTATGTCACTGCATTAAGAGTAAAAAACAAGCAGGGTGAAATTTATAGGGTGGGTGAAAAACCTGCAGCCGCTGTTAAGACCCCCAAAGCCCATCAGCCCCAGCCAGCATGGCCAGTGGACGGGTGGCGGCGGCGGCCACTGGAATCTAGCAACAGGTTAGATGCCCCTTACAGGAGATAGGGAAGGGGGCATGAGCTATATGGGACTCCCGCTTACATTTATGCATCTGAGGACTTAACAACTTATCTCATTATACTTGACAAAGCTTTTTTAACCTTCTCACCCCTTGCTTTTTCCTGTAAGACTAATTGCAGTCGTTAACAGTCGTCAACAGGTTTGCCACAGCTATCAGCCTATCACCCATTCCCACCACCCCTCTGAGTAATACCCCTCCCCACCCTCTCACTATATATAAGGGTCTGGTGACTTCTGTTTCAGTGTATCTGAAGAAGTGTGCATGCACACGAAAGGTCATACCAATAACAAATTAGTTGGTCTCTAAGGTGCTACTGGAAGGAATTTTTTTATTTTGTTTGGACTATGACAGACCAACACGGCTATCTACCTGTAACTGCAACTTTCCTTAGACGGAAGTAATGAGTTCAAAGCAAGGATGAAATGGAGTGAAATCTCTCAACTTCAGCAGTCTACCCAGTGGAGCACACACACGCAGCCTCCCGTGTCGTTTCGGATTTTATTAATCACCCCTGGCCATTTGTGGTTTCGTCTTACCTAATTTTGCTCGAGAGCTCCACGTTTTCCAACTCATCGTCCTTGGCGATGCTCCACTCAAATTCCAACCCCTCCAAGCTGCTGAATGTGTTCCCTGCAGGCAGGATCCAAAAAACGAGCCCAGGCTCAGGGCCAAAGGAGATGCGATGTGATGATGTCAGCCATGTGGCTTAGCTTTGTGTGACTGGTGTTTGTTTGTTTTTTAAATAAAAAAAGTCACACGAGGGTGGGGAGGGAGGATCAGGGCCATAGCATGAGGGGTGAAGGCTTGAACCCTCTGACCATGCTATGGCCCTGATCTGGCTTTTGCTCCAAAGCTATCTCACCTTGAGATCCTTGCTGGCAACAGAGAGGGAGATGCTAACAGGTCTTGTTCCAAAACTATGTGAGTGTGAAGATGAGCAGAAGCACCAGGTGAAATACAGAGAAGAATGCAAATTAAGTTGTTGTGGATAAAATAGGCCACCTGCTTGCTAACTTCAGGCGTACACCATAAATAAAAAGTTAACAGAGCACTGTGACCTATCTTGTCATGTCAAAAGGGTGAAAGAAGAACCCCACTAGCAGGCCCAAAGAGTGTATCAACCCCAGAGAGAAAAGTAATTAAGAGTAATAACAATAATGTAGACAGAGTGCTATGCAGAACTGGGCTTATAAGTGACTGGCTGCCTCATACCCAGCATTGCTTGTGAATTCAAAAAAAATAAATAAAAAATCAGTGCAGTTTTGAAAGGTGCAGTTTGGCATCTTGATTCAAAATCGTGTCCAAAACTTGGTTACAATATTTTAAGAGGTGTCCAAATGCAGACCATACAGATATCTTTCCAAAATACAGTGGACCCTCGACTTACGAATGTAATCCGTTCCGACGGGAGCGCCGGAACTCGAAAAAATCATAAGTCGAGTCCCCATAGGAATGCATTGGGGAGAAAAAATTCGTAAGTCGGAAAAAACCCTATCTAAACATCGTAACTCGAAAAAAACCCTATCTAAAACGGCTGCGACTTCCTTTTGGAAGTCGGAAAAATTCGGAAGCGCGCGGCCCCTTTGATCCCTCGTAACTCGAAAAATACGGAAGTCGGGGCATTCGTAAGTCGAGGGATCACTGTATATAGTAGGTGTTCCAAGTGTCACAGGCTGCCCCCGGTAAGATTACCTTCAGCATCCAGAGCTCTCACACTCAGCTCAAGTGGGGAGTCTTCCACATAGATCTCTCGAGTTCGGGAGATGATCTCAACATGGTCTATCAGATCCACAATGACATCGCAACGCAGCAGATGACCTGTCACTGGGAGGAGGAACAAAAGTGGGTGTCTCCCACCCACATGTAATCCTGTTTCATAACAGTGGAAGAATAAGGGTGGATGTGGACAATCCCTGCTTGTCTGGGAAACTTTTCTGAGCCCCACAATTGCTCATTCAGTGATAAAGGGAAGGCACACTTTGCACATGCTCAGCGTTTGGGGTTCTTCATTCCCCAGGTTTGCGTGGCACCCTAGACGCCATCCCGTTTCCTTAAAGAAACAAATCCGTTTCAAGATTCCCCTTCTTTAGGGACCTACCTGTCTCCTCTGCTAAAATAACGCTGGCCAGCTTTGTGGCCTGTGTAGAGCAGGTGGTCAACAAAGCTTTCCGAGAGCAAGCCGTCCCATTCTCGTACATTGGATCAATGGTGACGGTGTCATGGCGTGTGGAGTACCTGCAGAGCAATGAGACAAGGCTTGCACGCTCCTGTGCCCCTCTCTCAAGGAAGACCAGAGAGATGCAAACATGGAACTGCGGCAGCAAGGAACCCTCCATCTTCTTGGTGGCAAGAACCACCTGTCACTTGGCTCCTCCCCTTCGTCTCCATCAGCAGCAGTTCCACCCGGTCCTTTGAGCAGTTATGTAAGAACTAGTACCCAAATTTACTCAGCTCCCTCTCCCTCCTCTCATTTATTGTATGGTGCCTTTTGTAAGCATTTATTTTTTTGAATGATACATTGATTTGAGTGCTTTTCCGGGAAGGCAAATATATCAATCTCGCTATTTATCATTTGCTTGTCAGTTCTACGGTATGTTTTTGTCACTGCCCCTTGCTACAGCATGTGGTGCATGGGTAGGAGAGCCAGTGGTGGTGCAGTAGTTAGTGTGTTGGACTAGGAGCTAAGGGACCTGGGTTCAAATCACCCCACTCAGCCATGAAGCTGACTAGGAGTCGATACCTCTTTTGGCCTAATCTACCTCGCAGGGCTGGGACCCAGGTGGCGCTGTGGGTTAAACCACAGAGCCTAGGGCTTGCTGATCAGAAGGTCGGCGGTTCGAATCCCTGCGACAGGGTGAGCTCCCGTTGCTCGGTCCCAGCTCCTGCCCACCTAGCAATTCGAAAGCACGTCAAAGTGCAAGTAGATAAATAGGAACCGCTCTAGCGGGAAGGTAAACGGCGTTTCCGTGCGCTGCTCTGGTTCGCCAGAAGCGGCTTTGTCATGCTGGCCACATGACCCGGAAGCTGTACGCCGGCTCTCGGCCAATAAAGCGAGATGAGCACCGCAACCCCAGAGTCGGACACGACTGGACCCAATGGTCAGGGGTCCCTTTACCTTTACCTTGCAGGGCTGTTGGGAGGATAAAATGGAGAGTTTTCAATTAGCAATAACGGAGCCTTGGATTAACCTCACTGAACTCCTTGTGGAGAAAAAGGCAGGATGTAAATAAATAAAACACTGCAAGTACATCCCTACTTTTCTGGATCTCGAAGTGGCTTAGCATGGTTTCCCTTCTCCCCTGCCTACCCAAACACGGAGCATTTTACCTTCAAAACAACTCTGCAAAGTAGCTCTGGCTATTAGACTGCAAACAGCCAACAAGTGCTTCTGGCATGAATGAAAATGTCGAACCTGTTCCCACCCTTGGCCCCGCCCACAACGACGTCACTGTCACGCTCACGTTTTCCCCGCCCCTCTCGCCAAGGCCCCGCCCCTCACCAGGAGTAGCAACCGCCCTCAGCGCCCAACACGAAGGGGACGCGCTTGTCCCGGCTGAAGGGCAGTAGCACCTTCGGTGTGTTCAGCTTATAGGCGGCGGCCAGCCTCGCCAGAAGCGCCAAGCCAAACAGGAAAAGGGCCGGCCTTCCTGGAGGGGCCCAGCCCAACCCCATCGTCGGAAGAAAAGCACCAAGCCGCCGCGGCGCAAAATGGCCGCGGGATCTAGGGCTTGTTTCCCTTCTGCCTCGCACGAGCCCTAGTTCTGCGCATGCGTCGGCGCTTAGGAACCTTGTTAGGAACCTCGGACGTTCTGTCCTTGCGCATGCGCGCTCTCACCTTTCCCACCCCTTCCGAGTACGCGCGCTTGGTCTCTTTGCCCTTTCCCACCGGACTCGGTCTGCGCATGCTCCATCTCACCTCGTGGCTCGTTTTGCGGTTTTGCTAGGGAAAGAGCTTGCCTGCGCGCGCGCGCAGCCCGGGGTCGGAAGTCTACCGGTTCGACTCGAAGCCTGTGCTAGGATGTTTGCATTGTTCCTAATTTAGGTGCTCCTGACGGCTGCAGCCTTAATTAAGGCAAGGCATCATGAGGTCTGCATTGCGTGCGGAGAGGTCATCTCTTAATCCAGGCATGGCCAAACTTGGCCCTCCAGCTGTTTTGGGACTACAATTCCCACCATTCCTGACCACTGGTCCTGCTAGCTGATATTTGGAGGTGGACAGTTTGCCCACACCATCGAGCGATTGAAAGCCCAGTTCCTTCAGGCACCTCCAATTCTTGAACTAGGTTAACTGGCCATTATAGGAACAATTTGTTTAAGAATTGGTGCGAGAGTATAATTTCCCCCTCTCTTCCTTCCCTGTCCCCTTGCATTTTGTGCGTGTGTGGGTTGTTATTTTTTAATTGTAAGCCTGTGGAAAGGGACAGTTTCTCTTAATGGAGGGAGCCACTCTGGGAGCCTTTTTAGCTAAACAGTGGGACACAAATGCTCTTAATAATTTCATGATTCCGTCTTTTTCTGCTCTCGCATGTGGCAGTTGTTTTGTGTTATGCCACAGCACCCTCCCCAAATTGCACACACAGGTGCAGGAAACCTTTGGCCATCCAGATGTTGCTGAACTACAGCTCCCATAATCCCCGATCACTGGCCATGCTTGCTGGGGCTGATGGGAGCTGTATTTCATTGAAATCTGGTTCCCCAATGGTTCCCAGCATTTGTGTTGAGGAGTTGCATCCGTTGATCCACCCACTGTATACCACCAATAGCACATGGTCCTCAGAAGGTTCACTGCACCCCTGCCTATAGGACTTGGAAGTTAGTATAGTGGTACCTCAGTTTTCAAACAGCTTAGTTCTCGAACGACTTGGAACCCGAATGCTGCAAACCCGGAAATAGGTGTTCCGGTTTTCGAACTTTTTTTTTGGAAGCTGAACACGCTCCATTTTGAGTCCTACGCTGTTCCGCTTCCTTTCTGAATGTGTTCCGTTTGTAAATTGAGTCCCCCACTGCTAATTGGAGACTTTCTCTTCCTTTCTGAGGGTTCCATTCTGTCGGCTGTTGAGCCCCGAGCACCCAGGCAACATGGAGGTGATATTTGGAGCTTATATTTGGTGCTTTTGTTTTTCCTTTTGTTTTTCTTTTGCGTTTGTGCTTGTGTGGCTTTTTCATTTTCGTGACTGTGGCTTGTGACTTGTTTTTGTGACTGTGTGGAACCCAGTTCAGCTACTGATTGTGTGACTGCTGAAATGGATAAAAGCAGCAAAGGCAAGAGAACCATTAACAGAACAACTGTAAGGTAAAGGGACCCCTGACTGTTAGGTGCAGCCGTGGACGACTCTGGGGTTGCGGCGCTCATCTCGCTTCACTGGCCGATGGAGCCGGCGTGCAGCTTCCGGGTCATGTGGCCAGCATGACTAAGCCACTTCTGGCGAATCAGAGCAGCGCATGGAAACGCCATTTACTCACTCTCCTGCTCACTCTCCACCTTAGAACAAATCTATATCACCAGGTGCCATAGAAAAGCACTAGACATACGGTATCAAGAGATCCATCGCATCCTGGTCACCATTTCTTCGAGCTCCTGCCATCAGGATGGAGATACAGAACAATGAAGGCGAGAACGAGCCGTCTCAAGAACAGTTTCTTCTCTAGAGCAATTTTGGCCTTAAATGGAAAGTCTGGACTTTGAAGTAATCTTATTTTACTTGTTACATTGTATTATATTGTATTGTTTTAATTAGTGTTTTGTAGTTATTTTAAATTTATGTGGAGTGCCTTATCTGAGTGGATAGAGCAACCGAGTAATTTCGTTGTTCCCGGAAGGGGACAATGACAATAAAGATTATCTTATCTTATCTTTACCTTCTTGCCGGAGCGGGTACCTATTTATCTACTTGTACTGTGTGCTTTCGAACTGCTAGGTTGGCAGGAGCAGGGGACCGAGCAACGGGAACTCACCCCGTCGCGGGGATTCGAACCGCTGACCTTCTGATCAGCAAGCCCTAGGCTCTGTGGTTTAACCCACAGCACCACCCGTGTCCCCTAACAACTGTAGAGGGTAGTAAAATTCATGTTAAATTTCTGTTTTAGGGTTGTTTTCATCCATTTTGCATTACTTTCTATGGAAAGCGTGCCGTGGTTTTGGAACGCTTTGGTTTTGGAATGGACTTCCGGAATGGATTAAGTTTGAGAATCAAAGGTACCACTGTACCTGTAAAGCCATCTCTTCCCCTCCTGGTAATTACCCCTTGCATTAATATCAACAATTAACAAGGCCCTTGTGAAATACAAGAAGAAAGTTGCAACAGTGGAGGGAATGCTTCTGTTTATTATTTCCCAAAAAAAATCAGACAATAAAAGACAAGTTTTTTAGTATCAAAATACTTGATATGGTTCCTCATTTTTTCCACACTGGCCGCTTAAAAAAAAAAAAAAAAAAAAAGACCGCCACACCATAAACACTTTTTCCTCTCTCCTTCAAGGCAACCCCTCCTTTTTTTTTACACAAAGGCAAAAATAAACCCCACACCCCTTGATAAATCAAGTCTCCAAACAGCAAAGGGCTTTGTGGCGGCTGGTATCCAGTTTTTTTTTTGTTTTAAGACAGTACAGTAAGATCCCGCGGCTCAAGAAGGGGAGGGAACCAACCCCTTGCGTCCAGAAGAGCGCTAGGATTAAAAAAAAGAGCCCCTCTCCTCACGCTCACACACCCATACACAGAAGCTACAAAAGCTTTTACTCAAAAAAAGCACAGAGCAAGCTAAGCCTAGCTGGGGAAAGAGATTTCTTGGTTACGACGGGGACAGGAGACTGGGGGAGCAGCCTGTTCTTAGTAACCAGGTGTAAGAAGCTTGAAGGAGGGAAGAAGGCCAAGGTGCTCGAGGAAAAGAGTTAGGTGCGTGTTCTAGAGAGTAAAATGGATCATGAAACCTGATAATTTTGATATAGTTGTGTTCCCCAAACTAGAAATAGCTATAAAGCACAAGAGAGTGTGTTAAGACTGCACCATTTTGGCAAAACACACACACACACACACACACACACACACACACACGGACACCTCATACCTCTGCCAGAAGCAAATAAGTTCTGGGTACTCTCCCACCCCCATCAAAAATTTTTTTAAGAGGGATTTCTTTGTACAGAGGCCACGTTCCTGTCCCCCCTCAATAAATTTCATGAGGCTTTTTCATTCATTTGGCTCAGGCAGGACATTTGCAACCTTTCCACAGGCTGCAGAACTGTCCCATTCCAACCAACCCCCCCCCCCACCAAAAAAAGGCAGGTCAAGGAGGTGAAACCGCAAACCTCTAAAAGCCCACAAGCTTGTGAGCCCTAGGAATTACACACTATGTTCCTTGCCGGGGGGGGGGGGTGTTAGTTCCCCACCCCAAAAGAATTACACTCTTCCCCCCCCCCACGATCTCAGACACGCCCCCCCCGAATATCGTGTTGCATGCCAGGTTTTCGTTTCGTGATGCAGCCTGGCAACTGCCCAGTCTAATGGCCCCATAATCATTTGGGTGGGGGGGCACACGGAGGGACTGGAGAGAAGATAGAAGGGAGTTGGAATGGTAGAGGCTTTTGGTCAAGTTGGCAACGAGAGCTGGAAGGTTAACCTTTGACCCTTCAAGAGTTAGAGGTCAACTTTTCTTTCTTTTTAAGACAGAGCCGGCCCCAGCAGAAAGCTGCCCGCTGGATCGCTGGATTGGCTAAAAAAAAGGCAGTGGGGTAGGGTGGGGGAGCCAGGGTGAGGCCGGTGGGCGGGCAGGGTCTTTTACATGTCGTTCAGGTCAAGCAGAGTCTGGTCCAACATCCGTTGCGTGCAGAGGTGCTCTTCTTTGGTGCATTTCAGCTTATCTGGAAAGGAAGAGCAGAGACCGTGAACGGCCGGGTCAAGAGGGAGCTCGCGCCCTCCCAGAAAGGTGTGTCCCCCCCCCCTGCAGCAACACAGTGCCCTTCACAGCAAACGCAGCAAAAGCTTTTGATTCTGTTTGCCCCCACCCACCCACCCAAGCCGGAACACTAGGTCTCCCCCCACCCACCCTCATGCTTCCATTTTACGCTTTCGCCATCCACATGCAGAGATGCTTGGTTGTCATCCAGCCGGGCCTGCAGGTTTTCGGAGCTGATGTGTGCCCCATGCCGGGGGGAAATGCGGCTAGTTCGACACACCCACCCCACCCAAACTTTGGCTTAGCTGCTCGTCTTTGTGACCTCCCCTTTGATCCGGACTGAACTAACGGCAGAGAACGGAGAACAGGATGCTGAATCCTTAAATGTTAGGAACGCAAGGAGTCCAACATCACAGCAGCCAATCGGATTCCTCCAGGAAACCCCGCAGAGGCTGGGCATGAAGGCAAGGGCCCCACCCCCTCCCCATCGCTGTTACTCGTAAGAACAGCTCCGCTGGATCAGGCCAAAGGCATTTCTAGCCCAGCACCCTCTTCTCACAGCGGCCAACCAGATGAATCTTCCGGGAAAAGCATTTCCCCCACCCGCAGTTCCAAGTGAACAGCAATCGGGGGCGTCCTGCCTCTGGCTGTGGGGGAACAGCACAGGTACCGGAGGTGTAAATTGAACCTCGCTCACCCAGGGTGTAAGCACCATGGTGGGGCTATCTCCCCAATGAACATGCAGAGGGTCATCCTGCGTGCCAGCCCCCCCTCTCCGGCTCCTGAGATTTACAGCAGCAAACTTTCAAATGCATCTTGGAAGTGTTGCACTAAGGATGAGCAGCTTGGGGGATTTATTTATTTATATTATTATTATTATTAAAGCCAAGGCGCTCCCAAAACTGGATGGTGAACCCAGTGCTCCACCCTGTGGCTTTTCCCGTACCTGTGCAACTTTAGAATCCTGATCATAACGTGGGCTTTTTTTTTTTTTACTTGAGGGGAAAATGCCTTGCGTGCCATTTTCACTCACACACAGAGACATACATATGAAATTCCAACCAAGCTCAAGCCATTGCCTCGTTCATCATGCCTTGGCTGCAAAGCTAAAGAGACCTTTTTGGGAAAAACCAACAGACATAGCCATGGACGACATGCAGAGGTGACACCGTGGAGCCTCGTGGACTTTTTAAAAGCCCCCTCGCGCCCGTTTCAAGGAGGAACGTGAACGCTTCCCTAGATTCCCGCCCCGACTGCAAGGAAGCCACGTGTTTAAAGGCAAGCCGGAGAGAAGGCACAACCCCTTTTGCGTGGGGGGCGGGGGCAGTGGGACCGAGATGCCGGCAAGCGGAGCGGCATCTCAAAAAACTGAACGGCAGGCAGACCTATCGCCGCAGTGCAACCCGTATATGGAAAGCGTGCGATTCTGAGATGAGTCGGGCGGAGTGCTGCCCTTCTGGCAGTTTTGGAAGGAGAGTGGGCAGCTCCCATGCATTCCCAAGCTTCAGAATGGTGCGTTGGAAAGAGCCAAAAGAATAAATGAAGTAGGCGATTGCCTTTTGAGGCTAGCTGGTTGAGTCCCGAGATGGCAGAGGCAGGTGTCCCGTTTGACTGAGCATCAACGGGTTTCCCCTGGAACGGTGGACCAGCATCCAATCGCTTCCGGCGCGGTTACGCCATTCTGGTGACTGTTCCCGTAGCGACAGGGTGCCCCCTTCCGTCCAGGCATCGCTCCAGAGGTTGATACCTACCCAATCTCCTCCGTGGAACAAAACGCACACACACACACACACACACACACACACACACACACACACACACACACCTTTTTAAAAAATACCTGCCAGACAGCAACATTTATCCAACAAAAGAAACAGGCAGGGAAAGGACACGCCAGGCACGTAACCAAGTGGGCCAGTGGTTTTATTGGTACAAGAAAAGGATAACTTTTTGGAAATAACCAAGTCAGCCAATCCATGCAAGAGGGGTCTAAAAGGGAGAGAAGAAAGAACGAACGTCCAGCTACAGAAGACCCGTGTCGACAGAAGTAGATACAGGAGATTTGCCTGGTGGGGAGAGAAATCTAGAGCCGCCCCACGCCAAGAATGTTAAGCAGCCACTGCTATGCTAGTCTTCTACAGCGGGGCTGGGGGATCTGCAGGCCTCCGGGTGATGTGGAGCACCCCCAGTTCACACCAGCTTCAATCAACAATCTTGGGATGTCTTCGGAGCGAGAAGCTTGGGAGTCCAAGAGGGCCGCAGATTCCCCAGCCTGCATCTACAGGAAGAAGCTACTACTGCCAACCTTGGGTTCCCACATGTTGCTGGACTACAAGGCCCATCCTCCTCTGCCATTGGCTAAGCTGGCTGTGGATGATGGGTTTTGTAGTCCAAAACAAGCTTTGGGGACACCCAAGGCTGATGAACACTCTACCAGGCCTGTGCTAGCAACCTACTGCGCCAAGAAAGCAGGCGGTGAGTAATTACCCTGCTTTTGTGGAAAAACAAAAGCTTAGAAAAATAAGTACGTTAAGAAGGCTAAGCATCAAGTGGTCCAATTAAACTGCAATAAGTGTCCTAAGTCAGCCAGTCTTTAAAAAGAAAAAAAAGGGGGGGAAGTGTGCGCTCCGGTTTCAAGTCTGCGTCCGGCAGGCTCCCCCCCCAGCGCCTCGCCACACAAAGCTGGCTTTAAACAGGATCAGAGGAGGAGACCCCCTTCTCAGCCACACAGATCATGCAGGGTTAACTTCAGCTCATTAGCCAGCAGCCGTTTTTCTCAAGCTGGCTGTATAGACGCTCTGTGCAGAGGCGAAAGGAAGGAGGAGGAAGAGGAGGAGATTAGGAGAAGGAAAAACAAAATGAGAGAGGGAGAGAGAGAGAGAGAGAGAGAGAGAGAGAGAGAGAGAGAGAGAAGAGGAAGAGAAGAGAGAGGACAAAAAAAAAGAAAAAGGAAGGTTAGTTGAGTACCAAGAGATGGGGCACTTCCCCTGCCTCCATTAATGCCATGCCAACCCAGCTGGTTTCAAGCAAAATTAAAAGGGGGGTCAAGGAGAGGTTTGCCAGAACAACGCTGGCTGAGGGTTGGGGGGGGGGAGAATAAGAGAAATAAATAAAGAAGAGGCTTCATGTTTTAGAACAGCCTAAGAAAGGAGAGTGGGATCCGCTCCCAGGATCATAATTTAGTCAGTGCATGCTGCAAGGGAGCAGGAACGGCTCCTCGTCTCACACCACTTTAAGAAAAAAAAGTGAAGTTTTCTGCTTCTGTTTTAAAGAGAGATGCCTACGGAGCGTTGTCCCATCTCGGAGCAATGCTGGTGCACGTGGGGGCACCGGGCTGAGCAGAAGGGCGGTGAGAGAGGAAGACTGCTGGCAAAGCAACTCACAGGCCAGGGGGGAAGGAGCGCAAGACACACCGCAGCATGGCAGATACGGGCACTGCCTTTTAGAGCCGGACCAGAACTCCACCTAGCTCAGCATTGCGTACACAGAAAGGGGGGGGGGGGAATTGGTGGCCTTCTAGAAGTTGCTGGACTCCCATCAGCCCCCAGCCAGCATAGCCAATGGTCAGGGATGATGGGAGTTGTAGTTCAACCATGTTCTTGCTCTCCCAGCGTGGCCAATGGTCAGGGGTGACGGCAAACAACATCCGAAGGGCGGCCACTGGCTGCACACACATGCTTGTCCACAGGGAGCGGCGACAGCTCTCCAGAGTCTCCAGCAAAGGCGTCTCTCAGCTCCGCTGCCCCTTTTACCTTGGGATTAAACCCGGGACCTTCTGCACGCATGCTGCGTCACTCAGCTACGGCCCTCCTCCCAAAGGATATGCAAAAATGGGGCTCTCGGCTGCAGTCACGACCTCCTCCCTTGCACTGCCTTATGAGTACCACACGGCAACCTATCCTGTGCCAGCGGCAGGGGGAAGCCACATGGAAGGATGCTTTTTCTACCCGTAGCGGGCAGAACGCCCTCCAAACAGGTAAATAGACCAGCTGAGCGCAGCTCCGACCCTATACAGATCCCAGCTGTGCACGGAAAGGGGCCTTTGTGTGGGTTGAAGCCACAACACCTGCAACAAGAGCACAGAGAGACTCCTTCCATAACCCTAGAAGCTGGAGATCCCACGATGGTACCCACCCCCAGTGCTCAGCAAGGCAACCTATCCAAGGCAACCTATTTATTTAAAAATAAATGTTATGGGGTGTGTGTCTTTGTTTACCAGTTTTATTTGTTTTGGGTGTGTAGTGCTTTGCCGGCTCAGAGGGGTCGGCATTCTGAGCCCTGCCAGTTTTTCGTTCTGTTTTGTGGTTCTACATTTCCAGATGTGTCCTCTGGTCCAAAAAGGTCGTGGACCACCTACCCTAGAGAGTCATTGGTAGTTTCTGGAGGCAGTGACGCTTCTGGATTCCAGCTGCTGCAAATGGCGGGTTGGGAAGAGGGTTCTCGTGCCCGAATCTTGCTTGTGGGCACCTGGTCGGCCCCTATCAGAACAGGATGCTGGACTACCGTGTTTCTCCTAAAATAAGACACCGTCTTATATTTCCCCCCTCAAAAAAACACAGTATGGCTTATTTTCGGGGGATGTCTTATTTTAACCGCTCCGTGTCGGTAGGCTGCATAGCCACGCCTATCCAGGCCGTCTTAAGAGAGAGGCGCCGCATCACTGTCTTATTTTCAGGGTATGGCTTATATTTCACAAATGCGTAGAAATACTGCTACGGCTTATTTTATGGCTACGTCTTTAGGAGAAACAGGGTAGATGAGTCTGTGGCCTGACCCAGCGGGGCTCTTATGTTCCTTGGAGGCTGCCTCACACTTGGTGGGTTCACCACCTGCCCATCCAGCACAGAACTCTGGCTGGCAGCAGCTCCATGTTCTCAGGCAGAGAGATTGTGAACTAGGACATGCCAGGGAATTAAACCTGCAATGCTTTCTGCACGAGAGGCCCGTGCTCTGACACTCAGCCGTAGCTGCTGCCCTGAGCCCCAGCCCGCTCTTTCCATATGCAAGCACCGTGGCCAGGAAGAGGGGGAAACAGCTGGGCTGCCTGAGATAACACGCTGGTCTGAAGACGAGATCTGGCAAGCCGAGCAGCATCATGACCAAGCAGCTTTTGGGCATGCTAAACAGCCCCACGCAGATGAAACCCTTTTTTTAAAAAGTACCCACAGGAGGAAGGAGAGAAAAAGAGCAGCATTGAAGGGCTGGATCCCCTATGCGGGAGAAGTGGCGCCTGGGAAGCTGTGGCAAAAGTAGAGCTGGTTCCAATCATAGAGCTAGAGTGTTTCAAAGCAGCCCCCTCACTTCCTGTTCCCATGCGGGTGACAGGCCTGATGTCCCCATCTTCCCCTTGGACCAGATCCCTTGATGCTGCCCGCCTCGTTCAAAATGCACCAGAATCCCTTGGATGCTCCTAGATGCTGCGAGGCGGGTGGGGGTTCAGAAAGGAGAGGATGGCGTTTGTCCAATCCTGGCATCCAATAAAACATGGGCATGTCTTAAGGTGGGCAGGGGTTGTGGAAGAGGCTGAGCGAGTGCAGACAGAAACTGAGCCAGAAGAGCAGTGTGCTTCTGACGAGCAGCCGGCGCGTTCCAGAGACACCGGGGATCGAACCCGGGACCTTCAGCATGCAAAGCAGGGGGGCTCTGTGGCACTGAGCTGCATCCCCTTCCCCACACCTGCTGCAGCACAAACATGGGTTTGTTTCAGCATTTAGCAGCTGCGGTGCTGATGAGAATGCCATGACGACATTACTCGGAGATAGTTGTGCCTTGTTGGATCGGACCAGAGGTGCATCTTATATAGCAACCCCATTGCAGGGGGCGGGGGGGGGGCAGCAGCTTGTCTGCCCTGGGTCTCCAGGAAGCCAGGCACTGGATGTCCCCTGGCAACTGGGAGTCAGAGGTATGCAGCCTCTGAACACACAGACCTAATACAGACAAAGTGAAAGGACTTCTCTGCACAATAGTTAAAACTCTGGAATTCACGCCCGCAAGAAGGGGTGATGGCCAGCATCTCGGATGCCTTTAAAAGGGGATTAGGCAAATTCGTGGGGGATAAGGCTACTTGTGGGCTTCCCAGAGGAATATGTTTGGCCACTGAGAGAACAGGTTGCTGGACTACATGGGCCCTTGGCCTGATCCAGCAGAGCTGTACTTATGTTCATATATTGGTTGCATTGCCTGGAAGATTTTTTTTTTTAATGGTTTAGAAAGTATCTGGCCACCGCAAGAACAGGACCCTGGACTATGTGGGCCTTTAGACTGACCCAGAGAGGTTTCCCCAATGTCCATTTAAGAAAAGGTGAATCGTGTAGTAAGACGCCACTGACATCACATTCTTGCAGCAGCAAATTACCAGTTTTGTTATGCACGGTATGAAGCGTTGCCTTTTGCGGGGACCCACGCCGACCACTCAGCTCATGAAGCGGGGAGAGAGAAAAGGGCTTAAGCCGTTGGGCTTGCGGTTTTACGATCCTTTCATCCCTGCCCAAGATCGTTTCCTCCCCCCTCCCCAAATATAAAATGGTGTCGAGGGTGTCGCTGTGTGGACAATGCCAAGCCTCATGCAGGGGGTTCTTGTGTGAGTGTGTGTCGCACACTTTGCAAAATGAGTTTAGCGAACCCAGAGTAACCATTCACAGTGCAACAGCCACAGGTCTTTTTTTTCTTTTTCCGTGGAAAAGTGGTGGAGAAATCAGACCCGGCCCAGCATCTAGTGCATCATGTCTATATTACATTCCGCCGACGGTTACACAAATCTGTTTCGTAAAAGCCAACAGTGCGACAGTCGCTACAGCAGCACGGTCTCCAGGAGCACACAAACACACACACCCCAGAAGTGTCACCCCGCTTGCAAGCCAGCCAGGCTCCTATTAGCTCTGCGGCCAAGAATCCCGGACCCCGCCCCCGGCTCCCCCACGCCCGGGCAGAGTCTGGCACGCCGGGCGTCACAAAGGCCGCTTTGTTTTCCAGACCAAGGGTGCAGCGGAGTGGCCCAGTCAGCGAGGGGGAGAGGCAGCAGTCCGGCAGCTTGTGAGGTCACGCACATCCCAGCGTAGGGCAGAGGCTTGTTCCCACGGATGCCCCAAGGTGCCAGTGTAGGATGAGGCAGCGTTGCAGGGGGGAAAAGATCAGCCGACAGGAGCAAATGGAGGGAGAGAAAACGAGACCAAAAAGAAATCCGGGAGGAAAAAAAGAGAAGAAGCTGCGGGAAGAAGCCACTAAGTGGAGCTTTGGAATCACAGATTTTATCTGTAGGCGAGAGAGAGAAAGGAAGGAAGGAAGGAAAGCCGTTGCAACATGGTGCATGGAAAGAGAATACGGGAGAGGGATCTCAGCATGGCAAACTTGAGGAACGCATTCCGTGGTTAGGGGAAAGGAAAGGACAGGGGAGTTTCCCGTCAAATCCGCAAACCGAGCCCACGCACACACAAGAGGCCAAAAAGCAGCCGGTTATATCAAACCAAACTTTTGTTTTTTTGAAAAAGGGAAGAGAGATGCAAGCAGTTCGCCCTGCAAACACACGCCCAGCCGTTGCCAAGCAACTTCTGGTTAATACGCGCCACGCCTCTAACCTGATACAGCTCCCTAAATACACACACACCCCACCAAGGATGCCAAGAGGTATCAGGAAGATGGAAGTGCAAAGGTTCATGCTGTCAGTGAACCAAGGCAGCCACGCACAAATGCTCCTTGCAACGCCTCCCCAACCCAATGCAAAAAAGGAGGGCATGCGGGGGGGGGGTTTGGGGGGGGAGGTGTTAATTCATCCACCAAAGTCTCAATATTTTTTTATTTATTAAAGAAAGCTCTGTCCCTCCTTTCCTCCCAAAGGGGACTAGGGTGTGGAACCCTTCTTCCGGGGCAGCCAGCTGTAGTTACCTGGAAAGAGGAACTGAAAGGCCTTGCCCTTCATGGATGCAGGAAACAGGGTCCACCCTGATTCAACCAAAAGGCAGGTCGAGGAAGGGGGAGGGAGAGGCTTAATGTTCTCCGGTCCAATTTATTGGAAGGCAGATACAACAAAACCCCAATGAGAAGGGATGCTGCCTTTGTGGAGTCTATCCTGCACACGCTTTTTCACTGTAGTTTCTATCAAGGGGCTGGAAAGACCTAATATATCCTTCCAGTAGCACCTTAGAGACCAACTAAGTTTGTTCTTGGTATGAGCTTCCTATTACACAGTCCCTCCCTAGCCACTGTTCTGAGTTTCACTTTGCTCCATGGCTCCAATGTTGGCTGCAGAGAAAGTGGCAAAGTTTGTAAATATGGATATCTGTTTCAGGTCACTTATAATCAATATATATATTGATGAAAACCTCTAGCATTAAAACCTGTGTTTTTCAGTCACATCAACATGCATTTTTAAAGGCTATTGGCCATTGTTATAAAATTGCTATTGATCGTTTAAAGGGTCTGTCGACTGCAAATAAAAGTGATGGTTCGAATGAGCAGCTCAGTAGCAGGTGGGGAACCTGTGGCCTTCCAGATTTGGTGGATTCCTAACTCCTCGTTGACCCCGACGACGGGAGTCCAACATTATCTCTGAGTCACCATGCTGGCTAGACACCCTGTGCCAAACACACACAGGAGGGATTGCTTTCCCCATGGGAGGGGCGTTATCCTTGCTGAAGTTAACCAAATTTGCAAACCACGCATACTGCCTTATACAAAGCCAGCCGGCTGGACTGTCTAGCTTGGCATCGCCTGCTGCAACTCTGGGGCCAGGAGTGGGGAAGCTTGTGGGTCTACAGATGCCGGCTGGTCTCCCAACTCCCATCAGCCCCAGAAAGCATGGCCAGTGGCGAGGGATGATGGGAGCTGTCATCCAGCAACTCCTGCAGAGTCAAGGTCCCTGGCCTCCTGTCTTGCGCACATGTCCCAGCCAATCAGGGACCACGCAATAATAAATGCACTTACAGAGGCGTGAAGCAGGGAGTGGGGAAGCTGTAGGGCCACGTCAGATGCTGGCCAGACTCGCAACACCCGCCAGCCCCGGCCAGCATGCACAATGGGGGGGGCGGGAGTCCAGCGACATCTGAACAGCCTAACCCAATGGCTGGAGCAGCGTTAGTACCACGTTTGCCACAGCACACAAGGCACGCTGAAGCGGAGGCGAGCACACAAGCCCCCACCCCGCGCACCCAACAGGCCCAAGCGCCGGTATTTACATGGAGGTCATGTCATTGAGGGCGTGGTCCAGTTCCTCGCTAATGGCTTTGTACTTCAGTTTCTGGGCATACAGCTCGTCTATTTAAAGAGAAGGGGGATGAGGAGAAGTGAGGGAAGGCAGGTCGTCCAGGCCGTCAGGAGGAGGAGGAGGAGGAGAAAGAGGAGCCAGTGATGGATTTACAGAGGGAAGGAGGAAAGAGTGAGGTCAGATATACACATATGGCAGAGAATGGATCCCCAAGGGCGGCCAAGGCGAATGGACGAACCAATCGCAGAGAAACCTTTGACAGCTATGGACCCGTTCCTGCACTAGGAAAACCTAGCCAGAGTAGCTCATGCACTGTTTACTTCAAGACTGGATTGCTGCAATGTGCTATACAGTCGTACCTTGGAAGCTGAACGGAATCCGTTCAGGAAGTCCGTTTGACTTCCAAAACGTTCGAAAACCAAAGCGTGGCTTCCGATTGGCTGCAGGAAGTTGTGTGGAAGCACCGTCGGACGTTCAGCTTCCAAAAGAATGTTCGAAAGCCGGAACAGTCACTTCCGGGTTTCGATTTGTTCGGGAGCCAAGGCGTTTGAGATCCAAGGTACAAGTGTGTGTGTGTGTGTGTGTGTGTAAAACTCTCTCTCTCTCTCTCTCTCTCTCTCTCTCTCTCTATATATATATATATATGGGGATAGTGCTTGATCCGGAAGCTGCAGTTAGTGCAGAATCTTTCAGCAAGACTGCTGATGGGAGACCTTGCCAGCCTATAATACCTGCTATGCTCAGAGATCCGCACTGGGTGCCAATTTGCTACTGGGCCAAGTTTAAGGTGCTACTATTAACATCTTGGGACCTGTGAAAATACCTCCCCCCCCCCACCAAATGCATGCCCACTCGACCACTTTGATCTGTGGAATTAGCACTGTTACAGGTGCCATCTAATACCTGTTCCACAACGGTAAGAAATTGGTATTTTAACATGGCAGCACCTACACTTTGGAACTCCCTGCCATTTGATATCAGGCAGGCGCCTTCAATGTACTCTTTTCGGCGCCTGCTAAAAACAATGGTAAGACCTAGATGGTAAGAAGCAAGAAATATATATTTCAAATAAAACAAAAGAACACAATAGTAGGAGATGCATCTTTTGAAGATGGTGAATGCCTATTAGAGATTTTCTTTGGGGGGAGAAAACACCCATTAAGGGTTGTTAATAGGAGCCGCTTCTTTATTTAGAAGTGTCACCGGATGGAAAGTCAGAGAAAATGAAAACGCTAGCAGCGTTAAGGTAAATGCAACGGTATAATATATAATAAAGGAAGAATAAGGGGAGAAAGTGATCTAAATGGATGTATAATAATATGCAGGAATGGTTGGAATATTAAAGGAACCAGGGAAGGGAAGTCGCTGAATGTTTTTTATTAAAAGAAAGATATTAACAGTGGAAATGTATATTTGAACGTGAATGTGATTTTGGAAATGGTAATAATGAAAATTATAAATAATTTTTTTTTAAAGGCTTTATGTCAGGAATGGGGAAGCTGTGGGTAACTTCCTCAGCTGGTAACCCCGCAAAAGCGTTTCAAAGCCCTGACTGCGGTTTTCAGGGCTGTTTTTCTCTCCAGAGAAGTTACTCTATTCCAAGAGGATAATAGGGTTCAGAGTTATGGGCAGCCTGTCATCAGCTTCTTAGACTGAGCATCCTTCAGCACAACAGTAACAATTTAGGTTATTCATTCATTCGTTCATTCCCCGCCCATCCGGGTTTCCCCAGCCACTCATACTTTGCAAGGGGAGAAGTGATGCCACAGAAGAGGGGCCACAGCAGAATGTGCCTCGGTTGCCCCATTTTGGAGTCACTGCCCTATGGCATTATGTAGGGTGTAGTGGCATGAGTTGAGATTCCCCAGAAGTTAAGCTCTGCCAGAGACGGCTTGCTAATCTTAAGTGATCAGTGGACAAATACTGGGAAAGTATCACTTATTGAGCTTTAAAGAAAGAACAGTCAACTGCTAGAGTTTCCTGAGTCGCTATTTGGCCTTTCCCGAAAGTTCACTGTTATGACCTATGGGTCATGCCACAAACTACTGCAATTGTGTCTTGACGTGGGTTTAGAGTGCCAGCTGCATTTCAGTTTCTTTATTTTGGGGCCATGAGCTCACAAACAACTTGACGAACAAAGAAGTGAAAGCATTTAAAAATATATATATAGTAAGAGGGGAAAAACACTCTATGATACCAGTACTGGATTTAGGGTGGAGCTGCTTCACCGCACAGGATGCAGAGTTGAGAGGGTGCAAAATAATAATTTTTTAAAAATGGAAAATTTGAAAGTAATATATGGGGCAAGGTGCCAAATTCTGTCCTCACTCGGGGTACCATATTACCAAAGTCTGCCCCTGACGATAGACAAGAACGACAAGGCAAAGCAAGATATCTGAGCCACATCTTGCAATTTGGATTTCAAATCTGGGCAGAGGAGTGACTTTCTGCAGAATGCAAAGGGCAAAGAAATGGATACTCTTGGAATTCCGCTGGAGATACAGGCTTGGCTTGCTAAATTAACCCGAGTTAATGGAAGGAACACTTTCCATCCTTGAATACACACACCCTGGGACACGGACACACCCCATATCCTACAGGAGCCGCCTCACATCTTCCAAAGAGGCTTGGGGGAAGTCACAGAGGGCTGCAGAGGGGACAGGGGCTAGTCAAGTTCCCTTCCAATTAACATCCTCATCTTTTATTTTGTTTTTAAGTTGTGCTTGTGTTGTTTATATGTATTTACAAGCTGCCCAGAAAAACTTTGTTTCAGGACAGCACACAAAACATCATTGTTAAAAAAAAAAAAACTAAATACACTCATTTGCAATCGAACCATAAATTCCACGTTTGGGAGTTTAAAACAATTAAGAACCTATTCTTAAAATATATATATATATTTCAAATGTTAAGAAAGAGTTGGAAAAGTGGACCACCCTCTCCCAGCCAGATCCAGAACTGGCCTACTCAGAGGTGGGTGCTCAGGCACCCAGAGCGGCAAACGTGACGTTCACCCAGGGGCGGGGCGTCGCTACGTAGCGTACATGTGCGTCGCTACGTACGATGCACGTGTCTTACGTAGCGACGCTATGCATGTGTGCTACATAGCTGCAGCCGCGAGCAGAGGATCCCGGCACCGTCTGTACGGCGCTGGAGCGCCACCGCCGACAAACCACATGCCTTGTCACCCCCGGAGACGTGGCACCGGGAGTGCATCGCCCCCACCGCTCCCCCGTTACTACGCCCCTGGGCCTACTCTCAGTGGGCCATGTTTGGCAGGGAGGTGGAGTCACTCAACCGGTCCATCGTCTTCAGTCATGTCTTAGAATCGGGAGCGCACAAAAGCATGTCCCCGACTCCCTTCCTTTCTAGCAAAGCAAGGGCTGCAAAGGAAGAATCTGGCGTCACTTTCCCCACCGAAAGCGGGGTTTGCAGCAGGTGTCGGAAGCAACCTGGGGAAAGCTCGCATTCGCCACCGCTTTTGAAAGGCGGATCCTGTCTGCACAGGAACAACTGCAAATGCATTTGACATCTGGTGTGCAGGACAGGTCAGGACAGGCTGGGGGGGGGGGTGGCCTCACAGGTCAAAACAGGGCCCCCCGGCAGGTTTAATTTCACCCATGGAGGTTTTTCACCTGCATGCTTTTCCCTGACCAACACCCACTGGGGTTTTTGAGAGTATAATTGAAATAAAGGAGGGCTCTTTGTTTCTCCCCAAGGTGTATAAAGGATAACGCCCTTCGGCAGGAAAGAGCTCTTGGAAACAAGGCCACACCTGTTCACTCCTAGCAGATTAAACAGTGAGAGTGGGCAGGTGAGCACCCTCTGGTTCTCCAGAGCTGCAAAGGTACTCTTAGATGGGGCTGGGCCTGTGGTGAACAAACATATTTCCACTTCCCTTATCAGCCGGCGGCAGCACAGAGCCGAGTTAACTTTCGCCTGATTTTTTGAAAGTGATTCGGCAACAGGTAATTCCAGGGGACATTTCAGACACAGCTGGCTTTCTGTGAGGGCTTCCAAGGAGTGGAATGGTGGGTGGGGTGGCAACCCTCACCCCACCCTCAATAAATGCTGTCCAAAGTGCAATGCTTCTGGGTTGGCGGCAGTCGACAAATCCTCCACCGGGGAGGGGAAGGCTAGACAAGGCCCCAGGGGCTTCTAGTTGCTAACCTCTACTGCGGGCATAGGCAAACTCCAGCCCTCCAGATGTTTGGGACTACAATTCCCATCATCCCTAGCTAACAGGACCAGTGGTCAGGGATGATGGGAATTGTAGTCCCAAACATCTGGAGGGCCGGAGTTTGCCTATGCCTGCTCTACTGCAAGGAGGGCCGCTCTAGGCCCTCCTTGGCCGCAGCTCAGCCGCGATACCTCAAATTGTAAAATCAAGGCAATTCAGAAAGATAGGAAGTGAGCAATGCATAATTGTCTGACGTCTTGGGAGCTTTGCCTTAGGGGACACAGACCTGTTGCGAAGGAAACCTTTAAATCTCAGCTGGCTTTGGCCCTTTCAGCACAGAGGGTTCAGTCATCTGGTTTGTGAAATGACCCCTGTATTTATTTATTTTTTTAAAAGGTGGTGGTCAATATAAACTAAGCATCACCTCTCTTTAAAATCAGAGAGTTCCCTATGGCATTTGCACGAACTGGAGCACAGAAACGCAGGTTGTCAGACCCTTGGGTCCATCTTGCTCAGAGCTGTCTACACGGGCTGGCAGCAGCAGCTCTCCAGGATTTCAGACAGGAGTCTCTCCCAGCCCTACCTTCTGCATGCAGGGCATGTGGTCTACCACTGAGCTATACGGCCTAGAATTAGGACGACTTGCACAGAAAATGGCTACGAGGGTTTGTATTTGCTTGCTGAAATATGGGCCTTTGGTGTTGACCATGAGAAGGGACCTAGGGTGTGATCAACACAACTCTCGCACACAAAAAACGGTTTTTAAACAGTCATTCCCTTTCCGAGCGGCAAGCTCAAGGGCAGAGGAGGTGGGAGAGAGGAAAGGGCGCCAAGAATGTGATTAGGATTCCCAAGGTTAATCTCAGGAGCTCAAGATGATGTGCAAGCTTCTCCACCTCCTGCCCCGTTTTATCGTCACAACAACCCTGCAAGGTAGGTCGGGCGAAAAGAGGCAGCGGCTAGCCCAAGGTCGCTGCAGGGAACTTTGCTGCCGAGTGGCAATCTGAACCGGGGTCTCCCATGCCCTAGTCCCAACCTCTAACTGGCTTTAACACATTCTAGAGCAGGGTTTCCCAAACTGGTAAGATATTGACCCATGTAACTGGCTGATGGGACTGTGCAGGAGGTGAGTAGAGCCCTGGGGGGCCAAAAGGTGGAAAAGAGATTTACAAGGTATAGTGCAAAAAAAGTTAATTAGGGACTAAGGGACCCAAGTGGCGCTGTGGGTTAAACCACAGAGCCTAGGGCTTGCTGATCAGAAGGTCGGTGGTTTGAATCCCTGCGACGGGGTGAGCTCCTGTTGCTCGGTCCCAGCTCCTGCCCATCTAGCAGTTCGAAAGCACGTCAAAGTGCAAGTAGATAAATAGGAACCACTCTGGCGGGAAGGTAAACGGCGTTTCCGTGCGCTGCTCTGGTTTCACCAGAAGCGGCTTTGTCATGCTGGCCACATGACCTGGAAGCTGTACGCCGGCTCCCTCGGCCAATAAAGTAAGATGAGTGCCACAACCCCAGAGTTGGACACGACTGGACCTAATGGTCAGGGGTCCCTTTACCTTTTAAGGGCCTCAGCAATAAAAGGCCTGGGGTCATGTACAGAGCGCAACTCCCTTTGCCAATGAAGAACCTCTGCACTGGGTACGATTCTTACTTTTTTTTTACATTCTATGATTCCTAATAATGGCGATGGATGATTAATAAGGGATGATTATACATTGATGTTCCTTTACTTTCTTTCATTTACATTCCTAAGGATTTGGAGTCACAGTCGGTGGAAATTTTAGCAGTCTGCGAAGGGGATCAACGGCTGTAGGTTTGGAAAAGCCTCGTCTCAAGCTAGGTGCAAAATGCACCAGGAAAGAGACACTTAAGGTCAATTTCATGCATCCACCTTGGGGTGGGGAACAAGGCTTTAAAAACAATGAAGTTGCCAGAATGGAGAAATAGGGGGCAGAGGGGGGAAAGAGAGCAGGTAGGCGAATGATGGTTTAAGCCAGTGTTCCCAGGCCCTTGGGTTGCTTGGACTACATCTCCCATCACCCGACCACTGGGACAATGCCAGCTGGGGCTGATGGGAGTTGTAGTTCGACATCATATTGGGGAACCAAGGTTGGAGAACGCTGGGCTTAGGCCCACCCTGGCCTTCAAGAAGCAGAGACCCCTCGAGGGCAAACAAAACAAAAAGCAGGGTAGAAGGGGGTCTTAACTCCCCCTAGCCTCACCCCAAGCAGTTTTCAAAGTCCACACTGCACTGCAGACAAACAGACAGACAGGCCACGTACTTTACAGACACACAAACGTATTCTATTTCTAGGGCTCCTAGACACAGGACCAGAATAATCGAGAGCTGCGTGTACAATGGCTACAGGCACAAAACACCAGACCTGACGTCAAGGTAAAAGAGAGAGAAATAAAGGCAGAGGGTTGCTAACCCTGCTGCTGATAAGATGTCACTGGCCTACAACTCCCAACATCCCCTTGACCAGCACCAGCAGGGGCTGATGGGAGTTAAGAATCTGCAACAACCAGACACCAGGGTGGCGAAATAAAATCACAGCATGCTATGTGCCGGTATCAAGGAAACAGTTCCCATTTTTACCAGCCGCTTAGCTGGATTCTCCCTATCCAACTCCACCACCTTGCTGACCACACCTACCTTCCAAGTCATCAATGGTCTTCTCCAGCTTGGCTACTGACCGCTCAGCAAACTCGGCACGGGTCTCAGCCTAGGAAAGGGAGAAAGAGCTGCGGTCAGTCAAGAAAGGGGAGGTCTGATCTATTTGATCACCCACCTCCGTTGGTCTGTCTCCTGGCAGGGGGGTGGAGGGTTTACATTACAAGCAGGGCTACATATTAATTATGTACCGAGGGCCTTCTGGCGGTTCCCTTCCTGCAAAAAGCCAAGTTACAGGGAACCAGGCAGAGGGCCTTCTCGGTAGTGGCACCCGCCCTGTGGAACGCCCTCCCAGCAGATGTCAAAGAGAACAACAACTACCAGACTTTTAGAAGACATCTGAAGGGAGCCCTGTTTAGGGAAGCTTTTAATGTTTAATAGATTATTGTATTTTAATATTCTGTTGGAAGCCGCCCAGAGTGGCTGGGGGGGCCCAGCCAGATGGGTGGGGTATAAATAAATTATTATTATTATTATTATTATTATTATTATTATTATTATTATTATTATTATTTCTGAACTCTTCCCAATGTGCCATGCCTCCGGGGATACTAGTCAAGTCTATTACAAGGGCAGCCAGCATGGTGTTGTTGGGACTACAATTCCCATCAGCCCCAACCAGCAAGGCTAATGGCCAGGGATGATGGGAGTTGTAGTTCAGCAACATCTTGCCCCATGTTGTCATGTAACGGCCCCAGAAATGACACCCACCCACCATGACCCTTCGCATAACGCACGCTGGCAGCTCACCTCCTTGAGTTTGTCGGTCAAGATCTTGATCTCCTCTTCATATTTATCCTCTTTTTGAGAGTACTGCGGGAGAGAAGACACAACTCAGGGTCCAGACATAGCAGAGCTACTTGCCACCAGCAACCCACTGCAAAGGCTGGATCCCAACTCTCAACAGCTTTCTCAAGCAACGCCGAGTCCTCCTGGAAAATTTAAAGAAAAAGACCTTCCCCTGCCATAGGGAGGGCAAAGGCAGAATGGAAACGACAGCCAATGTTGTGCAGTTGTTAAGAGTGTTGAGTTCATTCTGGGAAAGAAACCAGGCCTTCAATCCCAGCTTGGCCACTGGGAGAGCCTGGGTGAGTCGCTGGCTCTCAGCCTGCCCTACCCCACAAGGTTGTTGTGAGGATAAGTAGGGGTAAGGATAGGAAGATGTCTCCAGCTCTTTAGGACAGCAGTCCCGAGACAGGGTTTTTATTCTACTTGCACCCCCAAGGGCTTCCAGGGACCCACATCTTGCATTTATCGTTAGCCAAGACATGCCTAGATAGAATACTAATGCCAAAAGGGTTGTGTTCTTTTTAACCCAGTCTATTTGTCTTTACACATGAAACTGCTTTGTTAAATATTAACAAGTATATTTTACAGGAAGCAATTCGTTCATTCCATTTATAAGAGGTGAGGCTGGAAAAAAGCAAGTTGTTACCAGGGCTAAGTGAAAAATCTGTGCGCCCTCCAGACTTTGGTGCGCTACAGTTCCCATCAGCCTCAGCCACTAGGGTCACTGGACAGGGAGTTGTAACTGCTAAGCGAACAGGGGTTCCCTACCTCCGAGTTTTTTCCAACCACATTTCCACAATGGCAAAGCACTGTACGCAGAACAGCTTCCCCGGTTCCATCCAGAAACCACTATTTGCGAACGCTGCGGCCTCTTACTTAGGGAAATGTGGCTGGGGTCCCAACCGCTCTCTTACCAAGTAAGAACCACCTGCTGAACCAAGCCAATGGCCCATCCTGTTCTCACAAGGGCCCGCCAGATCCCTGCAGAAAACTGGCAAGCAGGATCCGAGCACAAGAACGCTCTCTGCCTCTCCGTGGCTTCTAGCAACTGGTATTCAGAAGCATTGCTTCCTCTGACCGTGGAGACCAGAGCGCGGCCACCGTGCCAAGTAGCCATTGATAAACCTCTCCTCCGTGGATTTGCTCCCAATTCTCTGCTAAAGCTATCTAGGTTGGTGGTCGTCACCGCCTCCTGCAGGAGACAGTTCCATAGTTTAACTAAGAGAGTCTTGTGTTGCAGAGTGGGGCCCATCAGAATTCTATGCGATACGCTCAATGCCCGAGGGTGGCAGACATCCAAGGGGGGGCTTTGCAGCGCCCACTTCCCAACACTTAAAAAAAAAATTTTTATTTATTGAATTTACCGTATTTTTCGCTCTATAAGGCGCACCTGACCATAGGACGCACCTAGTTTTTAGAGGGGAAAAGCCCCATTTTTTGAGGATCAGCTCAAAGTTGAGCTTACTTTGCAAAGGGGAAAAAAACCCTGTTTTATGGGGTTTAACTCACAGTTCTGCAGCTTCAGGAAGCCATTTCTACAGTTTCCAGACAGATAATCTTAATCAGCCAGTCACATGTCGCTGGGGAAACAGCCTCCCTCTGCAAGGGGGCGGGGCTGGAATCTCTCTCCCTTATCTCTCTCCCCCATCGTTTGCTGAGCAGCTGCTCAGCGGGCTTCCTTTCAACACCCCCTTCTCTCTTTTTTTTTTTTTTAAAAAGCACGATCTACTTTTGCCCCTGGGCAGTTCAGCTCCAGGGACCACCCATTCGCTCCATAAGACGCACAGACATTTCCCCTTACTTTTTAGGAGGACAAAAGTGTGTCTTATGGAGCGAAAAATACGGTATATACTGCCCTATACCCGGAGGTCTCAAGGCAGTTCACATAAAAAGATCACAGTATATAAAATAAAAGCGATAGCCCAATAACCCCCCCCCCAAAAAGAGCCACATGCCTCAATTCCTGAACAAAGGGAGCTGCCTTATAGCCAGAACTCTTGCCCCACCAACCCAGTATCATCTCTACTCAACTGGCAGCAGCTCCCTAGGACCACTGCCACCTGATCCTTTTTAACTGGAGGAGCCGGGGATCGAATCCAAGGCCCTTCTGCAAGTTACTAGGAGAAGGGTTTCTCAGGAGGAGGAGGAGCCTCCAGAGACATTTTAATGGGGTGCCTGCTTGCCATTCGTTTCACCAGTGAGCATGCAACAGGAATATTGCCAAGGGCTTCATTCAGGGAGGCTCCCTGCCACCGCTTGTGAGCGTTTTAGTTCTTAACGAAAGAATGCAAGATGGGCCCCTGCTGGATCAGGCCAATGGCTCATGAACAACCCCAGAGGGTTATCTGTCATGGATGCTGTGATTGCAGGGGGTTGGACTAGATGATGCTTGGGGTCCCTTTCAATTCTACGATTCTGTACAGGGCCTCTTTGACGTCTTCATTACACTTTTCAGTTTTCAACTGAGTAAACACGGAAGCATTATCAGAGGGTGGGTGGGAGGCAAAGGCTATTCCTCCAGCCACAGTGGGGAGGAGAATAGCCAGCCCTACCTTCTCAGCCTGAGCCTCAAGGGACTTGAGATTGTTGGTGACATTCTTCAGCTCCTCTTCCAGCTCCGAGCATTTGCTGCAGTGTGTTTGCCGAGGAGGGCGGGGAAGGGAGTAAGAGAGAGAGAGAAAGAGAAATAATGGATGGGAAAGGGAGAGAAAGGAGGACAGGAGAGAAAGAGAAAAGAGTAAATCCATGGGTTGAAGAGACTTCAGGAGAGGGGCCTAACAAGGCCAATGATGGCTCCCCGTCCACGGGAGATGAAAAGTTTTCAGGACCCAGGCACCAGCCAGACACAACACCTTGCAGGCTCTGTAAATCGGGTAACGTAGGAATTCTGTGTGTGTCTGTACATATTATAGCAGGCTTCCTCAACCTCGGCCCTCCAGATATTTTGAGACTACAATTCCCAGCATCCCTGACCACTGGTCCTGCTAGCTAGGGATCATGGGAGTTGTAGGCCAAAAACATCTGGAGGGCCGAGTTTGAGGAAGTCTGGCAACTGCACTTTGTACCGTCTGAACTGCTCTGAGTTTTGTTTGCTACATCTGTGCCAGTTTCCAGTTCATTTTTGGGCACAATTTAATGTGTTGTATAAAGCCTTTTTTTTAAAAAAAGTGGCCAGTCATTGGGACTACAACACCCATCGTCCATGATGTCCAGAAGTCATTGACTGACGATTTGTTAATTATTCTATAATTGTGACATTCTATTGTTGTTAATTTATTGCTTTGTGAGTCTTGTGAGTGAAAAGTGGCATAGAAACACAACAAATTATTGAATGGAATGAATTGGCACTACAACACCCATTGTCCACAACCCCCTGAGCCACCTGAGGCCCTTTTCCATGCGCTCGCCCCCGCCAGGAGGTACAGAGAGCGGAAACATGAGAACAGGGACTTTTCAGTGGTGGCTCCCTGCTTGCGGAATGCTCTCCCCTGAGAGGCTCAACGGGTGCTATCAACTGAACAGCTTCCAAAATGTTTGTTTTCTACCAGGCCTTTGGCTATTAACTATCCGTGGCTTCCTTGAGCATGTGGGGTATTTTAAATCCTGCCTTTTTAAAAAACAACAACCATGAATATGTTTTAGATTTTTCTACAGTTTTTTTTAATGCTGGTTTTCATGTATGTGTTCATTCTAAGATACTTTGAGTTACTTTTTCATGTTTAAGCAACTAATAAGTTCAGTAAATGGGACGCGGGTGGTGCTGTGGTCTAAACTACAGAGCCTAGGGCTTGCCGATCAGAAGGTCGGCGGTTCGAATCCTTGCGACGGGGTGAGCTCCCGTTGCTCGGTCCCTGCTCCTGCCAACCTAACAGTTCGAAAGCACGTCAAAGTGCAAGTAGATAAATAGGTACCACTCCAGCAGGAAGGTAAACGGCGTTTCCGTGCGCTGCTCTGGTTCACCAGAAGCGGCTTAGTCATGCTGGCCACATGACCCGGAAGCTGTACGCCGGCTCCCTCAGCCAGTAAAGCGAGATGAGCACCGCAACCCCAGAGTCGGTCACGACTGGACCTAACGGTCAGGGGTCCCTTTACCTTTTAAGGGCCTCAGCAATAAAGGGCCTGGGGGCATGTACAGAGCGCAACTCCCTTTGCCAATGAAGAACCTCTGCACTAATGGTCAGGGGTCATTTTACCTTTACCTTTAAGTTTAGTAAAAGATTACTGTATATTCCTGTGTATAAGACTACTTTTTAACCCAGGAAAATCTTCTCAAAAGTCGGGGGTCGTCTTATACGCCGGGTCGTATTTCTTATACGGCGAGTATATCCCAAACTCTATATTTTAACTGGAAAAGTTGGGGGTCGTCTTATACGCCCAGTCATCTTATACGCAGGAATATACGGTATTACTGACTAATAAGTTCAGTAAATTAAACGGCATTAGCAAAACGGGGATTTTTGCATACATACAGACACACACACACACACACACACACACACACACACACACACACAAGAGCACGACTACACAGCCCGCAAGCTGCAGCGAAAAGCTGCCTGGTAGGCTCTGGGTCCAGGGTGGAAACCTTGGCCTAGAATCCATTAGGCCTCACTGCCATCCTGAAGGAAGCCTCTGTGCCACGGAGCAGGGCCCCAGCAGCCGCAACCTGCTCCGCAGGAAAAGTAAAATGGAGCCAGTTGAAGTCGGAGACAGAGAGAGAAAATAGAGAGAGAGCAAGCAAAGCATCTTGAGGAGAAATGCGCTTAAAGGAGCTTTTTATTTTAGTTTCTTTTTAGGGGGAAAGAAATGGGGAGCAGCACGGGCGTTCAATGGAGCCGGAGGTTGGGAGTGGGGAGGGTCAGGAAGGGTTGGTACCTTTTCTTCAGCCTGAGCAAGGAACTTCAAGTTTTGGTCCATCAACCGGATCTGCTCATCCAGGTCCCGGGAACGGCTGTTTTTAGAAAGGCAGGACCCCATCGGCAGGCACAAGTTCGGACGGGGTGTTGGGTTGGGTTGGGGGGCGGCAAAAGGAGCAGCAACGGAAAGGACAGACACACACACAAACACAAAGCCATAAAAAGGGTGGGGGGAGAAGGAAAAAAAAAGTCTGTCACAACATGCATGCTTGGCGGGGTAAGGAAAGAGGTTTTACAAAGGGGGAGAGAGAGAGATGGCACAATTCTACAAGCCTCATGCCAGGCAGGGAATGTTTCCTGAGAAGACCCGTTACACTAGGCCCAGAAGTGTGATGGTGAAGAGAGTTTATGAGGGGACTGTGAATAGGATAGCTGCCAACTACTGAAAGGGAGGAGGGCAACTGGCTCAAACACAGCCAGATGGGTGGGTATAATTAATTATTATTATTATTAATAATAATAATAATAATAATAAGGCAAGCACCACAGCAGGGCCCCAAATGGCCCTCTCTTCCCAAGTGTTGGTGCTGACCTTTAAAGCCCTAAACGGCCTCGGTCCAGTATACATGAAGGAGCGTCTCCACCCCCATCGTTCAGTCTGGACACTGAGGTCCAGCGCCGAGGGCCTTCTGGCAGTTTCCTCACTACGAGAAGCCAAGTTACAGGGAACCAGGCAGAGGGCCTTCTCGGTAGTGGCGCCCACCCTGTGGAACGCCCTCCCAGCAGAGGTCAAAGAGAACAACAACTACCAGACCTTTAGAAGACATCTGAAGGCAGCCCTGTTTAGGGAGGCTTTTATAATAGATTGTATTTTTAATATTCTGTTGGTAGCCGCCCAGAGCGGCTGGGGAAACCCAGCCAGATGGGCGGGGTATAAATAATAAATTATTATTATTATTATTATTCCCATGACAGGGACTGTGCATACCAAGGGAGTCTACGACAGCACAGGCCGGTTCTTACAAGGCCACAATAGGGGAGAAAACAACTTAAATATTAAAACCAAAGTTTACTGCCCTTAAGGCTACAGAGAAACTCAGGTGTAAGAGGGGGAATCAATGACGCTTGGGGTGTCACAAGAGCACCCAGAATAACATTCCCTTGTGTTTCAGACAAGGCTGTATGGGCCTGCACAGCTGGCAAAACGCAGACATTTTGCACAAGAAAAAAAACACACTACCTTGGTGTGGTTTTTTTGGGGGGGGGAGGGGGTTGCATGTGGTTTCGAATTCAGATAGTTTTGCATTTTGCAGTTTTTAGGTGGTTGGTTTTTGTTTGTTTGTTTGTTTTTAAGGTGGGATACACAGTCCCAACTGAGAGGGGATTGTTTTCAGCCAGGAACCACACAGGAGGTAATGAAAAGCTCACAATGTAGAGCAGGGTTTTTTGGGGGGGGGGAGGGGAGAGAATTGTGGTTCTCCGGTTGTTGCTGGACTACAACTCCCATCAGCACCCAGCCAGCATGGCCCAATGGCCTGGGATGATGGAAGACGGAGGAGCCCGACAACATCTGGGCCACAGGGCCCCCCCACCTTGATGCAGAAGCCCATTTTAGCTCCGTGAGGGGGCTGTTTCCATCCTCTGAGCATGCTGCCTGAGCCATGCGTCTCCAGCCCATCTGCTTCTCATGCTCCGCAGCTGGAGAAGGGCGATGGTGATGGGCTCAACCATAACGCTGAGACACTCTCCCGGAGGACAGCCAACCCACCCTGCTACCAGGAAACACATGGGAAAGCTTTGCAAGATCTTCTGCGTAATTGTAATCGGTGAAGGAGAGAAAGTCAGAGTGGCTGGCCCCGGGGCAACAAAGATGTGAGCACCACAGTGAGAGGGTGGGCCGGGGATGGTGGTGTGGTGAGGAAAAGGAGGAGGGCTGGTGTGCAGCTAGGGCAGGCAGGGACTAAGGCTTTCAGGCACAGAACAGGCCCTGTACAAGAGATCTACGCACAACAACCACAAGCGTGCAACACTTAGTGAGTGTAGCCCTGAGTGCACGTCTACAGGTGAAACTCGAAAAATTAGTCAAAGCAAAATAAAAAAATTCCTTCCAGTAGCACCTTAGAGACCAACTAAGTTTGTTCTTGGTATGAGCTTTCGTGTGCATGCATGGTATCTGAAGAAGTGTGCATGCACACGAAAGCTCATACCAAGAACGAACTTAGTTGGTCTCTAAGGTGCTACTGGAAGGAATTTTTTTATTTTGTTTTGACTATGACAGACCAACACGGCTATCTACCTGTAACTCGAAAAATTAGAATATTGTGGAAAAGTCCATTTATGTAAGCAACTGTTTTCATTAGCTACTGGAGTTTAATATATGAGATAGACTCATGACATGCAAAGCGAGATATGTCAAGCCTTTGTTATAATTGTGATGATTATGGCGTACAGCTGATGAAAACCCCAAAGTTGAAATTGTTACTTTGGGGTTCTCATCAGCTGTACGCCATAATAATCACAATTATAACAAATAAAGGCTTGACATATCTCGCTTGGCATGTCATGAGTCTATCTCATATATTAGTTTCACCTTTTAAGTTGAATTACTGAAAGAAATGACCCTTTCTACGATATTCTAATTTTTCGAGTTTCACCTGTATATGGCAAACTAGCATCAGTTTTTACAGCAATGCCACTGGTAACAGTTCAGCCCAATAAAAGGATGCTGGGAATTCTGGCGCCAGGAATTGGGAGAGGAGTCTGGGAGCTGTAGTTTTGTTAAGGGTGCTGAGAATTGTTAAGAGACACCCCTCCCCAATTCCCAGAGAGGTTTAGCGTTCAATCCCTCTTCTTCCCAGGGAATTCTGGGAATTGTGAGGGGCAACGACTCTCGGCACCCTTAACCAACTAGAGTTCCCAGAATTCTTTGAGGGAAGCCAGGGCTGCTTCAAGTGGTATCACAGCACTTTAAATGTGCGGTGCAAACGGGGATGTAAAAACACACCGCTTTCCGTGAGGAGAAACAACGGAAACTAGTTGCAGATACTGTCTTGCGGCATTAGATGTGCACGCAGTGTGTTTATATTTTAGAGGGGGAAACCTGCTGGTGGGAACTTCACCTCACAGGCAGAGCACAAGTACTGAAGTAAATGGTTTCCAGTTACCCTAACAACATTCTCTCCAAGGCTAACTTGTGAAGTGGGATCTCCCGACTCCCAATTAATATTTTTTAAGGGAACGTGGGACAAAGAAAAAACAACATATGGCATTAATAGAGCTCGCAGGGAACATATTTCAGCCGCCTTGCAAAAACGGCAGGCCTGTCCTTATCAGGCAAGCTGCGGAAGATTCACTCGTTTTGGGCAAGGGGCAAAACTCTTGCTGGGGGCAGTGAGTATCACAATGTGTGTTTCCCCCCCCCCAAAAAAATGTGGCCTTGCCAGGACCTAGAAGCATGCTTGGCATTCTTTGTAGACTGTCACGTTTCCTCCTCTTAGCCTCCCCCCCCCCAATCACATCAGTACCCCAGATGTGAAGCAGATGAGATGGAGCCCCCAGACAGGCATCTGGAAGACTGTAGCAGGGTGGCCCAGCCGTGTTCGAATACAATGAATGGACCCCAAATGATCTTAAACGAGTGGACCAGGGGGTGGGCTCGCCACAAGTCTCGCCTGTTTCTGAGATATGTGTGGTGGGGGAGAAAAGAACAAGGCCCGTTATTGTGACCCGACACTGGAATGTCCTGTTGCGGGAGATCTGTCTGGTGTTCTGTATTTGCCGCTGGGCCAAGGAAGGATTTTTGGTGCTTCTGTGCTGACCTTGGGTATGGCGCCTGACATAACTGACACCAAGGTGTTTTTAAATTATTGTAATTTCTTTTTTTTAAATCTCACTATGAGCCACAGTGTGTATCTCACACCAATATGATGAAATCACCTCTGTTCCACTTTTTCCTTACACGGGCCACAATCGCGCTACACACTGAAAGTGCTACGATACCACTTTCAACACTCAAGGCTTCCCCCAAAGGATTCTGGGAGCTGTCATTTGCTAAGGTATACCTGAAGGAGCGTCTCTACCCCCATCGTTCTACCCGGACACTGAGATCCAGCGCCGAGGGCCTTCTGGCGGTTCCCTCACTGCAAGAAGCAAAGCTACAGGGAACCAGGCAGAGGGCCTTCTAGGTAATGGCGCCCGCCCTGTGGAACGCCCTCCCACCAGATGTCAAAGAGATAAACAACTATCTGACTTTTAGAAGACATCTGAAGGCATCCCTGTTTAGGGAAGTTTTTAATGACAGGTGTTTTAATGTATTTTTAATCTCTGATGGAAGCCGCCCAGAGTGGCTGGGGAAACCCAGCCAGATGGGCAGGGTACAAATAATAAATTATTATTATTATTATTATTATTATTATTATTATTATTATTAGGATGTTGAGAATTCTATGGCCCACCCAGAGCTATTATTTCCCAGAGTTCCCTGGGAAGAGAGACTGACTGCTAAACCACTTTGGGAACTGTAGTTCTGGGAGGGGAGCTCTCCTAACAACCCTCGGTACACTTAACATACAATAGTTCCCAGGGTTCTGCAGAGGAAAGCCATGACTGTTAAGGGTACTGGGAGTTGTTAGGAGACAACCCCCCCTCCCCATTCCCCTCACAGAGCTACAATTCCCAGAGTGGTTTAACAATCAATCCCTCTTCTCAGGAAACTCTGGGAACTGTAGCTCTCCACAAAGAATACGGAGGTCTCCTAACACCTCTCAGCTCCTGGAATTCTTTGTGGGAAGCCATGACTGCTTAAAGTGGTACGGGACTGCTTTCAATGTATGGTGTGAATGTGGCCACAATGGAGGCCTAACTCCATCAACCTGCAGAGGGACTAAGAGATGCTCACCTCTACACACAGGAAAGACTCTACAGGTGTGTTTTTTAAAAAGCCACCATGCCCCCTGCCAAAAAACCCAGAATAGATTTCCCACTAAAAAGAGAGGGAGAATGGGAAAGTGGAGAGCCACCATTCCTTCTAGCCAGCAGAGGCTGCCTCTAACCTTCGCGCCACACTCTGGGCCTTGTCTAACAGGGAGTTTTAAGCTGAGCTCGCTCGTGTTAAAAGCTTCCATGCAGCAGGGTGCCTCATGCAAAGAGAGAAGAGAAAGAAAGAGAGGGAGGGAGAAAAAAAACCACTCACGACTCTGCCAGCTCAGCTCTCTCCTCTGTACGCTCCAGATCACCTTCGATGATGACCAGTTTCCGGGCAACCTGGGAAGAGGAGGAAATTATCATCAATTGGATTTGCTACCTTGCCCTTTTGCCATGAACTGTGGCTTTCCTCTCCCAAAAGAGGTGCGCCTGGTACCTTCACTGCACGGCTATCATCGTACACTGAAGATACGCCTCTGTAAACTGGCCTTTGGCCTATGGACTCACTCTAGCTGTTTTAAACTGTTTTTAATGCTGTACAGTCATACCTCGGGTTACGGTTGCTTCAGGCTGCGCGATTTCGGGTTGCGCACCGTGCTGAACCCGGAAGTAACGGAATGAGTCACTTCCGGGTTTCGGCGCTCGCACTTTGCTGAAGTGCTAATCTGCGCTTTGCGCATAAGCGCCGAATTGCGTCACGCGCATGCGCAGACGCAGCAGTGCCTCCCACATGGATCGCGTTCGCAACCCGAGTGTCCACTGTATTTCATATTGCTGCAACCTGCCCTGGGACCTTCTGACGGAGGGCAGCTAATGAACCTAAGAGCATTAACCGTGATCCCAGGGCAGGTTTCCAACCATTTAAAAGCACAAGATTAAAATCATTTATACGTCTCAGGGCACCAATAACCTCAACGGCCGCCTCTCCCCATATAAACCGACCCACACCCTGCGATTGTTCTTTTGTGCCAGGCCTTTGGTTCTGAATCATCAGTGGCCTCCTTGAGTGTCTGAGATGTTTCAAACGTGCCTTTTAAAAAGCAGGATTGTCTTTTATATTTTTGTTTTCTTTTATGCCGGTTTTACTGGATGTGTCTGTTTATGTAGTGTTTTTAATATAGTGTTAGTTGTTTCGAGATACCTTGCTTTAAAAAAAAAAGCAAGCAATAATTTAATAAATAATAGTAGTAATTTGAAATCAATAAAAAGAAGGTGGGGAACCCTCCAGCCTGGTCAGACCACCAGGCTTCCACATTTGCCCACAAAGCAGTTTCTTTCTAAAAACCACCTACCCCACACATGACATCATACAGGCAGCTCCTCAATTTAGGTGGGGGTTATGTTTTGAGGCAACGCATGTTTAAGTGGAACTGTGTATAGTCGTACCTCGGAAGTCGAACGGAATCCGTTCCGGAAGTCCATTTGACTTCCAAAATGTTCGGCTTCCAAAATTAGTTGGCAAACCAGAACACTCGTGTCAGGGGGCTGCCTCCTTCTTCCAGCCCGGCTTTAGGTAGTTATAGGGAGCAGCCCCCCATCTTGATGACCGATTCCTCCTCCCTGTCTCCCGGCAAAAGCAGTGGGGAGGGGGAAGCGGTGGTAGGGCTCCAGCCAAGCAGGCAGAGACCTCGCTACGAAAAGGGGGAAAGGAAAAAGAGAAGGACAAGGTGTTTCAGTTTCCCCAGATGGGCTTCCTGGTGGGAAAATAGAGGGAAATTGCTTTCGGATTCTGAGAGTGATGGGTGAGACATGTTTACGACCTGCTCCGCATTGTAAAGTAAATAGCCTAGAATAAAGCCTTTAAAGCTTTATGGCTCGGACTCTTACTTGGAATGGCCAACCAAGGGGGGGCAGCCCACGCCTCCTGACAACTCGCTTCCGGCGGTTGGGAGCCAAAACGTTCCGAGAACTAGGCCGTTTGAAAACCAAGGTACAACTGTGTATTGAAAACCCCACTGAAAAAGTCTGCACACATGGGGGAGGGGGGCAGCCTGCCTATGACATCAAATGTGGGGCAGGGAGAGGCGCAGCCGCAGAAAGCAGGACTGAACTCCCCGTGTGTCACGAGGGAGGAGCTCGATCCTGCTTGGCCAAGGCGCATCCGCTGCGGCTTCTCACCTCCTCGTACTTCCTGTCGGCCTCCTCAGCGATGTGCTTGGCCTCCTTCAGCTGGATCTCCTGCAGCTCCATCTTCTCTTCATCTTTCAGGGCTCTGTTCTCAATTACCTTCATGCCTCTGAGGGAGAACGGGGGGAGAAGGGATGGTCAGCATCCAAGACGTGACATTCCTCTGCCCTCCCAGTCCGCAGAAAGGCCTTGGGGACACGTGTGGCCAGGGTGGATTTGATTTAAATCAAATTGATTTAAATCACGATTTAAATCACTAGTCAGTAAGGCTTGATTTAAATCACTAGTCAGTAAGACTTGATTTAAATATTTTTTTTACAGAAAGACTCATTCTTGCTGGTATAATCTTAATATTTACAACCATATGAAGGTTTCATTTTTGGAAAATTTTCAGAGTAGTTTTTACAGTTATATCAAAAATTACTGATTTGGTTATACTACTAGAAATACATAGAAAGATAATTATGAAATTATGGTGAGGTTTAATAAGTTAACTGTATATATTTGGACAACTTTTCTGCTGTACTTTATTGGAAGGAGAAAAATAATCATTTCCTTAATAACCACTTAAACAATTTATTTAACGAAAACAATAACATGATAGCATATGTATCCATGTTTGTTAACTGATGTGGTTAAACATTTTTTTTAAAAAAACCTTAAGACTGAGTTTTAGCACAACTTGATAAACTTAAAACAAATCCTTATTTCCTGATGAATAGTCTTTGGACTACAATGTAACCTAAATAGAAGACTACGGTATATTTAGAAAGATTTTTCCTCCAAAAGCATTTTATTTTAAAAATCCAATTTAAATCAAAAAAATCCGATTTAAATTTAAAAATATCTGATTTTTTTAAAAAAAAAAAATTTTAAAAATTGTTGATTTTTATCCACCCTGCGTGTGGCTGAGGCCTCTCCAAAACAAGAACATCTCTGGCCCACAAAAGGCTAGCAATGTCAGAGAAAGGCCTAACCTTCTTCAGGTTACATATATGGAGACACACACCGGGTTTGGGGTAGGGGGTTCAGTTTTGTGACACCCACCCACCTGAACACACAAACAAGCTCTAAGGAGCCCCTGGCTCTTGCAAATGCACCCACCTACCTTTCACTCTCATCAGCAGCTTTCTCAGCTTCCTCCAACTTCTGCAAGGCTGTTGCGAGGCGCTCCTGGGCCCGATCCAGCTCCTCCTCCACGAGCTGAATGCGGCGGTTCAAGGATGCTACTTCTGCCTCGGCCTGGAGAGGGAGGGGGGAAATAGCGATGTGGGCATTGGAATACATTGGAATGGACTCGTTTGTTCCCCGCCCCATTTAAGCAAACACAAGTTTCTAGCCCTTAAGAATGCTGTGCCGGCTGGAACCTCATTCAAACCATCTCTGGCTTTCTTAAGATGCAGTGTTTGGCGATAGGGCTTAAGACAAGGGTTGGGAGAAGCAATTTCAGCCTGAGGGTTAGTATTTCCTTGAAGGCGATCTTCCAATAGCGACGGGCAGAGCCGTGTGCAAAAATGGACACAGTAGGGATGGAAACAGCTACTTTTTGCACCGTCGCTACTTCCAACTAGCAGCATCTCTCCAGGCAGAGAAACAACTCCTCACCCCCATTTCACTTGCAATCTTTTATTAAAAAATATAGTTTTTAATGGAACATAACAAAATAACACACACCAAAAATATTAAAGTTTAAAAAAGGATCTCCAGAAGAGAACATAGAAGTGAACACAGCAGGACAAATTTCCATACCAAGACCGAGTACAACAGATTGTTATTGCACGCTTCCAAGTAGCACAAATGGGTTTACATGGTCCTGTACCCTACTGCTCCAGTACATTATAAAAAAAGACTCCCATTTCTCCATGAATGCATTCTCTTGTTGTCTACCCTCTCCAGTTCTAACCAAATGTGTGCAAGCTTAAAACTTGCATTTTAGGTCCCAGTCCCATTATGTCTCATTTTATGTCCCATTTTAGTTACCCATTCCCTCATGCGTAGTGTTCTAATCTACCCCCCCCCCACACACACACATTTCAACAATAATAATAATTATGGCAGAAGTCAAGAGAAGTGGTATTATTAATTCCCTGTCCTCTGTTAGTACAGCTTCTTTAACATATCCAGAAAGTAAAATAAAGAGGACCTGTAGGTAAAGTATAGCCTGTTACTACTGCAATTTCAGTTGCTGCATCTTCCTAAAATTTTCTGATTTTTAGGATGCATACAGAATATATGTCATATTGCAACCTGATTTTTTTATGACAGGTGTGAGGCTGACCACCCAGATGCTGCTGGACTCCCCCTGTCCTTGGCCAAAAATCCAGAAGGCTCTTATTTTTGCTGGGAAACAGCTTGCTATTGCTTAAGGTTATCACTGCTCTGGCGGACTGAGAGGCTCAGCGCCGCTGACAGTCCCAAGACAGGCAAGCTTCCCAGCAGGAAGCGACCTGCAGCAGAACTTTTCCATAATAGGATATTTTCTGCTGCTCCTTAAAAAGCAAAGATATAATTGTTACCCATTTTTATTAAATGAACAACAAAGGAAGCCCAAGTGGCCATTCCACGAAGTTGTTGCTTGTAATTTTTTAAAAAAATGTTTTTATCTTCCATACCAAACTGCATTACAAAAATAACATTGACTAGGGTATACATTTAAGTATAAACATAGATTCCCTCCCTCCCCCCCAAAAAAGTATTTCGGGATTCAGATTACATTTCTTTTAAAACACAATACATTCCACAAGTAGGATTAATAATCTCCTATTTAACAAGACACTGGATCTATTATGATATCTAACGTTAGTTTTTCTTGTACATTGTTTTCCATAACCTATAATCAAAACAAAGGACTCCGTTAATTAGATCCAAATTTCATTTTTCTCAATTCATCTAATCCTTCTTCGGTTCATCACCAAACCCTTCAAATTGCAGTTAGCTTTCTTTAGTGACAGGCGCAAAGAAGCATTAATGTGTACAGGATACACAGATATAGTTTTCCTCAAGGATTGCAAAACTGACTCAGACGACTTCTACCGGTACAAGAGGCGAAGTTCTGAGTAAGCGTTATAAAATGACCCACATTTCCTGCCTTCTCGCCAAATTCAATCACTTACTACTCAGCCAAAACAAATAAAAGGAAGGATACAAACCCGCGTTATTTGTATTCACGCCTATATCCCCACCTATGACTCATCAAGCTGCGACCTGGGAGACCACAGTTCAGCAGCAAAGCTCACTGGGCGTGAACTTGGAAGGCAGTCAATGCCTCTGCAGCCTCACCTACCTCGCAGGGTTGTTGTGGGGTTACATGAGGGAGGAGAACAGTGCATGCCACCTTGAGCTTCCTTGGAGAGGAAAAGGTGGGATAAAAATGCAATAAGTAAATAGACAGAACATTCCCGGATGGGTTAAGTCAGGCATAGGCAACCTTGGCTCTCCAGATGTTTTGGGACCACAACTCCCATGATCCCTAGCTAGCAGGACCAGTAGTCAGGGATGATGGGAATTGTAGTCTCAAAACATCTGGAGGGCTGGGTTTGAGGAAGCCTGATCTAGGTCAGGTATAGGCAACCTTGGCTCTCCAGCTGTTTTGGGGCTACAACTCCCATCATCTCTAGCTAACAGGACCAGTGGTCAGGGATGATGGGAATTGTAGTCCCAAAACATCTGGAGAGCCAAGGTTGCCTATGCCTGGGTTAAGTTTACTGCTGCCTCTCCATGCCCCCCATAAAAAAAGCCATGTACGGAAGGGTATTTTTATTTAACCAAATCTGTATACTGCTTGGCTGTAAAACGAACCTCTAAGCACTTTACAAAAAACCCAGAGCAAACGTTTAAATTGCTATTGAGCTGCCATGCCTTCTTACCGAAGAGCAGACCTGTTGAATTTAATGGACGAAGCCAACTAAAAGTCTTGTTAATTTACATGGGTGTACTCTTGACTACAGGGACGCGGGTGGAGCTGTGGTCTAAACCACAGAGTCTAGGGCTTGCTGATCGGAAGGTCGGCGGTTCGAATCCCCGCGGCGGGGTGAGCTCCCGTTGCTCGGTCCCTGCTCCTGCCAACCTAGCAGTGCGAAAGCACATCAAAGTGCAAGTAGATAAATAGGTACCACTCCGGCGGGAAGGTAAACGGCGTTTCCGTGCGCTGCTCTGGTTCGCCAGAAGTGGCTTAGTCATGCTGGCCACATGACCTGGAAGCTGTACGCCGGCTCCCTCGGCCAGTAAAGTAAGATGAGCGCCGCAACCCCAGAGTTGGACACGACTGGACCTAATGGTCAGGGGTCCCTTTACCTTTTAAGGGCCTCAGCAATAAAGGGCCTGGGGGCATGTACAGAGCGCAACTCCCTTTGCCAATGAAGAACCTCTGCACTGGGTACGATTCTTACTTTTTTTTACATTCTATGTTTCCTAATAATGGCGATGGATGATTAATAAGTGATGATTATATATTGATGTTCCTTTACTTTCTTTCATTTACATTCCTAAGAATTTGGAATCACAGTCGATGGCAATTTTAGAAGCTTGCGAAGGGGAGCAACGAGTCTGTAAGTTTGGAAAAGCCTCGTCTCAAGCTAGGTGCAAAATGCACCAGGAAAGAGACACTTAAGGTCAATTTCATGCATCTACCTTGGGGTGGGGAACAAGGCTTTAAAAACAATGAAGTTGCCAGAATGGAGAAATAGGGGGCAGAGGGGGGAAAGAGTACAGGCAGGCGAATGATGGCTTAAGCCAGTGTTCCCAGGCCCTAGGGTTGCTTGGACTACATCTCCCATCACCCGACCACTGGGACAATGCCAGCTGGGGCTGATGGGAGTTGTAGTCCGACATCATATTGGGGGGCCAAAAGGTGGAAAAGAGATTTACAAGGTATAGTGCAAAAAAAGTTAATTAGGGACTAAGGGATCCAAGTGGCACTGTGGGTTAAACCACAGAGCCTAGGGCTTGCTGATCGGAAGGTCGGTGGTTTGAATCCCTGTGACGGGGTGAGCTCCCGTTGCTCGGTCCTAGCTCCTGCCAACCTAGCAGTTCAAAAGCACGTCAAAGTGCAAGTAGATAAATAGGTACCACTCCGGCGGGAAGGTAAACGGCGTTTCCGTGCGCTGCTCTGGTTCGCCAGAAGCAGCTTAGTCATGCTGGCCACATGACCCGGAAGCTGTACGCCAGCTCCCTCGGCCAGTAAAGTGAGATGAGCACCGCAACCCCAGAGTCGTCCGCGACTGGACCTAACGGTCAGGGGTACCTTTACCTTTTTACTCTTGAGTACAAGCTAGTACTTTAAACCTAAGCCCATAATTTACTCTGAATGAATGCAATGTTTAAACCACACTGAGGGCATTTTCAGGTTCCTGCCTCTTCCCCACAAAACGCCATGTTTCAATCAAATTGCTTTTAGCTCCTGGAAAAACCGAGTCAATGTGATGCACAGATGTCAACCCAATTTAGGGCGTCCGGAGACATTTCAAGAGAGGGTTTCCATGGAGGAAAAAATATCTGTGGAGAGGTCATTTTCAAGCAGGGAGATGTGGCTAGGCAAGGTAACTCTGTGAGTCCATTTCTGCCTGACAAGCAGCAGTTAAGGAAGCCGCAGCCTTTCTCCATGAAAGAGGCAGCAACTGCAAAACACTGGAATGCTACCAAGACACTGGGGAAACACGGTTTAGCCACCACCCAGATCTCCTTCGTA
Source organism: Darevskia armeniaca (assembly GCA_034641395.1). Taxonomy (NCBI): domain Eukaryota; kingdom Metazoa; phylum Chordata; class Lepidosauria; order Squamata; family Lacertidae; genus Darevskia; species Darevskia armeniaca. The sequence goes on from JAWWNF010000841.1 coordinate 717,069, forward strand.
TTTTGGATCCAATTCCTGTCTCTGCAAGGAGTGTCCGGGTTCAGGGGCGGAGCAAGGGGGCGAGCCGCCCCGGGTGCCACCCTGGAGGGGGTGACATTCTGCGTGCCCCCTGCGACGCCCAACCTGAGCCCCGCCCCCCGGTTAAAAGCCTCGCTCGGCGGCTTGCTCGCTTACCCGCTCGGCGCTTTGCTTCTTCCTGCTGCTGGGGCTGCGGGCGGAGGCAAGGGGCGGGCCAGGGAGGGGCGTCAGCGGCCACCGCTGACGCCCCTCCCTGGCCCACCCCTCGCCTCCGCCCAAGCAGGAAGAAGCAAAGCGCGCGGCGGCAACCCGCTACGTAGCATGCATGCGCAGCGTCGCTACGTAGCGACGCATGCATCGTACGTAGTGACGCTGAGCATGCACACTACATAGCGGCACCCCGCCCCCCCGGTTTGCCGCTCCAGGTGCCCGAGCGGCTAGCTCCACCGCTGTCCAGGTTTAGTCCAGGATGCTGAACTCGACGGGCCGTTGCCCTGAACCAATCAGCTCTTATATTCCTGTCCCGGTTCAGCCTGTCGCCCACACAGTTGAGGTCCCTCCCTCTTTGTGTAGCCTGCCCCGCCACCCACCCACCCACCGCAGCCCACCAGAACAGGCCGGCAGCTCCTCGACCAGCCGCTGCAATACTCAGGGCCAGCAACAGTGGGACGAAAGGAGGAAGCAGGACTCAAAATTATACGGTAGGAAAAGCTTGGAAAGTACGGTGCTTGCCAGGGTTTAAGAGGACTGGAGAGGAAAGCAGCACGCTCCACCCTGGTCAGAAGTCAGCCTCCAGAGGACACTGTCTTGGACACAGCTGCATCAGAGGGAGTGTCACAGCGAGGGCAATGAGGCAAAAAGCCTGGAGGAGCTAGGGCTGGCCAGCACAGACCAGAGGGAGCCAGTGTGTGTGAGAGCCTCCAAAGGCTGTAGACTATGACTCCATCCCTAACCGCTGGCTATCTGTTAGGGCTGACGGGAGTTGGGAGTCTGACAGCCGGGTGCCACGCTGGCTGCCCCTGGCATTGAGCTAGATGGGCTCTGTATCAGCCAGCTCCCTCTTCGCCTTATTTTGCTGTTTGTTCCTGGAGCCTGGAACTCCAGGGTAGACTGCTTCCGGACATGGAGGTTCAAGTCTCAGGAGAGAGGTCAAATCAGACTCTGACGTGAACTGGCTTAATCCCTCTTTAGAGGAGTCTGCGATGATACAAGATTAACGTCTCGTCGCTGCGTTAGGGAGCCCACAGGGAATGCTGACCCGAGGAACGCACGCTGCTGGCTCTCGCCAAGCCTTGCCCAGAATAGATCCCAAGGAGTCGTGCAGAGGTGAGAAGGGAAAAGATTGCCTCCCCCTCCTCTTCCGTTAGCGTAGGGGGTCTCCAACCAATTTAGGACGACAGGTGAAGTTGGAGGCTTGTGCAAGTGCCGCTGACATCCCACACTTACTTTCCTCCCCATTACCTGGATTAGCATCGCCCCACACCCCAAGAGACAGAAAGAAAGGCGCCCCCCCCCCGGCATCACTTATCCAAGGGATCTGGGCAAAGGTTGCTTTTTTCAAGGAACTCGAGTCAAAGTCAGACCTGAGCCTCAAAAAATGACACAGACCTGAGATAGGAATTGGGGAAAATATGCTGCTCTTCCAACTTCCTGCTTCAGCGCTACGTCTGGTTTAGAGGCAACCGTCCACACCCCTTCATGGCCAAGGGGGTAGTGAATGTGTTGGGGCTTTGTAAGCACCCAGAAATGGGCCGCGGGTGGCGCTGTAGGTTAAACCACAGAGCCTAGGGCTTGCCGATCAGAAGGTCGGCGGTTCAAATCCCCGTGACGGGGTGAGCTCCCATTGCTCGGTCCCTGCTCCTGCCAACCTAGCAGTTCAAAAGCACTTCAAAGTGCAAGTAGATAAATAGGTACCGCTCCGGCGGGAAGGTAAACGGCGTTTCCGTGCGCTGCTCTGGTTCGCCAGAAGCAGCTTAGTCATGCTGGCCACATGACCCGAAAGCTGTACGCCGGCTCCCTTGGCCAGTAAAGCGAGATGAGCACCGCAACCCCAGAGTCGGTCACGACTGGACCTAACGGTCAGGAGTCCCGTTACCTTTACCTAAGCACCCAGCAAAGACCTCAAGGGATGCTGCTGGACAGAAAAAGCCTTTCCACGAATGCAAGGGAACCCAGGGGAACCCTGCCCGTTACTCCTCGCAACTCCATCTCAGCAAAAAGCAGAAAGCGTCGACCGTCTTCCAAGCTGCAGGAGGACACATGGGGCCGTGCCATATGGAGCTTTAAAAAGAACCTGCTGCCGCAGCTTACATGACAATCTGTCGCCACAGGTGTGACATTAATCCAAGAAAGGCTTAGAATCACCTTTCCAATGGGGTGTAAGTGTCTCTGTGTGTGTTTGTGTCAGTGGCAAGGGTTAAAGCAGAACTTTCCAAACCGTGTGTCACGACACGATAGTGTTACGGCTGCAGTGTGTAGGTGTGTCGCGGGAACGCTCCCCACGCTCCTCCCAGGGGATAGTTTAACCACCGGTTTTCTAGTAAAACTGAATGACTGTCATGAAACCATGCATGTCTAAAAAGTGGGTCACCAACATGAAAAGTCTGGAAATCTCCGGGTTAAGGCCACCAAGATGGCAGGAGCTTATCTGGGTAGCCGCTGCCTTTCCTGGCTGCTCTGGGCAAAGGTCACAGAAAGCCCCGGGTTCGATCCCCGACATCTCCAGGACAGGTAGGGCTGGGAATGCCCCCGAGTGTAGTAATACTGAGCTAATATAATCTGACTCAAAACAAGGTACTGGTAGCTCCCCAAGTTCTTATACGTCTCATCCTAGGGGCGGTGGCGGAACAGGCGAGATGGCCAGGGAGATCCAGCGATATTGCCGTGTGCTGCGGATTAAGACCGTATCTGCAAGCAAAGGTATCTGGCATTCTTGTTATCTCGGTCAAAATTATCAAAGTTTGCATCGTTGGCAATTTATTCCACAACAGAAGAATTCTAGGCATCTGGCAGCAAGAACGCACATGCCTGACTTTGCAATAAATAAATAAACAAACGAAGAGACTCTCTGCTTTTTCTCACTTGCCAGGTTCGTCGGGATTTGGGATAGGGGCACAACAGCAAAAGGGGGTCCACACACCGGCTCAGCCAAGCAAGGTACGGTCTGAAATACTGGTCCTCAGAACTAAACTGACTGCCACTTATTCAAGTATCACATTTATATCCCGCCTTTTCTCCAAAAAGCTCGAGGTTGGATGACCATCTGTTATGGATGCTTTATAGTCGAGATTGCTGAATGGCGGCGGCGGGGCAGGGGTTGGACCAGACAGCCCTCAGGGTCCCTTCCAGCCCTACAATTCTATGAAGTGGTTTTCTTCCTCCTCATTTTATCCTTGTAACAACCCTGTTGAAGTGGATCAGGCTGAAAGTGTGTGATTGGCCCAAGGTTACCCAGAACGTTTCATGGCCAGACGGGGATTCGAACCCTGGTCTCTCCCAGCTCCTAACCCCTGCACCACCACTGGTTCCCCCACTGGAGTTGAGCCTATGCGCAAAGTCAAAAGTGCTGTTCTACTGCTGCCACAAGCACGTAAGAGGAGCCCTGCTGGATCAGGCCATTGTCCCACCAAGTCATAGAATCATAGAATTGTAGAATTGGAAGGGGCCCTTCCAAAGGTCATCTAGCCCAACCCCCTTGCCAGCACCCTGTTCTCACCGTGGCCAACCAGCTGTCTGTAGGAAGCCTCCCCAAAACCAGACCTGAGCACAGCAGCGACTTATCTGCTTGCGATTCCCAGATACTGGTATTCAGAGGCTTACTGCCTTCAACAGTGGAAGGAGAACACAGCAATTGTGGCCAGCAGCCATGAATTTCATCTAAGCCTCTTTCAAGAGCCGTCCAAGTTGGCAGCCGTCGCTACCTCTTGCGGGAGGCAATCCCATAAGCTCAACTGCTCGCCGTGCAAAGAAATGCTTCCTTTTTGTCTGTCCCCAAATCTTCCAGCGTTCGGCTTCTTTGAATGACCTCAAGTTCTAGCACAGGCAAAGACCAATTTACGCACATCCCATTGCAACCATGCCCCAAACCCTAAGTGACTTTAAAAATAGCAAAAGGAACCCAGGAAGGGCGAAAATGCACGAAAACAGCGCCGGGCAATCCCCCGAGCCTTTGCAAGTGCAAGCCCAGAAGCCCTTGCGCCAACCATTGAGGCCTGTGAAAAGCTGGAGTCTGAGGAAGGGGAGTGAGAGGGGAAGACTCTGTTGGAGTTTGGTGTCTGGTAAGTGCTGCTGGTTTTTTAATAGGAGTTTTCAAGGATTTCCAGAGGTTTAAGAGGGTATTTGCAGACTTCTCCAACAGTGTTTCAAATATATGCAATTTCACTGAAACGCACGAGGCCTCAGAACATAACCCCCATATAAATTGGGAGTTGCCTGCATTATTATTTATCTTATTATCTATTACATTTATTGGGACAGAGATAGGAAAGCCTCTCTTTTGCATATCCCTACAATGCTCTCCCAGTGCTTCTTCACAAAACTAGAGGTAAAGGGACCCCTGACCATTAGGTCCAGTCGCGGACGACTCTGGGGTTGCGGCACTCATCTCGCTTTATTGGCCGAGGGAGCTGGCGTACAGCTTCCGGGTCATGTGGCCAGCATGACTAAGCCGCTTCTGGTGAACCAGAGCAGCACACGGAAACGCCGTTTACCTTCCCGCCGGAGTGGTACCTATTTATCTACTTGCACTTTGACATGCTTTCGAACTGCTAGGTGGGCAGGAGCAGGGACTGAGCAATGGGAGCTCACCCCGTTGCGGGGATTCGAACCGCCGACCTTCTGATCGGCAAGCCCTAGGCTCTGTGGTTTAACCCACAGTGCCACCCGCATCCCTCCTTCACAAAACTAAAGAGCCCCAAATCCTGCAACCATCTCTCCGGCGTCAAGCCCAATGCACCAGGCATCGGCGGCCACAATCAATGCTGTACTGGCAGCGTTTAGGACCACTCCTTGCGGGCTGGACGGGAAACCTAGGAATTTTCCACGGAGCTCCCCCACTGCCAGCAACTGCGATGTCACTTCCTGCAGACCCGCATGTTCTAGCCGGTCCCGGCCCCCTTTCTCAAGTGCCCCCCCTGGGATCCCGGGGACAAGAGCCAGACAGAAGATTAAGAAGCCGATGGGAAGAAAAGCGTCCTGGGCAGCCAGGCAGGCGTGGGAACAGGGCCAGGGCTACCCTGGAGCCAAACAAGAAAGGGGGAGGAGAGCTTAAGGCACTCGAGGAGGCCCAGCGCCAAGAGATCAGGAAAAGCGAACTCCTTCTGCCAAACAAGCCCTTGTCAGCACAAAGGAAAGCAGGCTCATACCCTGCGGCCTTCTGTTTGCTGAGCCAGGGAGGGGAATGCTTGACTCAATGCCTTGATGTCTCCACCACCCCTCCGACTGCATTGCCATGCAACCCTCATTCCCCCAGGTTTTGAACCGACAAGGTGGTCTTGTCCAGAGCCTGAGGACAAGAGGACCCTCCCCCAATTATTCTCTCCAACCTCCCTTGCATTGTGGAGCATTTTTTTAAAAAGTGTCAAACCTAGGTAAAGGGACCCCTGACCATTAGGTCCAGTCGCGGACGGCTCTGAGGTTGCAGCGCTCATCTCGCTTTACTGGCCGAGAGAGCCAGTGTACAGCTTCTGGTTCATGTGGCCAGCATGACTAAGCCGCTGCTGGCGAACCAGAGCACTGCAAGGTAACACCGTTTACCTTCCCGCTGGAGCGGTACGTATTTATCTACTTGCACTTCGTGCTTTCGAACTGCTAGGTTGGCAGGAGCAGGGACCGAGCAACGGGAGCTCACCCCGTCGCAGGGATTCGAACCGCCGACCTTCTGTTCGGCAAGCCCTAGGCCAGTGATGGCTAACCTTGACACTCCAGATGTTTTGGAACTACAACTCCCATCATCCCTAGCTAACAGGACCAGTGGTCAGGGATGATGGGAGTTGTAGTCCCAAAACATCTGGAGTGTCAAGGTTAGCCATCAGTGCCCTCGGCTCTGTGGTTTAACTCACAGCGCCACCCGCGTCCCTACGTGTCAAACCTAGGAGGGATTAAAATCCAAACTCTGCCACAAACCTCTCGCTGGGGGAGCTGATCTCTCTCAGCTTGGCCTACATCACAGGGCTGTTGTGAAGATGAAATGGCAGGGGAAGACCGTGTACCCCGAGCAACTCACAAAAGTAGGGTTATCACTGGAAGACATACGGCGAGAGGGAGACAGCTCTCCAAACACTGTTTGAGGGTCGCTCCAGCTCAGCCTTCCCCCAATCTGGTGCTCTCCAAGTGATGTTGGAAAAGGCCCATCGGACCTGGCTGAGGGCGAGAGGCGATGGGGAGTTGGGAGTCCAGAAATACCTGGAAGGGATCCAACTGGGGGATCCATTTACAGCGCAGTGACAGCTAAGCTGTTATGCGCCACGCATTGGGGAAGCGTTAGGATGGGCGGGGAACCATTTTTTAGCCCGAGGGCCACATTCTGTCCTAGGCCACCTTCCAGGGGCCATGTGAACCAGGCCAGAGGCAAACGTGGGCAGTGGAACCAAGGCTTTACCTTTCTACAGCTGGCTGGCTTCTACGCACGCCCCTTTCTCATTCTCCATCCAGGAAAGGAAGAGGCAGCATCAGCACTCAGGGACACATTCCAGGCAGGTAAAAATACTCAAGGACGGTGCATAGCAGAGCTGGCAAGGGGTGTGGCCTGAGGGGGAGTCTCACGGGCCAGAGATCTGGAGTAGGGCTGGGCGATATATCAATATACTGTACAAAACTGCTTTGAAGTCTATATCGTGATATCGGTTAACTTGGTTTTGGACCTGGCAGCACTGCGCGAATCAGGATGTGAGCTATGCAAAAATCACACCGTGGGGGGGGAAACGTAAAGGCAGCCAATGCCTCCATCCTTATTTCAGACATCGGGATGTATCAGTGTACCACGATGTTTAGCTGGTGATATATTGTGATGCTGAAAACCAGATATTGCCCAGCCCTAGTCCGGAGGGGAAGATTTGGCTTCCAGGCCTGAGGTTCTCCATTGCCTGCATTCCATAATAGTTTGGGGGATGATCGCGAAGAAACATACACAAGTACTAAGCATCTGCAGACTTGAAAGAGAAGCGTCCCCAATTTCAGGGATTGGGGGGGTGGGACTCCCTTAGGTAGTCGCCTAGAGATTTTGCAGGAGCGCCACAGGCGACCATCCAAACAGCCCTTGCCAAGCTTGGATTAGAATGCCTGCTTTGTTTCGGAGCGTTAATTTGCCATCAATCGGATCACTCCCTATTTTGGAACGGCAGATGGCGTTCTATTTATACACGCCTGGACTCTTGGTACCAAAGTTAAAACTTCTCTTTCCCCGCCCCCCCAAAATGCAACTCAAACAGCAAAGTCAACGAAAGAAATCCCCCCCCCAATCCACACAGCAAATTTGCGATATGTTTACTCAGCATATCTGTGCATAGGATTGCTCCTCTCCCCAGGCTTCACCCAAAGGTTTTCATCTTCAGAGTTTCCTTAGATGGAGTAGCCTGGAGGAGTTTTTGAGAGACTAACGTGGCCGGACTGTATCCACAAAACCCACGAGCGTCACAGGTCAAAGAGAGAGGGAGGGAGAGCAGAGGGAGAGAGGCTGTGCAAACCACATCTCAGTCCTAGACGAGGAGACTCCATTTTGGTGCACATAGCTTTGAGCTGAGGTCATGGAGGAACTTAAAGTCGCACAGATGTTCGAACAGGGCCCCACAGTCCGCCCGAGCGCTTCTGTACCAGGGTGCCAGTCACAGACACAGGGTTGTGTCACTGGGGGGCTCTCTTTCGATGCCACCCTCCTCCCTGGGATCTGCTTTGACTTTCTCACCCTCCACCGCTCAGGCCTCTTCCACCACATGTCTGCATTGCACTCAGTTTCGCTCACCGCACAAAGAGAAGAAGAGTTTGGATTTGATATCCTGCTTTATCACTACCCGAAGGAGTCTCAAAGCGGCTCACATTCTCCTTTCCCTTCCTCCCCCACAACAAACCCTCTGTGAGGTGAGTGGGGCTGAGAGACTTCAGAGAAGTGCGACTAGCCCAAGGTCACCCAGCAGCTGCATGTGGAGGAGCGGAGGCGCGAACCCGGTTCACCAGATTACGAGGCTACCGCTCTTAACCACTACACCACACAAGGCAGAAAGCGAGCTCAGCCTGCCTGTGGATGCTGAATAGCAGTGTGGTTATCAAACCAAAATAAAGACTCCCCCTTCCCCACTATCCCCAGCCCCAAAAGGCAAGCGACCAGGACAAGATCCCGAAGTACAAAGAAATACTCGCTGATTGCCTCTTCGTTGGCGGTTAATTAAAAGTGGCATGCCACCAAGGATCGCAGTGGACAACATTATTTGGGAATTGTTTCTTTGAGATCTTCCTTTATCAACTCTGGGGGGATTAGGGTACCCCGTGCTTCTCACTCCGAGGGAACCTTCAACTCACGATGGTGAGGTTCCTCAATCCTGTCCTAGAGATATGTGGCTGCCTTATCATCAGTGTTAGAACTCAAGTTGGTGGCGGCTGTTTTCAGTAATTGAACTTCTAGCCGCCAGCACCACAGATATATTCTGCGGGGGAAATATTCAAGCAGAAAGTGCTCAATTCAGGAGGGAGGTTGAATAAAAGCATCTAACGGGTTATGGGAGAGGTCTCGCAAAAACTTGATCATTCAGTTACAGGTAGATAGCCGTGTTGGTCTGCCATAGTCAAAACAAAATAAAAAATAAAAAAATTCCTTCCAGTAGCACCTTAGAGACGAACTAAGTTTGTTCTTGGTATGAGCTTTCGTGTGCATGCACACTTCTTCAGATACACTGAAACAGAAGTCACCAGACCTTTATATATAGTGAGAGGGTGGGAGGGGTATTACTTAGAAGGGTGGTGGGAATGGGTGAAAGGCTGATAGCTGTGGTAAACCTGTTGTGGTAAACCACAGCTATCAGCCTTTCACCCATTCCCACCATACCTCTGAGTAATACCCCTCCCACCCTCTCACTATATATAAGGGTCTGGTGACTTCTGTTTCAGTGTATCTGAAGAAGTGTGCATGCACACGAAAGCTCATACCAAGAACAAACTTAGTTCGTCTCTAAGGTGCTACTGGAAGGAATTTTTTTATTTTGTTTTGATCATTCAGGAAAGGTAAAGTTAAAGGGACCCCTGACCATTAGGTCCAGTCACAGACGACTCTGGGGTTGCGGTGCTCATCTCACTTTATTAGCCAAGGGAGCCGGAGTACAGCTTCTGAGTCACCACGTCGCAGGGATTCGAACCGCTGACCTTCTGATCAGCAAGCCCTAGACTCTGTGGTTTAATTAGGTTTAATCAGGGCTGCATACACATCAAATGTTTAGGGCACGGGATGCCTCTGAAGAATCTTGGGAAGTGTAGTTTACTCCTCACAGAGCTTCAATTCCCAGAATCCTCCAAGAACTACAGTTCCCAAGATTCTGTGGTAGAAGGGTAGTGTTTGGAGTGCATGCAGCCTGTTGTGGAATTTAGATTTTTTTTAAAAAGTTCAGCATTTGGGCAAATACTCACAGCCCCAGCTATTGAGTTTCCAGCACACAACATCTGTGCAACACCCTGCGCTTGCTTCAAGCGCCCAGAACGGAGACGCAGGACAATTCTGCCTTGGGGCTCTTCAGATTATTATCTCAACAAGCCTGCATGCAGCCACAGGTCAATGCAATGCTCACGAGCCCCAGAGATGTAGGAGGGGGCGAGAAGGCAGAACCCGGGACCCGACTGCTTGAGAACAGGACTGCCTGCGATCAGATTCAGCAAAGCTTTCAAGTGCCGCAAGACCAGATGCCTCTCTGACGCCCAGCTGCGGCTGAAGGCCAGAAACTCCGAGGAACGACAACGTGGGTGATCTGGGTGGGTCAAAGAAAATTCTTGAGTGTTTCCCACCCACATCGATGTGCTGTCCCCCTCTACTCCACGGCCGCCCCCCTAAAAAAACCCATCAGCTTCCATCTGGGATCCACCACGAAGCCGGGTCACCTAGCAGCCCCCTCTGCTCACTCGCCCACCTCAAAGGATTCCTCTTCGTTGGCGGTCAATTAAAAGGGGTGTGCACAGCGTTATTTGGCAAGCGTTTCTTTGAGATCTTTATCGACACCCTGGAGGATTAGGGAACCCCGTACTACTCACTCAGAGAAGCAAAATATAAAGCAGTAGAGAAATGAAAAATAATATTAAGTTCCATTTAAAAATAAAATGGCACCTGGACATTCCGTTATGGTGCCTGTAACCTAAGTTTAAGGTGCCATTTGGAGATTGTCTTATATATCTGAGTTTCTGTTTCCAAGTGATTTCTGCTCTGCATAAAATTCAAAGCAAATAAAGGTAAAGGGACCCCTGACCATTAGGTCCAGTCGTGACCGACTCTGGGGTTGCAGCACTCATCTCGCTTTACTGGCCGAGGGAGCCGGTGTACAGCTTCCAGGTCATGTGGCCAGCATGACTAAGCCGCTTCTGGCGAACCAGAGCAGCGCACGGAAATGCCGTTTACCTTCCCGCCAGAGCGGTACCTATTTATCTACTTGCACTTTGACATGCTTTCGAACTGCTAGGTTGGCAGGAGCTGGGACTGAGCAACGGGAGCTCACCCCGTCACAGGGATTTGAACCACCGACCTTCTGATCGGCAAGCCCTAGGTTCTGTGGTTTAGACCACAGCGGCACCCGCGCTGGTTATAATACATCTGGCTATAAGCACATTTGCAGACTTAAGTTACTGGTTCGCTGTTGCAAGATATGGAGAGAGATGCTGCCTCTCCAAAGAGGGATTCAGGCCAGCTCATGAATGCTTGACAGCTTGCCTGCCACGACAGCAAAACAAAACCTCCACAGAAGAAGGAAGTGTACCACTGAATAATAGGAAGGTACTGTATTGGGTCTGTTTGTGGCCTTTCTAAAAGCATGAATGGAAGGCTTGTAGTGTTAGAAACTCAAGATAGAAAAGCTAGGTGCCAAATGGCTCCTTAAACCAGGGTTACAGTCACCAAAACGGAGTGTCTAGTTGCCATTTTGGGGGTAAGATGGCTCTAAAGTCTTGTTTTTCAAATGATGGACTGACTGGGATTGATTCTCAGTTAAACATCTGGCTAGTTCAGATGACAACCATAATCTAGGTTAAGAGCTTAGAGAATTTGAAGAAGAAAAGCCCCTTGATCCAGGGACAGTCCACAGATATAGGCCTATTCCGACCACTTTTTCTTAACGGTGACACGGACCATTTATAACGTAGGGATATTCTTCACAACCGTGAGCAGGGCAGAGGGGTGGGGTAAGTGAAGACAAGCGACAATTAGCTATAAGGTGGTTCACTGCTCCTGCTCAGGCTGCACAGAAAAAGCATTTTGGTTCCTGATATTCATTCTGATTGTGCAGATAAAATATAACTGATAGAATTCTGCAGGATGTGTTGCTAGTTTGCAAAAACAGTCAAGATCCAGTCATCCCCAGGCATGCAGGAGATGTCAGGCGCCATCCTGGTGCCCAGGCATCTTCACTTGGTCGCAAGTTGCCGATAGCTAGATGCAAAATGTGCCCAGGACCGGTGCTAGGGATTTTGGTGCCCTAGGCGAGGGGGCGGGCCACGTGACGTCATTGCGCATGACGTACGGTGCCCCGCCCCCTGCCCGGCCGGGCGCCCTGCGCCGCCGCAGTTTTCGCCGCTGGTTGAGGCGGCACCGGACGGCGGCGGGGGGCGAGGGGCAGGCTGGCCAGCGCCCCCTCCATTTTGGCACCCTAGGCAACTGCCCAGTTCACCTTAATGGAGGCGCCGGCCCTGAATGTGCCTGACTAATTTCGAACACTGATGACCTGGGAACAGAGGCTGTGAGACTAGAAGGACCTGTGGCTTTGATTCATCAGGGTTCTTGCCATGTTCTGTCAGGGATGCCCCACTCACGCTGCAGCTCTGGAGTGCCATCATCATCAAATTTATTACCTGCCCTTCACCAGGATGTCCCAGGGCATGTTACAACAATTTTTAAAAATCACATTTTTTAAAGTTAAAAAACTGAATTAAAAGCATAGTACAGTCACAGGAAGGCCCCTGAAAACACATCTCAGGCATGAGGATAAAGAGGTACGTCTTCAGCATTCACCAAAAGTTGGTTCCACAGTGAAGAGGGAATTCCACAACTTAGGGGCCACCACAGTGAAGGCCCTCTGCACCACCACCACCACCCAAACTTCTGAGGTTCACGGAACCACCAAGAGGGTTCCCTTTGCAGGGAGGGTCTGTAGGGGAAAAGGCAGTCTTTCAAATATTTGGGGCCCCAAACACTAACACTGGGCACCTTGAATTGGGCCTGCAAACAGAACTGGCAGCCACAAACAAGGGGAGACTCATAGACGAGGCCGTATCGTACCCCGCAGGAGATTTATGTGCTCTTCTGCCAAACCTTGGCTCTCCCGTGTGGCCGTTTCGTCAAAGTTAGGCATCTCCCAGTGACCAGGCTGTTGTGCAACTGGGCTGCTCTCAGCGAGCTTGAAAGGAAGGCTGGTGGGAGGGGGAGGGGAGGGGGTCCAAATGGCCAGATAGCTGCCTCCTTCCCCAGACTAGCTGTCTCCCTTGTTCAGATGCTATAAATCTTCACTCTTGGCTACAGACCTGCTGACAAGTTACTTTTCCAGCAAGGCGACTCATCCCAGACCAGGAAGCCAGTGGGAGTGGGGAAAGAGAAAAAGAAATGGATTATATTCATTTACTACCTAGTTTTTTTGGAGGGTGCCAAGTGGTTTAAAAGCTACCTTTTGGGAGGGGGGATTTCACACTTTTATCCGCTAAGAGGGAAGTCAACTTGAGAACAGGAAGGCCTCTGTGCCAGCTTCAGCGAGTTAAGAACTTGGAGGTAAAAAAACTTACAGAGAGGATTTTTTCTTAAGGGTATTAAAGCCTCAGATGTTAATCCAGACCAGTTAGCTCAGCAATCCTTGCAATGAATCAGCCAGCAAGCCAAGGATCAAGAGTCGATTAACGAGGCATCGCATGGACACAAGTAGATGGTGACATGGAGATTTGGGAGCTGAAGCTCAGCCTTGGCCAGCCAGGTGCCACCCCCACCCAAAAAATAAGATGTTATGGACTGCAAGTCCTATAAGCCCCAGCCGACACCAAGCTGCAGTTACAGCAACTGAAGCAGGAGCTTGAAACTTGAGAGAGTCCTGTTCCAAACTGGAATGGGGACTTGCAATTCCAAAACAACAACAACCCTACCACAGCAGTTTTTAAGGTAGCCCTGAATGAAAAGCCAAGCACCAGCATCCATTTGCCAGGTATTTGGTTTCCAGAAGGCACCTACCCCACGCCCAGAAACACTAAAAATAGAGAGGCAGAATATGCCAAATGAGCTCAGCCTCTATTTAAACATTTATATATATTTTTTAGGTTTCTAGTCCCTATGGGCACTTGGAAGAGTTTTCATACGAGGCTCAGAAAGGCGACTGGAGAAGCAAAGGGCTTCTGAAAGTCAACGGGAGTCTCCACCTGATAGCCCAGTTTTTATTTCAAAAGTGGCTACTCGTCCAAATTCCCAGGGTTTTATCCAAGGTGCCAACGCAAGACTCAAGATGTTTACTGAGCTTGCTGGTGCAGGCTCCATCTGCCCTGTTAAAGTGGCACGATGCTGCTTTAAAACGGCCATGGCTTTCCCCAAAAAATCCTGGGAACCGTAGTTTAAGTGTGCCGAGAGTTGTTAGGGACCCCCCCTGCTCACATCACAGAACTACATTTCCCATAGTCTCTGGGAAGAGGGTTTGGCCGTTAAACCACTCTGGGAATTGCAGCTCTGGAAGGGGAATAAGGAGCCTTTCCTAGCAACTCTCAGCACCCTTAAACTCCCAGCATTCTTTGGGGAAAGCAGTGACTGCTCAAAGTGGTATCATCCTGCTTTAAATGCAAAGCTTTAAGGGTTTGTTTTTCTTACAATCAAGTGGTATATAGATTTTACAAAATAAATCAAATGTACAGTGCAGATGGGACCATATTCTATTACCTTAAAAAATGGGCCAAGCCTGAGAACCTTACGCTACCTTATTTCTGTTCCAAGGGGCATAAGAATGTGAAGTACATAGGAAGGGGCCCTTCGGAATGAGGCAGGAAGCCCATCTATTCCAGCATCCTGGCTCCCCCAGAGCGGCCTGATTTATTCAGGAAGTCCACAAAGCAGGATATAAAGGCAATAACCCCCCTCCTGCCTTCGTTTCCCAGCAACTGGTATTTGGAGTCATGCTGCCTTTAATCCTGGAAGCTGCAAACATTCATCGTGACTAGTAGCTATTGATAGCCTTTTTAAAAAAACAACACAAAACTGATTTTTATTTGGACGTCAATATACACTACACAGTTATCTACGAAAAGGGGCTGAGATGTTAATACCATCTGTAGATTTACAAATCGGAAATTGATTCTTTTATCAATTCTAATTTGAAAAGCATTTGTGTTACCCAATTTAGGGATGTTAAAATATTAAAAATACAACCCAAGCATTCTCTAAAGGAGCCACTTCCTAGCAGCAGAAATACAGCCAACTCCTTTCAGAGATCCTAAACTCTTTCTTGGCATGTTGAGTTACTAAGCTCCAGCTGTTTATAAACATCTGCATATCCTTCTGTAGCTACAGCCAATAAAGTTGATTTTATTATATACATGGTTGCATGTCCAGCATTACACTCCAAGCAGATCCATTGAAACTCATGGACGTGACTAACTTGGGTCTGTTCATTTCAATGGCAGCGCTTATCAGATCGCCTTATCTCCCGTGCCAACAAATGTCCAACCTTGCCAGACTTTCGGCATTTTCAAAACGGAGGTCACCCTCTTGCCACAAGTGTCAGCTTGAGAGAGATTTCTTCACACTAAGCATACACTGACTGAATTCCATCGCCTCCCCCAGCTACCAAGATTTGTACTTTCTAAACTCAAGGCTCCTTGCCCTCAGTGTTTGGAAGCCAGACCAGCGATGCCTCAGAAGGGGTTTTTTTTTACAGTAGAGGGATAAAGATTCAGTTCCCTATCTGTTTCCTTGTTGCTCCCAGGCAGGCGGAAACTGGGTTCTGCAAAATACATTTGCACTTATCTGAGCTTATTAAAAAAAAGGGAAGTGGGCATGCAAGCAAGCAGCAAGCACGCATGAATTCATTGGGGAAGCGGCCAGCATTTAGAAAAATTATTGCCTGCGATAAAGGGGATGGGCAGGCAATTAAGGAGAGTCTTGTGTTGCAAGACAGATGCACTTTAGATCCAATACCTAAGCACCCTTGAAGATAATCTGGTGTTAGAAACCAGCTGTGAGCAGTATCTGGTTTCCTGAACTGCAGCCCTGACAAAGAGACAAGGCAGGCCTTGGTACCAGCTAGCACAGCCATTTGCGGCCCTATCAGCCAACAAAAGAAGCCAGCTGTGGACCAGAGCAAAACCATGGCTCCTGTGGTGCAAAACTACATAGATCACCCAATGATTTATATCTAGTTCATCCCGACGACCCAGATCTGCGTCATTGGGTGATCTACATTCTCAGGGAAAAGGGGGAGAGGGAAGGAAAGCTCCCCAGAAGCTCCCCCAGAGCCTTCTCTCACTACTCAAGAGAGGTCAAGTTAGAGTTGGGGCCAGGTTTGCAGCCCCTCTGCGCCAAATGAAATGTCTAGGGGCCTTTCAGTGCCGTTTTGCATGCGCAAAAATTCAGGGGCAGACGCACTGCTTCATTTCCGATCGGGACACATCCCATGGCTTTCTGCTGAAACCCTGCAACTTTTCATGCCACAGCTGAGACTGGGATAGCTCTGTTGGTATGGCTCATGGGTTCGATGATCCATTCAACTCTAAATTCTAACTGCTCCAGGGATTGCGGGGCGTTGGACTAGACACCCCTTCCAACTCTACAATTCCATTACTTTTTTGGGGGGGTGGAGATTCCCACTTTTCTTGCATCCCTCCAGATGACAAGAACATGACAACATTGGGGAAACATTGCAGGACTACCAATACAGCAGAATGGCGTCCGGGGAGGTTCGGTGTAAATCCACCACTACTGCAGCATCGACAAGTTGCACAATACACACACACCCCAAAGTCTGGAGGGACCCCCTAGAGAATACTCGCCCATTGCAGCCTCCACCCATCACCACGGAGGCAAAGCAGAGATTGCCAGGGGAAGATGAGCCCTTGCTTTTGGATTCAAGGGGAACAAAGCTGGTCAGCCTTGATATTGTGTTCTAAAAGCGCCCCACTCCAGAACAGCAACCAGACTCTTCAGCCACCTATTATGGCAGCTTTCACCAACCTGACGCCCCATGACATGTTTTGGACTACAAGTCCCATCAGCCCCAGCCAGCACAGCCACGCTGGCCAGGGCAAAGTCCAAAACATCTAGAGGGGCAGCATGCTGCACCCACTGAACCTAGCAGGGTTTGCGTCCAAGCAAACTGAAGAAAAGAATCAGCCACGGCTCTGGCCATCACTGCCCATAATGGCCGCTGCTGAGGCTGCTGGGAGTTGGAGTCCACAATGTCTGGAGGGGTGCCAGGCCAGGTGAAGGGCTGAACTACACACCATGGGTGAGTTCTGCAACTGGATCAATCTATGCAAAATAAAATAAAAAAAATCCTTCCAATAGCACCTTAGAGACCAACTAAGGTCTCTAAGGTGCTATTGGAAGGAATTTTTTTATTTTATTTTGCTTTGACTATGACAGACCAACAAGGCTATCTACCTTTAACTGGATCAATCTATGTCAGAGCGGGGGGGGGGGGAGGTCTGGATAAGCTATCTGCAAGATCCAGAGCACTGCCCAGCTTTTACCAGGGATCACAATTCCCTCCAGCAGGGTGGGCCGTGAGCGAAGCCTGCCTCTCTCTCCCCCCCCCCCAGCCTAAACTGCCTTATTTCCTGAGCAGGAAGCTGAAGAGCCACCCCACTGAGTCCAGGAGATCTCTCGTGGAGGAGGTTTTCCGGGAAACGCCTTTCAAAGCAGATCTATGGCGGAGAGACCCCTTGGCCTAACTCAGAGGCCCTTCAAAGCTGAAGCGCAAAAGGGGAGCAGCCCTGTAGGATTACAGCCCACCCTCCCACATCATGCCATCAGGAAGCCCTGCCCTAGACCAGCCCTAAATATTTTCCCCTGCAACCCCCTGCCTCCCCGCCCCCAAACTGGCTACTGATGTTCTGCCCTGCAGGCAAACTCAGGAATGGGGAAGGAAAGCAAATATTGATACAGAACTTAACAAAGACTATCCCTCGGCATTGCTGTGTAAGCCTCTAAGCAACGGCTTGTCTCTTTCCATTCTGTATTTTCATATCCATTTATGGGTAGTGTGGGTTGCTCGATAAAAAAAAACAACCAGACTTAAAATCAAATGTCTGCATAAACAGGAAGAGGTGTTTAAAGAAGAAGAAAAAGATGGGAGGCCTTTTATCTGCCCCATGTGCCCATGGATTATATTCCATGCCAACCCTACTAAGAATAGACCCATTCAAGTGAATGAACATGACTACCTAGAGCTCATTCTTTCCAATAGGTCTACAGCCCTCTGATTATAATTGGGGGGGTTTTTTGGGGGGTGTACTTTCTTGTATTCTGTTATTGATCTTTCTTATTGATTGCTACCTTGAGTAATGCATTTAGGCACTCAAAAAGATCACACACACACACACTATGGAAGAAACATAGACACACCCCAGAATCTATCCAGAATTCCTCACTGCTTTGCATTACACACTATTCCCCACCACACATATGCCCCACCAAGGATAGGACTTGCGGTCTCTTCTGGTTCCCATTTGCAGGGGGAGGTGCATTTCTGAGCCCAAGAGCCACATTCCCACATGGGGAATCTTCCAGGGACCACACACCAGTAGCGGCCAGGGCAACGGGTCAAAATGGGCAGCTTTGCACACAAAATTCAGAGATTTCTAGACACACATCTATATCTCTCTCTCCAACCAAGCCAATAAAAACTATCACCATTTAAGGACACATTTTCAGCAGGGTAAAGCAAGCAGCCAGGGCCAACAGATCAGAGTGGACAGGGGCGTGGCACCGGAGCATCAGGAGGAGAGGCCAGAGGTTCCTCATCCATAATCTACTGCCTATTCAAGGCTCCTAGAATAAGAAAGGATGGGTGACTTTATGCTCTCATTTCAAAGTCTCTGCCTTATATAGAGCCGAGTGCCTTGCAACAGCGCTCTGGGGTTTCCCGCACTCAAAGTCTTCCCCAGCCTCTGCTACTTAGCGCTTTTCAACTGGAAATGCCAGGATTCCAACCTAAGCGCCTGCTGGATCAAGGCCAAAGCCCCATTTAGTCCAGCATCCTGTTCTCGCAGAGGTCGCCTAGATGCCTGTGGGGAAACCTGCAGCCAAGACCTGAGCACAAGAGCCCTCCCAGCTCCTGTGGTTTCCAGAAACTGGCATCCAGGTACCACGGAGGAAGAGCAAAGCAGGAGCTCTTCTGCCAAGTTGTGGGCCCACCCTTACGTTCAGCAAGGTTGATGCTGGGCAACATTGGCCTCGATTCACCCACAATTCTCTCCTGGAGCTGCTTTGTCCATCTGGCTGGCAGAGAGCACCCAACCCAGAGGCATTTTGCAGCCTCTGATCTCCACGCACGATATAATTAAAAGGCACGGGATTCACAACAAGATGTAATATCGCAAGCTTTTTAAGGAGAAGGTGGGGGAATTATTAGCCACCTTCGAGGAGGATACACCTTAATGAAAGAGTGCTCGTTGTCCCTGCTTGGGAGAATGAGAGGGGGCTGTTGTTGCCACGCCCTGCTTCGGGGGCTTCCTAGTATACCTTCGCAGTATACATCAGAGCGACAGGGAGGAAAACAGGAAAGAGTTGCCCTACAGCAAAACAGAACCTCCAGGTGCAGAGGCAGTCTACCCTTGAATATCAGGCACCAGGAACAAAGCAAAAGGAAGGCAGTGGCCTTCTCTGGATTGTCTGGAGGGATCTATCCAGCGTCCATTGCAGGAAACGAGACGCTGGGCAGGATGGAACCTCGGCCTAACCCAGTAGGGTTCTTCTGAAAGAGACAGGACAGCTCCATACAGAAACTCCAAGCTCAAAAGCAGTTTATTTTTGAACACCAAAAGGCTGAAAATGAGCAGTGTGGGGGGAGGCGGTTGCCATCACCTTCACCATTCATTTGTGACCTTTCCAGCTGGACTGTGCTCTGATCAGACACAACAGTCCTTATGTTCTTGAGAAACATGAAGACCAAGAATGTAACCACCATGGCAGTTCATAGTTAAAACTATGGAACCCTAGACTGCTTTAAAAGAGGATTAGGCACATTTGTGGAGGACAGGGCTGTTGATGGCTACTAAACACAATGGCTATGCTCTGCCTGTACACTTGGAAGGCAATAATGCTTCTGAAAACCACTTGCTAGAAACCACAGGAGGGTGGCTCTTGTGCTCAGGGGCTGTTTACGGGCATCTGGGCATCACAGACATCTGGTTGACCACTGAGAAGACAAGATACTGGGGCAGGTGGGCCCCTGGCCGGATCCAGCAGGCTGTATGTTCTGATAGTCACAGGCTGCCTAGTGTTCAGGAAGCAGTAAACATGCATCACCTTCCTCCTTGGTAAGGGGCTTCTAGAAGCAGCTAATTAGAGACCAAGAGGGAAGAGCAGGGGGAAGAAGACAGGGGACCAGACCACTGTTTGGATGCTAGACTTTCTACCCAATCCAGTGGGACTCTTATGCTGCACAGCTCACAGCCGCAGTGGTTAAATAGCAGCCTCCCACGTTTCAAGGCAGAATACCACCAAGAATTTTTTAAAAACACCAGTTGCTAGGAGATTTAAAAAAAAAACAGGAAAGGAACTCTTGCCTTCATCAACCCCTCACTTAAGGGCTCCCCAGAGGGATCCTGCAAGGGCCACAGCTGGATGGTGAGATCTCTCTGGAGTGGCCCAACAAAAGCTCTTCTCAGGCTTTTGTATGTGTGATGGCTCCATTTTAGTTTCCTGGCAAGACCACTGAGCTACTTCCCTATGTGAGGAAAGACTAAAACATCTGGGGCTTTTACAGGCAAGTAAGGAGGGGTGCATGGCAGAGGTGCATAAGATTACATACATGGTGTGGAGAAAATGGATAGGATGAAAACTAATCCTAGAATCTGGGGAGGGAGGATCAGTCAATGAAGCTGGAGATTCAGCCCAGCCCAAATGAAGGAGTTCCTTCGCTCAGTAGGAAATTTGCTGCCACAAGATGCAGCTACGGCCACCAACTTGAAAACAAAAATAGATGAGTTCATGGAGAATAAGGCTAGCAATAGCCACTAGCCATATTGACTATGAGCCAGCTCCAGGATTAGACGTGGTAGGCTTGTTCATAAGGCTTTTTGGGGTTCACATGTAGGAGAGGGTTTGGGAGATTCCGGCAAAGCATCTGATGAGGAGCTGCAGAGGGAAGATGGGTGGGCGGGAAGGATGCAGAGTTGAATGGACCCTTGGCCCAAGTGGCAGAGCGTCCGCCTTGCGTGCAGAAGGTCCCGGGTTCAATCCCCAACAGGCAACTCCAGGTAAGGTCGCGAAAGACTCCCTGCCTGAAATCTGCCGCCCTTCAGTGTAGACAACACTGAGCTAGATGGACCAATGGCTCAGTAGCAGGCAGCTTCCGATGTTCCCCAAACAGAGCACCCATGTGTAGGAGCAGCCTATCCCCAGAGGCTCGACAACTGGTACTCAAGCCCAACCCTTACAGGGTCTCCAGCGGCACCACCGTGGGAAACCTGGAGCCCATGCCCAATGCCTTACTCGGAGCAGAACCATTGATGGAGGAGGACATTGGCTAAATTTCAGTGGGGTCCTCTCTGAGCAGAACTCGGGGGGCGTTGGGCCGAGACGGGCCTCCGAATTAATCCTGCCGGTGGCCTAAAGCAGCTAAGGGCAGGGAAGGGCTTGGGAGCCACTTTGGCCAAGCGCAGAGGGTTCTGGGAGAGTGGCCAAGCGCAGAGGGTTCTGGGTAGCAGCTGCTGCGCCACCGCGGCGGAGGGAGCTGGCCCTCCCTCCCTGGAACCGGCCAGCCCGCCGCCCCCCGCCCCCCCGGAGCGCCCCCTCGTCCTACCTGCTCCCGGGCGCGGCGCTCGGCCTCCGCCTCCCTCTGCAGCCTCTCGGCTCGCTCGTCGGCCTCGTCGGCGTGCTGCTGCAGCACCTGGATCTTGCGCTTCACCGCCTCGATGGTGGTCGCCCCGGCCATGGCCACAGACTGCCGTGCTTCTCCTTCCCCGGCCCGCCCCTGCTCTCCACTCCGTCCGCGCCGCCGCTCCCGACAGCCCCCGCGCCCCGCCCTGAAATACCCGGGAGGCGGCGCCCCCGCCGCCTTCTCGGTGACGTCACGCGGCCGCGGAGGGCCCCGGATGAAGGCGAGGCCGCCGCCGCCCCTGCCCGGCTCCAGCTCCAGCTGCATGGTTGCCATGGCAACGGGAGCAGGCCGCCGAGCCAGAGCCGGCAAAAAAGAGAGAGGAGAGAGACCTCAGCATCCTCCTCCTTTCGTTCCGCCACACCCACCGCCAGCCCCAACACAAAGGGAAAGCAGTGGGAGCTCCTCCAGTGGGGCTGGCCCCTTTGCAAGGGAGGGTGGGAGGCAAGAGAACCCTCCCAAGCCCTCTTTGCAATGGGGCTCGCCTGCCAGTGAAGCCTGCATCCTGCAAGGTGCGCCTCAGAAGTGTCTAGCTGCCGGATCAGGCCGGTGGTTGTCTAGCTGCCGGATCAGGCCCGTTGCTCGGTCCCAGCTCCTGCCCACCTAGCAGTTCGAAAGCACGTCAAAGTGCAAGTAGATAAATAGGAACCGCTCCGGCGGGAAGGTAAACGGCGTTTCCGTGCGCTGCTCTGGTTCGCCAGAAGCGGCTTAGTCATGCTGGCCACATGACTTGGAAGCTGTACGCCGGCTCTTGGCCAATAAAGCGAGATGAGCGCCGCAACCCCAGAGTCGGACACGACTGGACCTAATGGTCAGGGGTCCCTTTACCTTTACCTAGCCGTGTTGGTCTGCCGTAGTCGTATCTGAAGAAGTGTGCATGCACACGAAAGCTCATACCAATAACAAACTTAGTTGGTCTCTAAGGTGCTACTGGAAGGGATTTTTTTATGGAGGTTGTCGCTGAAATCCGTGGGGTTTTGCTTCCGAGGAAAAATAGGGGCCGGAGCAAGTTGGAAGCCCATCTGGGCGGCCCCGCAGGATCCCCCAGCCGTGTCGTAGACCTCAAAGCATTCCTATGATTACCATCCACGAGCTCCACCCGTCTGGAAAGCCTAAGAACATAAAAAGGGCCTGCTGGATCCAGCCAAGGGCCCATTGAGTCCTGCATCCTGTTCTCAGATTGGCTGAACAGTTGCTGTGGGAAACCCACAAGCACAAAAGCATTCTCCCCTGCGGCAGTTTGCAGCGACCATGGAAGCAGAGCAGAACCATTGTGCCTGGTAGCCACCAGCATGGATTTGTCCAATCCCCTTTTAAAGCCATCCAAGTTGGTAGCCATCACTGCCTCCTGCGAAAGCAAATCCCAGTGCCATTTGAAGAAGCCCCTTCCTTTTATCTGTCCCAAATCTCCCAGCATTTAGCTTTATTGGACACCCACGAGTTATAGTGTTTAAACGCAAACTGGATTACATTTGAAGATTTGACGGTTTCTTCCCCAAATAGTTTTGATTTGAGTTCTACTGAAATGAGGCTGCACTTTAATGTTGTTTTTAATATTGTTTTTAAGTTGTATTTTAATCAATTGTTTTTATACTTGTTGTTAGCCACCCTGAGCCCGGTCTTGGCTGGGGTATAAATAAAATTTATTATTATTATTATTATTATTATTATTATTATTATTATTATTATTTCTTCCCCATCCCTAACAGGCTTCAGCCCAACCATTCTCCCAAAGCATGATGTGCTAACCATCACACACACAGTTGTTGTTGTTTTTTAAAAAAAAAGCTTTTTGGCCTTACTAATTCCTCTGACCTTTCCCATCCACTCCTGCATGTTGGCAGATCTGCTATACCATAAAAGAGGGCGGGCGGGGGGGGCAGAGAGTTAGGAGCCTAGGCCTGAGACTGCAAGGACAACTAGGTACATATATGGGCACGAGAGATCCAAACTCAACCTTTGCAAAACAGCATCTGGGGTTTTTACTGGGAGATGAAGCAAGGCTGGGAAACATTCCATTCCAGTGAGGTCTTTCTTCTCACTCACTCACGCACGCATGCACACACATACATCGCCCTCTTACAAGCCTGCTCCCCCTTTCCCTGATCAATGGAAGATCTGAGACTCTAGTTTCCAGATGACTTTGCTGCCAGTTATGGCTCTGGGTTACACATATTTGACCAAGTGGCATTTGCCTGGTGCGTCAAGGCACTGCGGGAACATCCAGCTCTAATTTGTATGCCGTTTCCCTTGGAACAAGGCGATGCAGCCGGTTTTAGAGCGCGCTGTCCGCCCCTCTAGTCAGAAATAGTTGTGTAGAAGCGCCCTTATCAAACTCTGCAGGCCTTTCCTGACTGAGAACTAATAAGGAAAGTTTTCGTTTCAGCAAACAGGAACGGCGCAGGCTTGATCCCGCTGCTGTCTCCATGCACAAGACTGAAATGAAACATGAAATAACTCCAACAACAGCCGGGTGACACTCCCATTTCAAAATCCGGATTCATTATCTTGAGGATGGGAATGGAATTGTGAGTAAGAACCTGAGAAGGTAAAAAGTTCTATTGGATCAGACCAAACGTCTGTCTAGGCCTCCACCCTTGGAACCCTTGGAACCATAAGAAGAACCTACTGGATTGGGCCAATGTTCCACGTAGTCCATCCTGTTCTCACAGTGGCCATCCAGATGGTCTCAATGGGTAACCCTCAAGCAAGACCAATGCACAGAAGCCCTGTCCCCTCCTGTGGTTTCTAGCAATTGGCAGTCAGAAGCATTACTGCCTCTGAGTGCAGAGAAAGGGCACGGCCATCAGAGCTAGCAGCCATTGAAGCAACATAGGAAGCTATGTTACACTCATTATAATGCCTAGCAGCAGTTTTCTGGGGTTTTCACACAGGAGTCTTCCCCACCCCTACCATGAGATGCTAGAGATTGAACCTGGGGGTTTTGACATGCCACTGAACTATGGTCTTTCCCTCTATAAATACAGCAAGATTCTAGTCCTTATCGTTCCAAGAAAAAGGCTGATTTAAATAGGAGCACACAACGTCACCCCATTCAGGACCAGTCAAGTCACTGGGACCATCTAACGGATTGAGGTTGAATCCCGACAAGACAGAAACACTGTTTCTAGGGGACAGGAGAGACAAGTGGGGGGGGGGATTCCCTGGTCCTGAATGTGTTAACACTACCCCTAAATGACCAAATGTGCAGCCTGGGAGTAATTTTGGAGGCGCAAGTCATTTCTGAGTCCAGGGCAGCTGTCTACCCGCTCCATCTGGTACACCGGCTGAGACCCTGCCTGTCTGCGCACTGTCTCACCAGAGTGGTACATGCACTTCCTTGGAACTTTTTATAAAAAGTTACTAGTCCTTATTGTCCTGTGAAGATCTGCTTGGGAAAATGGTGGGTTTGAACCTGAAGATTCCCAGATGTCAGAGGGCAGCGCTTCATATAGCTCCTTGCAACTTCTCCACTATACCAGAAAAAAGGGGGGTAATTATGCAATAGTAGCTTTGAAAAAAATCAGAATAAGTTATGCAAAATAGATTAAATTGTGCAAATCACATTTGCATAACATACCCAGGGTGCAGAATTCAACTATTTTTTGCTGAGCATGCATTAGTGATGCAGAATTTTGATTTTATTTCACTTTCTAAAAGGTCGGCCCATAGCTAACAAAGCCTTCAGGGGTATAAGTGTGGGGGGCACATAGCATTCCTTCCTTGAGGCATCTGCCTCTCTCCCCCCACCAGCGTCTCAATTTATCCCTTCAGCTGTAAATCTGCCTGGGGGATGAGCAGCCATCTGGAGTCGGTCGGAGGAAGACTCGCGAATCCCTCCCGCAAAGCCTTTTTGGCACCCGTCACTCCTTCCTCCTTCCTTCTTCCAGCGGGGTCAGCATACCGATCCTGACTTTGCAATTAGCACCCAAGGAGTGCTGAGCATTCCTTGGCACCGAGGCCCGGCTTCTGAGGTTACTCTCGCCCTCCTGGAGCCCCCCTGCGGGGCGTCTAAGTGGTTAGGCCGCTCAAGAAACTCGCAGCTAATGTTTCTTCTTGGGCCTTCCTCCCATGTGTTGACAGCTAGCCAGTACTGCGCAGCAGATCTCAGAGAACAAAACCACACCATCCCAAGCACTCCATATTTAAATTCCTGGGCTGCTTAAATGGGATTGAAGGACCTTTTCCTCAATAACTGTGGAGAAAGGGATGTGTTCTCTGGCCCCCTCTGCTGGGCACATGTGGGGAGGCAGGAACTATCCGAATCAAGGCAGAGGGGGGAATGGATGATCTGAGACCCCTCCATGTCCTGTTCATTGTGCATTCATGAGTATTTGTGCTCATGATGCTATCGGAGCAGTCATGCGTGATCCCGCTTTCAAAACTGTTCGTCCCCTGCAAGAGTTTTGGGGCGGACACACTGCTTTGTTTCCGATGGGTGCATGTCCCATAGCATCCTGCTGAAATCCTCTAAATTTTTATACTGTACCACAAATATTCTGGCTACAGCAAAAGAACCCCCCCCCCAAGATAATGTGGAAGCATCTCAGAACAACTAATAAAGCAGAACGATGTGGAGATGATCCCATACCCTCCAACATTTCTCCGATGAACATAGGGACGTCCTATTCCACAATGATAATGATAATGATAATAATATTTTTGTTATTTATACTCTGCCCATTCGACTGGGTTGCCCCAGCCACTCTGGGCAGCTTCCAACATATAAAAAAAAAAATTAAACATTAAAAAAATATTCTCTATACAGCCTTCAGATGTTTTCTAAAGGCTCAGGGGTTGCATAACTCCATACCCTCCAACCTTTCTCTGATGAAAATCGGGACATCCTAAGGCAGTGATGGCGAACCTTGGCACTCCAGATGTTTTGGGACTACAACTCCCATCATCCCTGACCACTGTTCCTGTTAGCTAGGGATGATGGGAGTTGTAGTCCCAAAACATCTGGAGTGCCAAGGTTCGCCATCACTGTCCTAAGGAAAGGCGGGACATTCTGGGATCAAATTTGGACCAGTAGAAGGTCACCCATGAAGAGATGCAGCCCCGAGGCACAAACTTTTGCCCAGTGCTGCGGCATACACTTTCTCATGCCCCCATCCACTGGCGGCCACCAAGTTGGATGGCTTTCAACGAGGATTAGACAAATCCATGGAGAATAGTGAGGCTATCAGCGGCTACAAAGCCTGATGGCTGTGTTCTGCCTCCAAAGTCAGAGGCAAAATACCAGTTGCGGGGAACTCCGGGAAGGGAGAGTTGCTCTTGTGCTCAGATCCTGCTTCTGGGCTTCTCGTTGGGGCATCTGGTTGGCCGCTGTGAGAACAGGATGCAAGACTAGATGGGCCATTGTTCTGATTCACCAGCCAGGCTCTTATTATGTTCAGATGTGTCCAAATTTAATTTGGAGAAAGCGCCATCCCTCCACTCTCGTAACTCCCTAACTTCTGATAGAGAACACAAAAAGTCACCCTATACTGAGTCAAACCATTGGTTCATCTAGCTTAGTACTGTCTCCACTGACTGGCAGTGGCTCTCTGGGGTGTCAGGGCAGGGTCCAATCCTTAACTTTGTATGTTTATAGGAAGATAGGTTACCGTGAGGGAGTGCTCTTGCCTTCATGCTACCTTTGAAGGTGACTCGGAAACTAAAACTAATCCAGAATGCGGCTGTCAGACTGGTGACTGGGAGCGGCCACCGGGACCACATAACACCGGTCCTAAAGGATCTACATTGGCTCCCAGTATGTTTCCGAGCGCAACTCAAAGTGTTGAAAGCCCTAAACGGCCTCAGCCCAGTATACCCCCATCGTCCAGCCCGGACACTGAGGTTCTGGCACTTCCCTCCCTGCGAGAAGTGAGGTTACAGGGAACCAGGCAGAGGGCCTTCTCAGTAGTGGCGCCCGTCCTGTGGAACGCCTTCCCATCAGATGTCAAAGAGATAATCAACTATATGACTTTTAGAAGACGTCTGAAGGCAGGGATGTTTTTAATGTTAGTTTTTTGTGTGTGTGTTTTAATATTTTGTTGGAAGCCGCCAAAAGTGGCTGGGGCAACCCAGTCAGATGAGCAGCATATATTAGTAGTCCCGTGGGCTCCCTGAAAGATTCTGGCCACAGGATGCTGACCAGTGTCATGCTCTAGCAGGGCTCCTATTACATTCTTGCCAGTGCTATTTTTCTAGAAAAAGAGGTGCCGGAGCCAGGACCGGTGCTGGCAATTTTGGCGCCCTAGGCGAGGGGGCGGGCCACGTGATGTCATTGCATATGACGCACGTTGCGGAGCGGTGCCCCGCCCTCTGCCCAGCTGGGCGCCCCCGCCACCGCGGTTTGCTTGCTCCGCTGCTGGTTGGGGCGGCGGGGGGCAGGCTGGCCAGCGCCCCCTCCATTTTGGCGCCCTCGCTGCTGCGGTTTTCGCCCCAACCTGCTTGCTCCGCCGCTGGTTGGGGCGGCACCGGGCGGCGTGGGGGGCGGGGGACAGGCTGGCCAGCGCCCCCTCCATTTTGGCGCCCTAGGCAATTGCCTAGTTTGCCTAAATGGACGCACCGGCCCTGGCCGGAGCTCACCATGAACTTCTCCCTTGTTCTCTTAGAATGGCAATGGCACCTGGGGGGGGGGGGGGGAGCCCCGGTTCTTACTCTGTTCCACCAAGCAAGATCCAGAAAAGGAAGTGATAGGTGGCAGGAGGTGGCAAAAGCTCAAATGTCCGTCAGTCCCCCCCCCCCATAGGCGATAAATCTGTACAGATAATCCCCTCCGAATGCCAAGTGGCAGCTGCTCCAGGCGCTGACAGCCCTTAGCTGCTTGATGGATGGGGCCATCCTTCGCTCGGGGAGAAACTCGACGCCATTGTTTTCCTAGAGACTGCCACCAACAATGCAAGGAATAGGGAGTGTGGGGCAGGGTGGCGGGGAGCTGCATAACTTTCCCAGCTCTTCCCCGGCCATTAGCGGGAGAGGGCTGGTTGGGTTTTCACTTATCCCAAACTCCCGCCTGTCAATCTTGGGGCAGATTTGAGGCAAAACCCTTTCCTAAGGCGCAAGTGACTCAGAGTTTCCAGTTGCATCCCGCGCACGAGATAATCCACTTTTAAGGAGAATTTCTCG
This sequence comes from Darevskia armeniaca, assembly GCA_034641395.1. Lineage (NCBI taxonomy): Eukaryota > Metazoa > Chordata > Lepidosauria > Squamata > Lacertidae > Darevskia > Darevskia armeniaca. Next base: position 745,439 of record JAWWNF010000841.1, read on the forward strand.
ATGGCCTCGGCAAGCAACGTTCTCCGTTCATCTTCCCATTTACAGGAACTGCCTGATGCCAACTTGGGCCATCAGTTCATCTCTAGCTCAATATTGTCAACAGCAGGCATGCTGGTTCCCAAGGGCCCAAAGGCCGCATTCCCAAATGGGGAACTTTCCAAGGGCCACATGCCGGCAGGGGGCGGGGCCAGAGGCAAAAGTACGGTAGGGTGGTTTGTACACATATTCACGCACCCCTATATATGATGATAATAATAATAATATATATTATTTATTATTTATACCCCGCCCATCTGGCTGGGTTTCCCCAGCCACTCTGGGCGGCTTCCAACAGAACATTAAAATACAATAATCTATAAAACATTAAAAGCCTCCCTAAACAGGGCTGCCTTCAGATGTCTTCTAAAGGTCTGGTAGTTGTTGTTCTCTTTGACATCTGAAGGGAGGGCGTTCCACAGGGCGGGTGCCACTACCGAGAAGGCCCTCTGCCTGGTTCCCTGTAGCTTTGCTTCTCGCAGCGAGGGAACCGCCAGAAGGCCCTCGGCACTGGACCTCAGTGTCCGGGCTGAACGATGAGGGTGGAGACGCTCCTTCAGATATACTGGACCGAAGCCATTTAGGGCTTTAAAGGTCAGCACCAACACTTTGAATTGTGCTCGGAAACATACTGGGAGCCAGTGTAGGTCTTTCAAGACCGGTGTTATGTGGTCTCGGCGGCCGCTCCCAGTCACCAGTCTAGCTGCCGCATTCTGGATTAGTTGTAGTTTCCGGGTCACCTTCAAAGGTAGCCCCACGTAGAGCGCATTGCAGTAGTCCAAGCGGGAGATAACCAGAGCATGCACCACTCGGGCGAGACAGTCCGCGGGCAGGGAGGGTCTCAGCCTGCGTACCAGATGGAGCTGGTAGACAGCCGTCCTGGACACAGAATTAACCTGCGCCTCCATGGACAGCTGTGAGTCCAAAATGACTCCCAGGCTGCGCACCTGGTCCTTCAGGGGCACAGTTACCCCATTCAGGACCAGGGAATCCTCCACACCTGCCCGCCTCCTGTCCCCCAAAAACAGCACTTCTGTCTTGTCAGGATTCAACCTCAATCTGTTAGCCGCCATCCATCCTCCAACCCCTCTCTGTCCTCTGTGTGGAAAAGCAGGATCAGAGTTCAAGGACATGTCCCAGCCAGGCAAAAACATTCAGGGGAGGCGGGTGAAACAGGGCCAGATAGAGAGGCCCGGAAGGCTGCATTTGCCCCCCAGACTTGTGGTTCCCCACCCCTGGTCTACAAACTGGCACTGGCTGTCCCAGTCTTCAAATCAAGAATCCCTGGAGATGACAGGGATTGATCCTGAGACCTTTTGCATGTAAGGCTGTTGTGGGAACAAGGAGAACAGAACTTAGGACCGCAATACCTCAAGGACCGCCTCTTTCCATATGAACCTGCCTGGACGCTGAAATCATCTTCTGAGGCCCTGGCAACACGAGAACGGGTCTTCTCTGCGGTGGCTCCCCGTCTGTGGAATGCTCTCCCCAGGGAAGTTCGCCTGGTGCCTTCATTATACACCTCTAGGGGCCTTTTTGCACCAGGCAAAAACGTTCCTTTTAAACCAGGCCTTTGGTTGATCTGTTTGACATCCTTTTAAAATGTGACTATTGGGTTGTTGTTTTTATTCTGATTATATATGCTGTGATCTTTTCTGCGAACCGCCCTGAGACCTCCGGGTATAGGGCAGTATATAAATTCAATAAATAAAATAGTAATAAAAGGCAAATGCTCTACTGCTGAGTTACATCCCTTCCCGTTAGTTTAGGACAGAGATTAAGAGGAAATGGGAGAGCAGCAACCCCCAACCTGGTGCCCTCCAGACGTTGCTGGACTCCTCAAAGATCGATGGATATGACTTTGTACAACAGACTCCATATGTTTCAACCATGCAAAACTCAGAGGTTCATACACACTTGCATGCCTCTGTCCAACCAGGCAATCAGGAGCATTAGCAGAGTTCAAGGACACACTCCACCCAGGGCAAAACACTCAGGGAGGCTGCAGAGCTGGGCTCGTGAGGGCGCTATGGCCTGGGGAGTTTCTCGAGGGCCAGATGGAGTAGCCTGAAGGGCCACAGATGAGATTCCCCACCCCCTGCTCTAAAATAAAGTGAAGGAGACTCTCTTCCTGTTGGCAAACACCTGCCTGCTTGTTCACCTGAATTCTCTCGTTGGTCGCCACAGGCGAGCAGCTGCTGATGATACTAATAGCGTTCACTGTGTTAGATGGTAAGTTAAGCACTGTGGGCAACTGTGGATCTGTGTTTGAGCTTTTAAGCATAGACATTGCTGGGGAAAGACCCAGCGAGGGACAGTTGGTTCTCCGGGTAGCTCCTGGCGTTGTGCAAAAGTCAGCAGCGGTTTGGTGAGCCTAACCACAACGTTTGCTGGAAAAGATAAGGTTATTTTCAGAACCCGAGTGTTTCCTTTTTCCTCACTTTCCGCTCCCCACACTTTCTGCCTTTCCTGTCAAGAGGCCAGGAAATGGGGGGGGGCGGTGTCAATCTCCTTTCCAGCTCATTTTGCACCCTGGCACTGTGTGGCTTCCGGGTCACTTTGTCCCCAGGGTGGAGATGGGCAAACCTATCTATTTTTGGTTCCTCTCCATTTCTCATTTTGCATATCTTACGTTCGTTTCTCCACATTCCCACGTCAGTTAGCAATTTAAAAAAAAAGAAAAACCAGCATTTTAATGCGCATTTCTCTTAGCATACACATTTTTGTGAGCAATTTCCTATAATACACACATTTTTCGCAAAGCAATTTTCCCCTAATATAATGGACATAAGAAGGGTCTCCCCTGCCCTCCTTTCTTAAGGTCCTTTAGCGTTCATCCCGATTTGGGGCCAGGCAGCTCTTCAAAACCTTCAAACAGATCAGTGAAGGTTGGTGCCCATTGGGGCTGGTAGGGCGGAAGTCGGGGAGCCTGACAGTAGGTGGCGCCAAAGCCAATGACAGGCAGAGCCCACTAAGTAAGAAAGGGGCAGGTGGAAAGGGGCAGGCCAAGGACAGAGCGAGGTTCATGGGGCAGTGCCCCATTCGCCCCAGCTGCTCTCTGCACAGCAGGACCCACAGCCATTCCAGCCACATGGTTTGGCCCCGCGAAAGCGCTGGGTGAAAAAAACAGTCCTGCTTAGGGAACACCAATTCAGAGAGGGGCATCCCTCCACCCCAGACCCATACATACGTCAGCCGCCTTCTTCTCCGCCAGCTCCAGCTTCTCCTGCGCATCTTTGAGAGCCTCTGAATATTTGTCCAGCTCATCCTCCGTCCCCTTCAGCTTCTTCTGCATGGCGGCTAATTCATCTTCCAGCTGCAAAATGAAAGGGGAGGTAGCGTTTACCATGCGTCTGCGGCCTCCTTTGAAAATTAAAATTAAAAAACGGTTTGTTTTCCAAGCACGTAAAACTGAACGTGTGCAAGTTAAATGTGTGTTTGTTGTGTGCTTAAAGGTAAAGGTAAAGGGACCCCTGACCGTTAGGTCCAGTTGCGACGACTCTGGGGTTGCTGCGCTCATCTCGCTTTACTGGCCGAGGGAGCCGGCGTACAGCTTCCGGGTCATGTGGCCAGCATGACTAAGCCACTTCTGGCGAACCAGAGCAGCGCACGGAAACGCCGTTTACCTTCCCGCCGGAGCGGTACCTATTTATCTACTTGCACTTTGACGTGCTTTCGAACTGCTAGGTGGGCAGGAGCTGGGACCGAGCAACGGGAGCTCACCCCGTCGCAGGGATTCGAACCACCAACCTTCTGATTGACAAGCCCTAGACTCTGTGGTTTAACCCATGTGCTTACTGTGGTGCAATACTGCTTTGCTTACTAGTTATTTACTTACCTGTTGATTCACCTAATTTCTACCCCACCTTTCCCTACAAGGAGCGTGAGGTAGCACAAGTGGTGCTGCTCCTCCTCGGCCAACCACCACAACAACCCTGCAAAGTAGGTCAGACTGAAAGCGAGCGACTAGGTCTGAGCTCACACCCAGCGTGCTCCACGGCCAAGCGGGGTATCCGAACCCTGGTCTCTCCCAGGTCCCAGTCCGACCCTCTAACCCAGTGGTGGCTATCCTTGGCACTCCAGATGTTTTGGAACTACAACTCCCATCATCCCTAGCTAACAGGACCAGTGGTCAAGGATGATGGGAGTTGTAGTCCGAAAACATCTGGAGTGCCAAGGTTAGCCACCACTGCCTAACCACTACACCACACTGTCTCTTTAAATGCCCAGCGCTGTGTTCCTTTGAGAGGGTTCTGCGGCCAAACAGAGTGGAAGGGACTTTATACAATAACTAGTAGACATTATGCCCGTTAAATTAACGGGCGCTAGAACATATGTGGTCAAACATTTGTAAAAGCAGACTTGTTCCAGTACAAAAAAAAAATGGACAACATTTCTATCTTATCGTATTTATTCTTTAGTTTCAATCAAGGGACGCTATGCGCAGAGCTGACTGAGCGGCTCTCGCTTATCTCGTTTTCCCCCCCTAACAACGCGAGAGCCGCATGACGTAGCCAGCTCTGCGCATTGGGGACACGCGCAGAGCTGACCGAGCGGCTCCCGCTTGACATCGCTCGCCCGCCGCCACTTGTAATGGCCGCTGCCGCTTAGGAGTAAGTCCACGCGAGCGCGCACCCGCCACGTGCCCGCGCACACCCCGCTGCTTCAACAGTTTCGCCCGACCGCCCGAAGTCTCTGCGCTCCAAGTCCCAACGGCTGTCTGTGGGGCACATGCGCAGTAGCGCAATCCCAGGGACACAGGGACTGGACACAGAGACACTTGTACTTTATTATACCGGTATGTGATTTCCAGTTTATGCAACTGGTTCGGGTGTTCCTCTCTCTCTCTACCCGTCATCGTCCCGTCCCCCGTCCCCCCCCCCGCCATAGTTCCTCCTTGCCTTACAAGGATACCATGAGAGGCTTCTCAAAGCACAGATAGAGAGATCCCCCAATCTCTAAATTCCCTTTGCTCTTCCAGCCTGAATAGACATGAAACGTGACTTGATCTCTTCTCTGCCCTGCCTCCAGGCAAGGTCAAAACAACACGCAATCTCCGACATCCTAGACATGCCTCCCCCCCCCCGACAAACCCCTTTTCTTTCCCCCATTTTGTCTTCAGTCTAACCTGGGCATGTAGGAACACAAGTCCTTATTTTAACAGACATTTGCTCCGGATGGGACTGCCCGATAGCAGATTGCATCGCAAACTGGTTTGAACAACCCAGTCGCTTACACAGCACACACTGAAAGAGCTCTTATTCTGCTTTAAAGGTCAATGGCTTCCTCCAAAGAATCCTGGGAACCGTAGCTTGTTAAGGGTCTCCTAACCCCTCTCAGCTCCCTTAACAAACTACAGTTCCCAGGATTCTTTGGGGGGGGGGAGCCACAGCAAGCCAAGTATTATAAGAGTGCGTTTAAACGTACGTGACCTGAATATTTACAGGCCGGTTTTTAAAAAGTAGGCAGATTTGTGGATGTGTAACTGGTGGCGATTCGCCCGTGTGGCTAAGAGAGAACCTCCATGTCAAGAGGCAGTCTATCTTGTAATGCCAGAATTGGAGATGGGGAAGCCATTGGAGTTGGAAGGCACCCCAAGGGTCATCTAGTCCAACCCCCCCCTGCGATGAAGGAATCTTTTGCCCAATGCGGGGCTCGAACCCACACAGCCCTGAGATTAAGAGCCTCGTGCTCTGCCGACTGAGCTATCCCAGCTGTGAGAGAGAGATGGTTTCGCAGAGAGAGGTGGGGGGGGCAGTGGCAGAGTGGGAAGAGAGAACCATTAACTTCAATGGTTCTGCTCTGAGCTGGAGTAGTCTAGGATGCAACCCAGAACCTCCACCTACAGTGGCAGTCTACCTTTGCATCCTAGATTCTGAGAGCAAGTCACCTGGAGGGGCTGTTGCCCTCATATCCCGCTTGTGGGCTTCCTGGAGGCATCTGATTGGCGGATGTGTAGTGGGGGGTGCAGGATGCTTTGGTTTGACCCCCCTTCCCCCGGGACGCTCTTCTGTTCTGACCCAGCTCCCTGGTGTGTGAGATGGGGGGCACCCTGGGGAATCTCATGCCTGCCTGGAAAAGCAGAATATAATATGCCCATCCTCACATGCCCCCTTTCTCTCCCCTATTGTCAGCTGTTTGGTCACCCTGAAGCCATCCTGATCACGGGGCGGGCAGGCAGCAGCAGACCCACCCACCCAGCCCTTCCTTCCTTTGTTTGCCAAGACTTTGTCAACCGCAAGGAATGTGAAACTGGAACTCTCTGGAGAAAGGAGCCAAGCCGCTCCGAGATTCTTTCTGCCCTCCATCATCTTCACCTCCTTTCTCTATCCCTCTCAACCCATCAAAAACCCACCAACGCAGGTGGGGAGAGGTGAGTGTTGGGGTTAACCACTCGCTGTTCACTGCCTCTCAGCCTAACCTACCTCGCAGGGTTATTGTAGGGATTAAGTGTGGAAGGCAAGAGCCAACGTGAGCTCCTTGGAGAAACAGGTGGGATATAAATGCAAGAAATAAATAACACGGACTTTTGTCAAAGGGCCCTCTGAGCAAACACAGAGCCTCTTCCTGTACTGCTGAGCGATGAGGACTCCCTGCAACTATTTTCAGTTCAGGAATTTGGCTTGGGGGGGTCTTTTCAGTGAACAGGTCTCTGAGCGTACGCAGAGCGCATTTTCCATGCTGCTGGTCAAGTCGGGGGCACACAGTGGCTGATCCATCTGACGCACACAGGGAGGTGAGCTCTGAGTTGTGCTAACTCAAGGGGAAAGGCCCTCTGAACATATGCAGAGTGCATTTCTCTTGCCGGTGAGTAAGCACCATCAGAGCCAACCTGGAATTAAGGGAAGGGGACCCCAGGCAAACATTAGATGGACCTCAGGCAAACATTAGATGGACAAGCACTCTGCACATGCTCAGGGGCTCCTCTGCAGCAGTTAGTCCACATGATCCAGGGTGGAACTCTGCAATTTAAAAGGGATGCTGGAGGGACCCAGGTGGCGCTGTGGATTAAACCACAGAGCCTAGGGCTTGCTGATCAGAAGGTCGGCAGTTCGAATCCCTACGACTGGGTGAGCTCCCGTTGCTCAGTCCCTGCTCCTGCCAACCTAGCAGTTCGAAAGCACGTCAAAGTGCAAGTAGATAAATAGGTACCGCTCCGGCGGGAAGGTAAACGACGTTTCTGTGTGCTGCTCTGGTTCGCCAGAAGCGGCTTAGTCATGCTGGCCACATGACCTGGAAGCTGTACGCCGGTTCCCTCGGCCAATAAAGCGAGATGAGCGCCGCAACCCCAGAGTCGGACACGACTGGACCAAATGGTCAGGGGTCCCTTTATCTTTTACCTGGAGGCTTAGTTGTCAATAGGACCTTGTGGTCCAATCTCAGGCAGAAACTGCAGCCTGTATGTAGCCAATGACAGCCCTACTCAGAGTAGACCCATTGATATAAATGGCCATGACTTCACTTAAGACCATTCATTTATCTATGTGGGTTGTCTTTTCAGCAGAAACCCCAATTTTTTAGGCCCCACTTTCCATCGATCCCATATTTATGAAAACCAAATAAGAAATTGCTGCTTTGAGGGTAGAGAGAGAACAGCCCGATTTTTAATTTTGTTAATTTTTTTTTTTTTAACCTGAAGCAAAAACTGGCGTTGTTGGATGCCAGCTTCTATCAGCTGCGGTGGCCAACAGTCAGGGACGATGGGATTGGTAGTTCAGCAACATCTGGAGGGCCACAGGATCCCCACTTGCAGGCCAACCCTGTTCCAACCAATCAGGGACCACATGTGAAATGCACCTACAGAGATATAAAGCGAAGATGGGGAGTCCGTATCACTCCGGATGTTTCTGGACTCCAGTTCCCATCAGCGCCAGACACCATCGAATCATAGAAGTTGGAAGGGACCACAAGGATCATCTAGAGCAGGCATCGGCAAACTCGGCCCTCCAGATGTTTTGGGGACTACAACTCCCATCATCCCTATCTATCAGGACCAGTGGTAAGGGGATGATGGGAGTTGTAGTCCCAAAAACATCTGGAAGGCCAGGCTTGGCCATGCCTGATCTAGAGCGACTGGGGGGAAACCAGATCGGTTGACTCGTGATGAGCTAAGACAGAATTCGAATCCGGGACCCTCACCAGCTCCTTCCCCCCCCCCCCCGCACCCAGCACACAAAGCCGAGCCCACCTGCTTGCTCCTCTCTTCCGCCTGCTTCTGCTCTGCCTCGGCTTGCTCTGCCCGGTCCAAGGCGTTCTCCTTATCCAGCTTCAGCATCTGCATCTTCTTCTTGATGGCTTCCATGGCGGCAGTCGGCGGAGGGAGGCGGAGAAGCCGAACCGAAGGGAAGAGCCGTCCGTGCGAGTAGGAACGGGGAGAGCACCGAGAGGACCGGACTCGGGGAGCACCCTGCGCTACGTTCGAGAGCCTGCTCCCTCTCCTCCCTGCCCCTCGGCCCTTTATACTTGCCCTCCCTGCCAGCTGGCCGGGAGGTGGGGCAGGGGGACCTGTGGCTTTCTAGGGCCTGCCTCAATTGGGTCCAAAATAACCCCTCCATTGCCCTGGCACTGCCTTGCGGCGCTGGTGCTGGGGAGAAGACCTGGGAGAGGCGTCCTTTGTTTTTATTTTTTGCTCCGTGGTGAGCTGTGGCCATATTTGGCCTCCCTAGGGGAACAGCTGAACACCACTAATAGAAACCCCCAAAAGGGGCAATAGAGGGGAGGGGGTTGAATGCTGCTTTGTTCCAGCGAAGAGGAGGACGCCCCTCCCCGGTCACTCACCCACCCCCTTCCCTTAGCTTTTCACACAGGTGCAAGCAAAGGCAGCCCCGCAGGGTGAGTGCAATAGACGTCCGGGTGCCAGAGGACCAGCCTAGGATGCCTGGGTCCTCTGTCACTTGTCCCCAGAAAGGCAGTGAGGTCAGAAACCAAGGGTGGAAGGTTTTTAAAGCACAAGGGGGACCCCCTGGAAGGGACCGTCTCAAGGCACAGGAGGCATCAGGACATCAGGAGAGTTTTCCTGGATCAGGCCTATGGCCCCACCTGGTCCAGTATCCTGTTCTCGAAGTGGCCAACCAGAAGTGAGAGCCCAGGGGTCTGAACACTCATCCCCCCAATACCACTTTCTGTTTTTCCCCCCCAAATAATATTTATTAGTTTATACACATAAACACAAACAATACCACACTCACACACAAACAAAACAAAACAAAAATAAACAATACTACACCTACCAAATCTATAAATTTCTTTTCCTAATCCTAATTCCCTTAACATTTTGATTTGACTTCCTCCTGTCAATCCCTCTGTGTTTCATTTACATTTCTATTATTTCAATTGGCTATTCCATTTTTCATTTTCTTATGTTTTAATATTCTAATTTTCCTTACTTATATTACTTTAATCTTATTCTATTTTTACTTCTCAACTTATCATTATTCATACTTTCTTTATATTCATACACTTAATTCAACTTCTACTTCAACTTATTTCAATTAAACTTTCTAACTTCATATCCATCCTAAACACTCTATAAATCCTTATACTTCCCAATACCACTTTCTGAACACGGCCCAGAAGGAAGGAGCGGATCCACTGTATAGCAGTGCCCCCAGCTCCCAACCCCTCTAGACCATGGGTAGGCAAATTAAGGCCCGGGGGCCGGATCAGGCCCAATCGCCTTCTCAATCTGGCCCGCGGACGGTCCGGAATCAACATGTTTTTACATGAGTAGAATGTGTGCTTTTATTTAAAATGCATCTCTGGGTTATTTGTGGGGCAAAGGAATTTGTTCTTTTCTTCTTCTTATTCAAAATATAATCTGGCCCCCCACAAGGTCTGAGGGACAGTGGACCGGCCCCCTGCTGAAAAAGTTTGCTGACCCTTGACAAACGCCCCTTTCCCTCCTGCGATTTCCAGCAACTGGTATTCAGAAACCTATCTCTTAAGTTACCAGGATCAGCCCCCATCCCTGGTGAAAAAGAAGCAATGAGCATACTGTTGGTGGTTTTCGCCAGCTCAGTTCTAAGAGTGTGTGGTGTGGTGTAGCGGTTAGAGAGTTGGACTAGGGCCTGGGAGAGAGCAAGGTTCAAATCCCTCCACCCCCAGAATTGTGGCCACGAAGCTGTCATTGGATGTCACCTTGAGCCAGCCCCGGAATCACAGAATCATAGAGCTGGAAGGGTCCACATTGGTCATCTACTCGAACCCCCTGCAATGAAGGAATCTTTTGCCCAATGTGGGGCTCGAACTCAGGACCCTGAGATTTGGGACTCAGCTATACTGCTGCAAATATAACGTTTTAAGTGCATAAGTGCATTATACAAATCTGACACTAGATGGCGCTGGTAAGCTAATGGCAAATTCCATATACAGTTTATTTTAAAACATTTTTTAAAAGCATTTTCACAGCGGGGTTTTTTTTAATATGGGCTATCCCCAGTTGCAGGACGCGGGTGTCGCTGTGGGTTAAAACACAGAGCCTAGGGCTTGCCGATCAGAAGGTTGGTGGTTCGAATCCCGCGACAGGGTGAGCTCCCATTGCTCGGTCCCTGCTCCTGCCCACCTAGCAGTTCGAAAGCACGTCAAAGTGCAAGTAGATAAATAGGTACCGCTCCGGCGGGAAGGTAAACGGTGTTTCCGTGCGCTGCTCTGGTTCGCCAGAAGCAGCTTAGTCATGCTGGCCACATGACCTGAAAGCTGTACGCCGGCTCCCTCAGCCAATAAAGTGAGATGAGCGCTGCAACCCCAGAGTCGGACACGACTGGACCTAATGGTCAGGGGTCCCTTTACCTTTACCTATCCCCAGTTGCTGCCTGTCTCAATATCACCTTACTTGTAGGGTTGTTGCGTGGATTAACTGAGGAGGGGAAGAACCACGTATGCCATCTTGGAGAAAAAGGCAGGCTAGGAACGCAATAAAGAAATCAAATAAATAAAAGAACAATGTTTGTCCTGTTCATTAAGTTTACTCTTCGTAGGCTACAGCCCAAACGCTGCAGCTAGATCAATGACTCACACCTGGGAAAGGTGCTTGAAAGAGCAAAGCCAGGAAATCCTGAGGACCAGAAACTTGACTTTTTGGAATTTGGGGGTGCCTAGTTAGGATGTCATAAGGCTCAGGGGCAGTTTCCGAGTCCCTAGAAATGTGGGATTTGATGTGCCTGGTCTCTCTCACACACACCTGCCAGTGCCATGTGCTGGCCTTTTTTTTTCAACAGCCGGAGAGCAGACCATCTCTGAGTACGTGCGGAGTGCCCTTCCCTACCAGCAGGTGGCCACGGCCATATCCGCACACATCTGGAACTAAGGACATAGTAAAAGACTGCTGGATTAGTCAAATAGCCCATCTAGTCCAGCATCCTGTTCTCACAGATGGCCCCAGGAAGTCTGCAAGCAGAAACTGAGCACAAGAACAACTATTATTCGGTGCAAATTCATTCTAATAAAGACATTTTTGTACTCCCTTTTCTCCTCATGCATAGAGAAAGTGGATAACAAGAAGCTTCTCTCTCTCTCTCTCTCTTGACGCTAGAACTCGAGAAGCTGAATGCTGGAAGATTCAGGACAGATAAAATAAAGCCCTTTGTTAAACTGTGGAACTCACTCCCACTGGAGGCAGAGATGGCCGCCAACTTGGGAGGCTATAAAAAGAAGACTGGACAAATTCGTGGAAGAAAAGGCTATCGATGGCTACTAGCAATGCTTCTGAATACCAGAAGCCACAGGAGCGGGTTGGATCCTGCTTGCAGGTTTTCCATCTGAGACCAGGGTGCTGGGGTAGATGAGCCACTGGTCTGATCCAGCCAGGCTCTTCTCATGTCCTGATGTAACCTCTGTGTAAGCATGATGTGAGCAAACCGAAATAAATGCTCCATAATAATGACGTCGTCTGGAGGGGCCCCAATTCCTGCACCCGTAGCCTTGAAGTGGTACAGTCCGCTCAGGACCATTCCCCCTTCTCTCCAGCCTCATTCTCCTGCCTCTGTCTCTTCACGCTGAGGCTGCAGGCCAGGGCTGGTAAGCAGAGGTGTAGCAAGCCCAGGTGGTACCCGGGGCGGATTTTTTTGTGTCACCCCCCCACCACTTTAATTTTAAAGAAATTAAAAAAAATTAAAAAGTGTCACCCCCTCTGGTGGTGCCACTTTGTGAGGTGTGGGGGTTTTGTGTGTGTGTGTCTATTATCTCTCTTTTTTCAATAAAGTTAAAATAAAAAAATATATATAAAAAAAATAAAAAAATAAAAAAAGTGTCACCCCCCCTCTGATGGTGCCACTTTGTGAGGTGGGGGGGGGTTTGTGTGTGTGTCTATTATCTCTTTTTTCCAATAAAGTTAAAATAAAAAATAATAATAATAAAATGATAAAAATTAAAAAAAATTAAAAAGTGTCACCCCCCTCTGATGGTGCCACTTTGTGAGGTGTGGGGGGTTGTGGGTGTATTATCTCTTTTTTTCAATGAAGATAAAATTAAAAAATAATAATTTAAAAAAAACTTTTTTTTTAAGTGTCACCCCCCTCTGGGGTGGAACCCGGGGCGGCCCGCCCCCCGCTCCCCCTTGCTACGCCCGTGCTGGTAAGGTCAGCAGCCAGCAGCGACGTCCCCAGTGCCCAAGCCGCCACCCACCAGATCTTGTTCCCGGTCTTTTGTCCTGCTGATATGCTATCCTATTTCTTTAAATAGCCCCGGAACAATTCCTCACCGTTCACCGCCCTCTGTGCCCAGCAAGCGAGGCTGGGGGCGTCAGCGGGGTGGGGGGGGGTGGGGGAGCCGAGCGGCTCTGTCACTTTTTATTCAAGGCTGCCGCTCGCATTCCGTTATTCAATCTCGGCACCGACAGGTGGTGAGATGCCAGCGTTTCTTGTGTCCCCAAAATGTCCCTGCTTGCTTAGACAATGCCCCGGCTGCCACGGGTAACGGATGCCCTCTTCAGCCTGCAACCTAAACCTCAGAGAGGGGGCAGGCATCATTAAGACAGGCAAACGTGTTGCTATTCACCGGGACCAAATCATATTTAAGTTGCTAGTCCTCAGTGTCTCTGAATTAATTTCTTCTTCCTGTTCCACTCTTCCTGTGGGCTCTGGCCACCCGAACTCCTAGGAAGTACTGTACCCATTGCTCCCTTCAAGAAGCCTCGTCCCTCCCAGTAGCTCCCTCCTTGCAGTGTAGGCAATCAGTTTATTATACCAGGGGCAATCTCTGTTTTCTGATACCCGCTTACACACCATCAAAACAAACAAAACCAAGAGATTTTCGCAAAGTTCACATATGCTGATATATATCTCTATAGGTGCAACTTTCAGAAAGAATTGCAATCATTTCAATAGGAATACAATCGACCTCGCCCTAGTGGGAAGATGATGAGCAGGTGACCTCAAGGCAACTTCAAGGCTCTCTCCTGCTCAATTTCCTAAGGCTCAGTCTTTTTAAACCACATTTGGATGGGCAGCCCTTTAAACAGAGAGCTGTCCTCTTACACCCCTTGTAAGGGGGACTTACAATCAAATACTGCCGAGTTTTTCAGGGTGCCAGCCAGCCCTGCCCACCTGCAGGCTACTCCATTCCTTCCCTACCCCGTTTTCCATAGTGGAACTTGCAATGAAACATTGCAGTGCAGAGTGCATCTATTTTTTAAAAAAGAAAAAAGATATATTTTTAAGGGAGGGAGGACACATAATGGAGTCAGCCAGAGGAGGGCATGGCCGGCAGAGTTCCAATCTGCCGACCATGCCCTCCTCTGGCTGACTCCATTACATGTCCTCCCTCCCTTAAAAAAAATAAAAATATTTTTCCTTTTTTTAAAAAAATATATTCCCCCCCCCCAATTGACCCCCAGAAGAGGATGGGAGCAAAACTTCAATTACTGGGCTCAGTCTGCTATTGGCTCTGGCGCCACCTGCTGTTTGGCTCCCTGCCTTCCGTCCTATCCAACCCAATGAACACCAGCCACCGCCAGTTGGGATAATCGGTTAAGCCCAAGGAAAGGGAGAGTAACCAAGAAGCCGAAGGGGAAGACATCAGGATCGCCTGTGTGTCGGTTCCAAGCCGCGGCCCCGACGGGTGTCGAAACAACCCTGGCGCTGTAAGAATATGTTTGATATTTAGTTGGTTTCCCAGTAGAACAACCTAATATCAAACATATCAGACAGAAGCAGGGCAGGCGGGTGGGTCCCCGGCTGAGACGATGGGCCCCTGAACGACGTCACAGGTGTGCGGAGAAGTCTGCAGAAGGAGACAAAAAATAAAACATGCGTCAGTGTCACACCGTGCGGTAATTTCAGGGTCGTGAGTTCGAGTTGCCCACATAGGGCAAAAGAGTCCTGCACTGCAGGGGGTTGGACTAGATGACCCTGGTGGTCCTTTTCCAGCTCTACAAGAGAAAGAAATTCATGCATGTCAAGAGACGCCCCTTGCACTCCATCTCCCATAAGATCCCAGCCAGCACGGCCAACAGTCAGGGATGGTAGAAAGTTGGAGTTAAATAAGACGTCTTCCGGCTCAAAAGGCAGAGGTTGTTATGATTTTTGTCCAAGCCGAGCGGCAACAGCTGCAGCGAGGCCTGGTCTGACTTTTGCCTGTCTCACCAAGCCGTGAGAAAGCTGCCTTATCTTTGCCTACATGGGATGTTTATGTTTTACTGTACTGTTGTAATCCTAGCCTTTGTGCTTTACTCTTCTAGCTAGATCTCAAGCTGGAAAGACGGCATTATGACAGCTCTGTCTAAATGAGCTGGCAGCAGAGATTCTCTCTGCACTATTCCTACAATAAATAGTTTTAGCCTTAATGATGGCTTGTGTGTGTTGTTCTTCAAGCTGGGAACAATCACATATGACTGCACCACCGGACTCTCTGTAGTCGGGGATGTGCGCACACGGCTTTGTTCTGGCTTTGGGGCAGTCTCACAAACTGCCCCAGGCGGGGTTTATGCTGACAGAGCTGTCACCAGAAGCCATGACTGGTTGAATGGGCGTCGAACCGTAGGAGGTCATAGAGCAGATGTGCCCAGACAGGAGGGTCTTTTCCACTTCCTGCCCAGCACTGGGATGAGGACAGGGCTAGAGAGGCAGGAGGGAGACCGCACCTGGGGGCAATGCCTAGGTGGGGGATCAATCCTGATCTGGGGGATCTCACATCCGCCCAGGGGATCCAGAGCACTAGCAAAGAGAAAGAGCCAGCTGGTAGTAGAGCAGGCAGGAAGTCCTCCAGGTTCAACTCAAGGATTTATTTTCTGTGGCCTACACTACCAATCTGATTTTTTTTTATTTACAAAAAGATGAATAGCCCTGCCTACAGTCTCCAGCTAGCAGAGGGAACATAGCAGTTGCTTAATAATAATAATAATAATAATAATAATAATAATAATAATATTTGTACCCTGTCCATCTGAGTTGGTCGCCCCAGCCACTCTGCGTGACCTCTTGGTATCCCCATTAAAAAGAAATGTTTTTTTTAAAGTATTGGAAGCAGGTAATGTGAAGCACCCTTAAGAATGTAAGGAGAGCCTGGCTGCTGGATCAGGCCAATGGCCCACCCAATCCAGCATCCTGCTCTTCCAGTGGCCAACCCGGTGCCCAAAGGAAGCTCGAAAGCAGCATCCGAGCCCAGGAGCAACTCTTCCCAGCAGCTGGCATTCAGGGGCCCATCACTGCCTTTGACAGTCTCTGCCTGAGACTGACCCTGCAAGTCTCTCCCTAGTACTGTGATTGGAAGAGAGGCAGCGCGGCGTAGTGGTTAGAGCATCAGACTAGGGCTTGGGGGGAGTTCAAATCCCTGCTTGGCCACCAAGCTCCCTGGGAGTGACCCTGAGCCAGTTTCTGCCTCTTAGCCTAACCTACATCGCAGGGTCGTTGTGAGGATTGAATGAGGAGGGGGAGAACCACCTACGTCACCTTGAGAGAAAAGGGCGGGATATATGAAGGCGGTGGACTCTCCTTCCTTGGAGGTTTTTAAACGGCCATCTGTCAGGATTCTTTAAGTTGCAATTCCTGCACTGCAGGGGGTTAGACTAGATGCCCCTTGGGGCCCCTGCGCATGCTACAATTCTGCAACCCCATGAAACGCAGTAAGTAAGTACGAAACAAAACAACCGTTTTTAAACCTGCTTTTAAAAATTGCCGCAACCTTCCCCGGGACCTGTTGTCGGAGGGCAGGTAAGCCATTAAATGATTGAATAAAATAACCACGACGATAACGGCAGCAATAATAAAACTGAACCCGACCGGGAAAATGTTCCGATCCACCATAATCCGACGCCTGATGCTCCTCTAGGGTGGAGCCAAGTTAGGGCTTAATGCAAGGGTCTCTGCGACCCTTTTCCCACCCCCTTCACCAGTCTGTTCGCAGAAGATTAAAAAACCTCCCATAGCTCTCGGCGCCTTACCTGTGCGGACGGTTGCGCTGCCCAACGGATGCTGGCGATCTGACAACTCCCTTGCCCTGAGCCCACTTTATAACCATGTCCTGCTGCCCCCCACCCCCGGCACAGTGGGGTGGGGTGGGGGTCTCCCCGTCCAGGGGCTCCAGCCCCACTGCCACACACGTGTCCCTGTTCCCATTAACTACTCCCCAGCCCCAGCCCTGAATGCCCTTGGAGCCAAATTATCCTGATCAATAAAGGTTCTATCTTCTGTCCTCCTCTCTGGCTGCTTGCTGGCCTCTGGGCCTTGTCAATTTCACGTCAATATACGTTACTCTGGACAGCCCTGCTGTTCCTCCCATCAAGAGGCCAGGATTTGTGGGAGGGGGAGGGCTATTTTCCTTTCAGGTGCCCCCCCTATTTTCACTCCGTTTCCCACTCTGGTCCAGGAGAGCCAGGTATCTCTGCTTGTCAGGGAAAAGTCCTTGATTTGGTTAGTTTAGGAAAAGTGAGGAGATGATCGGGACAGAAAGAGATCGTGCACAATATTCAAACAAGGTCACCCAGCGAAGCTGAATGACGGGAGACTCGGGACCGGGGATGCCTCAGTTTCAGTTCCTGTCAGTTTTTCGGGTTTTTTTCCCAGTCTTGAGTTCAAGTCCTGCACATTTCCACAGAAGTTTGCAACAACGGCAAAAAGTTTCCATGAAAAATTTACCAGCATTTTAGAGCATGTTTCTCCTAATAGACACATTCCATGCCCTTTTAAAATGTGTGGGGTGGGGCGGAGGTGAGTTACTGGGTTGTTTTTGTTTTTATTTTATACTAGCTGACCCGACCACGCCTTTCTGTGGCTATGTGTGTGAATGCTGTGGTGTTGATGGCTGCGTCTGTGGGTGGTGGTAAGAGAGGAGAGGGCCGGCAGCGGCTGTGGGGATGGTGCCTTTCATGGCAGCTGTGGTGGGGAAGTGGGCAGCGGGCAGCCCAGGCTGGCTCTGACGGCGTCGTCGTGAGCAGCTGTGGAGAAGGGCTGGGGCCTGCCTTTCACGGTGGCGGGGTGGCTAAGGGACCTGGGCGGCGGTTGGGCTGGGCCTGCATTTGATGGCGTTAACGGCGGCGACCCGGGCTGTGGTGACAGTGCCAGCCTAACTTTCACAGCTTTGTGAAACTGAAGAAGTTCCCCTGTTCAACTTCCGTCTTCCCCTACTCTGTCCTCACCCCCGTTTTCAATTACTGGTTTGCGAGCTTGCAAATGGCTGACGGAGCTCTGAGGTTTTGCTGTGATGTATAAAAGCTGCGCCATTGTTTTGCTTTTGTAGCTGTAGTACCAGTACAGCCGTCGCTAGAGGGCGCTGTTTTGCTGATGACATCTAATGCCTGCGACGGTTTTTTTGCATTTAAACTTTATTTTAGGTATGACAGGTATGGTTTTTATTAATTTTTATTATGCCAGATTAGTATGCCATGGTAATGGAACGCTGTGTCCTAATTTGATGCGATTTGGTCCAGTGGTTACGCAGCAAGGGTGTTTCGGACAAACACGCAATGGGAACATTTTTATATATCTAGATTTTGTGGTTTTATATTTTGATTTTGTTCTGTGAACTGCCCTGAGATCTCTGGCCTGAGATCTCCAATCAATCAATCAATCAATCAATCAATCAATCAATCAATTATTTCGTATGCAATCTGGCCTAATAGACGTACGCAATTTTGCCACGTTTTCTATTTTCCCTAACGTAATGCTTTGTTTTCGCAATCGTATGCGTTTTTATGCCTCGATATCTTCCGTAAGTACTGTGTTTGGAAGATTTTGGCTGTCTCAAAGAAAGATGGTGTGATGGCCTGGGACTTGGGCTCGGACTCGAAACCAGAGGAGTCTCAGTCTGCACCGGATCCTCTGCCCCAGACATCGTTTGAACCAAGCCCGGGGCCTGATCCTGAAGAGCCCCAGTCTGCACAGATTCCCCTGCAGCAAACACCAGCTGGGCCGAGTCAGGGGCCTGAGCCTGTCCTGGCTCCAGATGCGGAGATTACCTCGTTGCCGTCAGCTGGACCATCACTTACAGCTGGTCCACCACCGGTTTGGTCAGGGGAGGCTGAGGCTGCCCCTGGGTCCAGTAACACACCGGCGTCTCCCGAGCTGCAGAAACTCAGGTCTGAGAGAAGGAGAGACCTGAGTACTCGCAGGAGGAGTGCTCGCCTTCGGGCGAAACAGGGAGGTGAGTCGCCCGGGGATCGGGACCGGCAGTTGCCCTGACTAAGATAAAAGGCTGTTGGACCCCGCCCCAGGTTGCGGGAGCAACATTGCTGTAAGCCAGATCCTGAACCTGTCTTTGCCTGTTCTGCCTTGGCTGTCGGACTGACTCCTCGTTGACCCTTCGGATTCTGGACCCGACCTGGACCTTGTTTCTCGGATTCCCCTCGGGCCCAGCACAGAAGTGCTCTCCCAAGCCCACATTCCCAGCATGTTCACACCCCTCCTGCCTCAGGAGTTTCTACTCTGGCTTGGTCCACAGAATGGAAGATGGCAAGATCTCCAAAGACGTGTTCTATGGGGAACTGGCTTGAGGCCTGTTAGCAGACTAACTCTGTTTTACAAAGATGTCTGCCAACGTCACATCAAGGCTGGCAACATCAGCCCTTCTATGTGGGAATCCCCTTGTTATGTACTGAGCTGAATCCTAGAACAATAGGATCCAAAATGCAGCAGTCTGATTGGTCCGCAGGAGCCACCCAATCCAGCTCCAGGTGGAAGTGAATCAGTGACCTGATTGGCCTGCAAGAGCAGCCAATCAGGCTCCTGGATGAAATGAATCTGCAACCTGATTGGCCTACAGGAGTAGCCCGGAATTAGCCAATCACATGGGGCCCATTGTGTAAAAAATGTATATATAGCAGACGTTTTGGGGAAAAGATTCATTTCTTGCTACTATGAGCTGAATAAAGAGCATGAAATTCACACTTGACTCTGAGTATATTTCACCCCTGGAGATGACCGCAGTGCCTGGAGACAGAGTCCAGTGCCGGATTTACCTATAAGCTAAACAAACTATAGTTTAGGGCCCCACTCTCTTGGGGGGCTCCAAAAAAATTCAAGGAAGAAAACAACCCTGGATGTACATTTCCAAAATATAAGATAAAAAATAAAAAAATAAAACCTACATACAGCAACAGTGGACGCAGGTGGCGCTGTGGTCTAAACCGCCTAGGGCTTGCTGATCAAAAGGTCGGCGGTTCGAATCCCCGCGACGGGGTGAGCTCCTGTTGCTCTGTCCCAGCTCCTGCCAACCTAGCAGTTTGAAAGCACGTCAAAGTGCAAGTAGATAAATAGGTACCACTCCAGCGGGAAGGTAAACGGCGTTTCCATGCACTGCTCTGGTTTCGCCAGAAGTGGCTTAGTCATGCTGGCCACATGACCCGGAAGCTGTATGCCGGCTCCCTTGGCCAGTAAAGCGAGATGAGCGCTGCAACCCCAGAGTCGTCTGCGACTGGACCTAACGGTCAGGGGTACCTTTACCTTTACCTAATTTTATGGTGTCCTGTGATATTCCAATGGGTTATTGAATAAGTCTTTATTTGATAGAAGTTGTTTCTTTTAAAGTTTTGTTCTTATTATGACATTTTTATATCGGATCCAATTGTTATAAAGTGTGTGGTTTTTGTTGTTTCTCCCCCCCCCCTTTTTTTTTTGCTTGGGTATAACAATTTTATTGAAAGTTATCTCTGTTGTGTTTTTGGCTTGTAAACTGCCTTGTGTAGAGTCATGGTTGAAGAAGGCCATCGCCAAGACCCATAAGAAGGGCGACAAGAAACGCAAGAAGAGCAGGAAGGAGAGCTACTCCATCTATGTCTACAAAGTGCTCAAGCAGGTACAGCCGGACACGGGCATCTCGTCTAAGGCCATGAACATCATGAACTCTTTCGTCAGCGACATTTTCGAGCACATCGCTGCTGAGTCTTTCTGCCTGGCCCATTACAACAAGCGATCCACTATCACTTCTCGGGAGATCCGGACTGCTGTGCGCCTGATGCTGCCTGGGGAGTCGGCCAAGCACACCGTGTCTGAGGGCACCAAGGCCGTCACTAGTACACCAGCTCCAAGTAAACTTGGAAAAGAACCACTCCACTCCACTTAAGGTACTTTGTTTTGTTTTATTTTAATGGGATGACATCCAATTTCATTGTACTTGTACAATGACAATAAAGAAATCTTATCTTATATAGAAAGGTATACAAATTAAAATTGAAATGTAACGTAATGAATCCATCAATTTAGGCAGGTCTGCAATGAGCAGGACTCAGGTGGCATTCCGCCCTGTGTACAGAACTGCACCTTATTTTTCCAACCCAGGTGCCAAGAGGCAGGGAACTAACTAATGCAGTGCGTTCTCCAGCCATAATTCGCCCCATTAGTGCTCAGCCAATTCCCTTCCCCTCCACTGCTATATTCCACAGATGCATCGATCCGCTCGGCCCATCTGCTGATGGAGATTCCCCTGCAGCCATGACGGGGCACGCTTCGGTGGATAGTACACGGCCGACCTTGGGAAGGGGGCAGCAGGCTGGGGGAAGGGAGGGCCTTTGGGTGGGTGACAGTGGATAAACGCAGGGAACATTTTTGTGGCGCATGTTTGCATGCGTGTATGTTCAGGTTGGAGTGTGGGTAGAGTAAAACTCCTGGCCAGTGTAAGGTCCCTGTGGGTGAGAAGGTCCAAGGTGTTCCTGCACTTGCCCAAGGTTCAGTTTCCTTGGCGTGAAGGTCAATGGAGACGGCGGTGTCCTTGGGATCGATGGTTTTATTTACATATATATACAACCTGAGCATAGGAGGGAGGGGCTCACACCCCCTCCTGCAGATCCCACTTCTGACACCAGTGTGGCACACAACCCAATCTCCGAGCAGCATGATTCCAGGTGTTTCTGAGATTACCCAGAGTTCAGCTTCCTTGGCATGAAGGTCAATGGAGATGGCGGTGGCTTTGGGATCGATGGTTTTATTTACATATAACACACACACACACACACACACACACACACACACACACACACAACCTGAGCATAGGATGGAGGGGCTCACACCTCCTCCAGATCCCACTTCTGACACCAGTGTGGCACACAACCCAATCTCCAAGCAGCACGATTCCAGGTGTGTCTGAGATTACCCAGAGTTCAGCTTCCTTGGCAGGAAGGTCAATGGAGATGGCGGTGTCCTTGGAATCAATGGTTTTATTTACATATATGTATATACAACCTGAGCATAGGAGGGAGGGGCTCACACCTCCTCCTCCAGATCCCACTTCTGACACCAGTGTGGCACACAACCCAATCTCAGAGCAGCACGATTCCAGGTGTGTCTGAGATTACCCAGAGTTCAGTTTCTTTGGCAGGAAGCTCAGTGGATATACAGTTGTAGTCACAGATACATCCAGTACAACAGTGTTTCCCAACCTAATCTAGGCAACGGCACACTTGAATCAATGAAAAAATCTCGCGGCACACCGCTCCTCCCCCACCCGGCTGCGCCGGGTCTCCTGACCCAGAGTTACCTCTGGGATCAGCTGTAGCGCGGCGCGCAGCGCGAGGCTTCCGGTCGGGATTCTCGCGCGAGGCTGCTGTTGCTGCTGCTGCAGCAGCCAAGGGAGCAGCGCCGCCCTGGCTTCCGCTTCGCCGCCGGGCTCCAGCAGCGCCGCCGCCATGGTCCTGTGCAGCCCTGGGCTGCAGGTCCCTTTTTCCGCGGCACATCAGCCGGTGTCTCGCGGCACACTAGTGTGCTGCGGCACACCGGTTGGGAAACGCTGCAGTACAACCTGAGCAACTGATGTCCCAATGTTAAGGTTACCATACGTCCCGAATTTCCCGGACATAGCCAGGATTCAGCCATTGGAAAAAGTGCCCAGACAAATATCGAAATGTCTGAGAAAATCTGGATGTATGGCAACCCATGTCGGAGGTGTAGATTTGGGTGGATTTCCTTAAAAATATGCTCAAATAATTATTTCTTTCTTTTTTTGAGTTTTTTCAAAAATAGCTCAGCAACCTTTGTGTCCTATGTCTCCATTACTCACCTTTTCTCCAAATTAAAAAGCCCCAACATTCTTCCTGAACAAATATGTGAACCAAACCACAAAGAAAGAGGAAGCCGAGAGGGCACTGTTTACCATTTCCTGTTTCAGCTCTACGTGCTTTCCAGGTCCCAGACTAATTATACTGGATCCCGCTTTTACCCGGATACTTTGGAAAGGTGTGTTCAGGTGCTCTCTCTTTTTCAGGTGGTGGTGGGTTTATTTGGGGGAGGGGGAGTGAAGGGACTGGAGGGGCTAGAGCCCTAGCACTCACTCAAAAGATGTGTCCCCAAAAGCTAGCGACTCCTGGCATATAGGATTACAGCCTTCTGAACATGCTCAGAGACCCATTCACCTTGCTTAACACACTCCCCAGCAGGTCCTGAGACTTCTCTAGGGTGTACCGTAGCTCAGATCAGCATTTGCCTTCCCAAAACCTTATTGGACTGTTTCTTGGGGCCAGCTCTGGCAGGGGCGAGAAATTGGGGTCTGGTCTCCAAGCCTGACGGCCTGATTTGGTGCCAACGCTCTGCCTGCTCCTCGTGCGTGGCAGGGCTGATGTGATCCGGGCTGACAGCCTGCGTAATGAGCAAGGGGCCTGCCCCCATTCCGCCCGCCCTTGTCAATATCCAGAACCAGCCCAGGCGCTGATGGGCCCTAGAGCAGAGAAGCGTCAAGGTCGGCGGGTTGGGCGATTGGGGAACGGCAGATACAGGGGGCAGGCAGAGGGAGGGTCTGCGCTGAAAGACTTGCCATTTCTAATCAGAACAGGGCAAAATGCCATCGCACACACCCGACCTCCGAGAGGCGAAGAGACTCCAGAGTTTGGGTTCCTTGGAATGAAGGTCAATGGAGTTTGACATACTAGCTGGACCCGGCCACGAGTTGCTGCGGCTCATTTTGTGAAATGGAAAAGGAAGATAGAGAAGAGAAAGCGCACGTTTGTAATCTGTTTAATTTCACAATACTTTGGGGTATACAATATTTCTGGTTGTTCCATTTCCTGTGGAGATACAGAGATATCTTGTGCCTCCTCTTCATTTCTCTCTCTTCCCCCCCCCCCCCCGTTTTCGGCTGCCTCCCCCAAAGCTTCTCCCATTGAACTGCCGCCTGCTTTTTGGCATGACATCTATCCTATATAATAATCTTGAAGTGTCCCTGCTTTTCCGTGTGTCACGGAAGTGCGCTCTGCGCATGCCACACGCGGACGCAGGGATTGGCCAGTGGACAGGAAGTGACGGCCGCCCGCCCGCCTCCCTCACAGCCCTGCCGGAGGACGGCCGGCCCGACCTGGAGGCAGCGGCAGTGAGGAGAACGAGGAGCCCGGGCCAGGCCGTGGCGGCGGCGCCGGGGCCTCGGCCAACCAGCTCGCCCTGGCGCTGCTGCTCCTGCGGAGGGGCGGCGAGGTGGGCGCTGGCGGGCGCCGCGGAACGCGCTCCAAGCGGGGGGAGCAGGGCGCGCCGGGGCCCCGCGAGCCGCTCGGAGGGGCGGCGAGGCGGGAGCGGCCAGAGCGTGCTCGAAGCGGGGCCCGGGAGCAGGGCGCGCCGGGGCTCCGCGAGCCGCTCTGCCGCCTCCTGCCTCCTCTTCCTCTAGAGCCCGTTAGTCAACGGGCTAACTTCAACTAGTATAAGATAAAAAGGTAAAGGGGCCCCTGACCATTAGGTCCAGTCGTGTCCGACTCTGAGGTTGTGGCGCTCATCTCGCTTTACTGGCCGAGGGAGCCGGCGTACAGCTTCCGGGTCATGTGGCCAGCATGACTAAGCCGCATCTGGCGAACCAGAGCAGTGCACGGAAACACCATTTACCTTCCCGCCAGAGCGGTACCTATTTATCTACTTGTACTTTGTGCTTTCGAACTGCTAGGTTGGCAGGAGCAGGGACCGAGCAACGGGAGCTCACCCCGGCGCAGGGATTCGAACCGCCGACCTTATGATCAGCAAGCCCTAGGCTCTGTGGTTTAACCCACAGCGCCACCTGGGTCTCTCCTATATAAGATAGGTATCTAAAAACACTCCCCTATTCCAATGCAACGTTCTATCAAATTTTCAAAGCAATTGGTGAAGGACTTTCTGAGATCTTAGATTAGGAACAAACAAACATTGACATTTTTATTTATATAGATATATATAGATTGTTTTCGCTGTGGTCTAAACCACAGAGCCTAGGGCTTGCCGATCAGAAGGTCGGCGGTTTGAATCCCCACGACAGGGTGAGCTCCCGTTGCTCGGTCCCAGCTCCTGCCAACCTAGCAGTTCAAAAGCACGTCAAGTGCAAGGAGATAAATAGGTACCGCTCCGGCAGGAAGGTAAACGGCGTTTCCGTGTGCTGCTCTGGTTCGCCAGAAGCGGCTTAGTCATGCTGGCCACATGACCCGGAAGCTGTCTGCAGACAAACGCTGGCTCCCTCAGCCTATAGAGCGAGATGAGCACGCAACCCCAGAGTCGTCCGCAACTGGACCTAACGGTCAGGGGTCCCTTTACCTTAATGTACAACCAGAGCATAGGACGGAGAGGCTCAGAGCATTAACACTTCAGCTGAGCTTGCCTCCCCAATAGGTTTCCTTGGAAGCCCCAAACTCCACTTTGGGTCCAACTCAGAGCAGACATTCCTCTGTGTCCCCAGTTTCCAGCATCCAGCACAACTCTGGCTGTTGTTCTTTTATCTAGGCAAGAGGGCTGCCCCCTCTTCCCTACCATCATTTGTCTCTATGGCAACAGGGCAACCTCTTTGGCCATGCAAATGCCATTGTCTGGTTTGGTTGGTTTCTTCATACAGATTCTATCCTCTCTTGTGCAGGATCACAGGGTGGAAGGGACCACAGGTATCATTCAAATTGACCACTCTCCCAATCCCAAACCATGAGAAACCAAAACTAAAACATGCAAAACCAAACTAGTGGCATAATTTAAGAGGGAAAGAAAATATCCCCTTAAACTTTCTTTAAAAATAAACAATTAATTAATTAAAATGCCAAGTATTTCATGAAAATTCCACAAAGGAACATGGTGAGCGACTAAATAAAAGGAATGAATCAGAAAGTGCAAACATTTATCTCACAAACACACACAATCCCCGGTAGTACTGAGCACAATGTATGCCAGATTCTACTAATAAAGCACAGTTGTGCTCCTCTGAAATCCTGAGGACGTTTGTACAGTGGTACCTTGGTTGTCAAACTTAGTCCGTTCCGGGAGTCCGTTCGACTCCCGGAACCGTTCGAAAACTAGGGTGCGGCTTCCGATTGGCTGCAGGAGCTTCCTGCACTCCATTGGAAGCCGCGTCGGAAATTAGGCTTTGAAAAAATGTTTGCAAACCGGACCATTTACTTCTGGGTTTGTGGTGTTCGGGAGCCGATTTGTTCTGGAGCCAAACGTTTTGACAACCAAGGTACCACTGTATTAGAACCTGGAATCGAGGGCCATCCCTACCCTTAGGCAAAGTGACGAGCTGCCTCAGGCAGGGGAGGCCGTCACTCTTGTTTCCCCCACCCAGCCCTGTGTCCTTTAATCAAGCCTGCTGCCCTTAGGTGTGGTGGAAGACAGTATCCCACTGCCAACCTCCACCTCCGGCTGCAAAATGCCTTGGGCCAGCCTTGGCTCCAGACAAACAGTGGCTGGCGCTCATCGCAATTGATGGCACAGAGATGAAAAACAGGGGAGCCCCTATGAACCTGTTGGGAATTTCATTCCACCCTCACTGCAGATATGTGGGAATGTTACATGTCACATGTCTGTTTACATTCGAGTACAGGTTGCTCGAGGAACATCCGCTCTGTATTGCTTTTGTTTTTTCTCTCTTCGGAGAACGACAAGGAGAGAGGCCATGTTTTTCTTTGTCCTGGTTTATCCTATATAATAAAGTGCCTGTGTCCCTGCGTCCAACTTTCTGTGTGTCACGGAAGTGCGGGACTGCGCATGTCACTCCCGGACGCAGGGATTGGAGCGTAGGCGATGGCGGTTACGCCTCTTCCTGCCCATCCCTGCAGCTCCGAGCCCCCGCCGCCGCCTTTACTGCTTACAAAGCGCGGCGGAAGCGCCGCCTTTACTGGAGGCTCCCCCAGCGCTGACGGAGCTGCCTGACCGGCTTTCGCGCCGCCAAACCCGCCGCCACCTGCGCGAACAGCACGGGCTGCCGGGGAAGGTGACTGGGAGGCCGCCGGCCTCCCCGCGGGCCCACAATGCAGAAAGAGAGCCGTCAGGGGCCGGGCAGAACGGGGGGCTCCGAGGCCTAGCGGCCTGGGACGGCCCATCCAGCGGAGCGCCGGTGCTCCGGAGGCCAAGGAGGACCGCCCCATCCCCGCCGCCGCTGCAGCCGCCCCCGGAAACAAAAAATATAAGAAGGGGGAGGGAGCCCCTCTCCACCTCCCAGCGGCCTGAATCAACCCGCTTCGCGGAGCGCCGGTGCTCCGGAGGCCGAAGAGGGTCGCCGCCCACCCGCCTCCGCCGCCCACACACTCACACACTTGCACACGCACACACACACAAAACCACAACCAAGCCCCCACCCCCCGCGCGCGCTTCCCCCCCTCTCCCTACCTTCGCAGCCGGGCCGAGGGAAGCCGCTTGCAACTCTCGCAGTATTCCTCCCCCGGCTGCAGCCAGGGATCGGCGCCCGACGGGAGGAGGACGGAGCTGGGCTTGGGTGGTGGTTTTTTTGGGGGGAGGGGCGCGCACTGGGAGTTGGGTGGGTGGGGGTCCCCCCCCAGAGGCTTGCAAGCCTCACAGGAAAAAAGCCCCCGTGGGCGGCTGAAAGGCGGCGACCTCTGAGGAGCCCTTTCCCCCACCTCCCTTCCCCCTCCTTTTATTTTATTTTTTTTGCGGTGGAGGGAGATAAGTGCACACAGTAGGGCAAAGGCTGCGGCGTCGGCGTGCCCTGCACCGGGCTCGCCCTGGCACCTCCGGGGATATTTTTGCGCAGGCAAGAAGGGTGCGGGGGGCCCCCTGCGGAATTCAGGACTCTTAACCCTGTTAACGCGGCGCAGCTCGAGGGGAAGGAGGGCAGCAGGGTTAAAAAGCAAAAGGAGGGTGGCCGCCGCTCCCCCCATATAATTTCTAGAGCCCGTTTTTGTAACGGGCTTCATTTACTAGTGTAGAATAAATGCATAGTTTAGTATAGTATCCATGCCTCGAGACTGATCTGTTGTGTGTTTACTCTGCTGGGTAATGTGGGCTCTTGCATGCACAGCAGCAAGAGTCGCGGACACACGACTGATGGATCTCCGCAGCGGCAAGCCTGAGAAGAGAGACGCTCCGGCTGGGGCCAAGCCAGCTGGCTTTCCATCCCTCAGTTCCGACAGAACCGACATAGGAAGCTGCCGTATATGGAGTGGGTATCATTGGTCTATCTAGCACAGCGCTGTCTACACTGACTGGCAGGGGCTCTCCAGGGTTTCAGGCTGGAGCATAGCTGTCAACTTTCGGATTTGAAAATAAGGGATTTTTTCAAACTTTCGGATTTGAAAATAAGGGATGCCGCCAGGGCTGTGCAATGGCACCAAGTAGCCTCGCCACCCTGCGCTCCAGAGGCTGCGCGCGAACGGGTGAGCGGAAGAGCGAGCGCGTAGACGGCAGGCAGGCAGGCTGTCTGTCTGGTTGGGCGTGAGGGTCTGGCTGCACAAGGCATGCAAGCTCCGCCCCCAGTCGGTCTCAGACTCCTTATTGGCAGCCGAGCAACGCAGCTGAGGAGCCTCCCTGGCAGACAGGGAGGGAGAGGAGCTGATTCCTTTGAAATCCGGGAAATTTAAGGGATATCAACAATCCAGGATAGCAGCGGGAAACGGCATTGGAATAAGGGAGTTTCCTGCCAAAAAAAGGGAGGGTTGACAGCTATGGGCTGGAGATACGCCCAGCCCTAACCTGTAGAGGTCGAAGGTTGCATCTGGGACCCTCTGGATGCAATGCGTGTGCTCTGCCACTGATCTTTCCTCTAGGAATAATGTAAGATTAAAGTCTTCATCGTCCAAAACAGAGGGCAAGTTTAAAGGGGAACATAGGCTGTCTTACGTTGAGCGAGACCTGGGATCTTTGCAGGTATTTTGCCAGTGAGATCCATTCCAAGGCTCCTCACTCCCCGAGAATCACTTTGCCTCTTTCACCAGCCTTCTTCAACCTGGGGGTTGCCAGATGCTGCTGAACCACAGCTCCCTTCAAGTAGGCTTGGGGTGCTAGGACTTAGGAGACTAACGTCACTTGGGGGACCAAAGGTTGTGGAGAACTCTGCCCTGTATGGCTAGAACTAGACCCTCGAGCCTTGGATGCGATAGGGCTGGGAGAATCCTCTAGCACAGAGGTAGGCAACCTAAGGTCCGGGGACTGGATGCGGCCCAATCGCCTTCTGAATCCGGCCCATGGACGGTCCGGGAATCAGCGTGTTTTTACATGAGTAGAATGTGTCCTTTTATTTAAAACTAGCTGACCCGGGCCACGTCTTGCTGTGGCTGATTTTATGCTTATTACCATCAGTAGCAGCCGCAGCCCAAATAACCCCCCCCACCCCCGCCGGCGTTGTGTGCACTCTGCACGCGCTCAGGTGCCCTCTCACGGCCTGTGGCAGAAAAAGCCGAGGCCTCTGACGCTGTCTGAGGGAAAAGCACTATGGAAACGCACAGATAAAAAACACACATCGGGAGATCACTGGGGGACGATCACGGTGGCCATTTCCCGGCGTGCCTTGCCTGTGGCCTTTTCAAGGGGAAAAGTGCTAGTAACCCTCTACAGAGAGGATTTGATTCCATTTCCGAGTGCCTTGAGCGTGTGGTTGGTTGGGATAATAAGCCCACCGTTTCACAGCATGCCTTGCGGTTTGGGTGAAAGAGCTTAGTTCTTCCACAGGGCGCCTTGACTCCCTTTCCCAGCGTGCCTTGCGGGTCTGGCCTAGTTAACTGCGAGAGGCGGCGGCCTCCATTTCCCAGCGTGCCTTTGACAAGAGATACTTACATTTCCCTGTTTCCTAGCCAAGTTAATCACACCCTTTTGTCTGGCACTTCGGTAGCAGGAAGCCAGGATTATCTTTATTTTCCCTTTATTTTAGACAATCCCCTCTCCTTCCTTGCAGAGAAACAGTTTGTCAGTTTGGGAGTCAAAATGGAGACAGGCCTGTCTTCCTGTGCTGCTTCAGACACGTGGCCTTGTTTTGCTTGGCACACTTATGAACAATTATTATATATATAGATAAGACCTTGATATTCTTACACCTTGCGGGTCCGGCCTAGTTAACTGCGAGAGGCGGCGGCCTCCATTTCCCAGCGTGCCTTGCGGCTATTAAAAGCTGAGTCAACTATCAGGGAAAGAGGCAGGCCATCGCTTCTTTGAACTCTATTTCCCAGACATCCTTGCGGCCCTGGCCTGAAGAGTCCATTGAGATATGATGCTGCCCTGCGATGAGCTTTTCTATTGGAAGCTGATGATGACATATATGTGCGCCAATTTTTTTTAGCGTTTATTCTATATTTTAGGTATGTCAGGTGTGGTTTTTTTTGAATTTTTATTATGCCAGGTCCTTCCTTGATGGTCATGGTACGCTGTGTCCTAATTTGATGAGATTTGGTCCAGCGGTTACGGAGCACGGTGGTGTCTGCCGCGCACGCAATGGGAACATTTTTATATATATAGATGCATCTCTTGGTTATTTGTGGGGCATAGGAATTTGTTCATTCCCCCCCCCAAAAAGTCTGGCCCACCACATGGTCTGAGGGACAGCGGACCAGCCCATGTCTGAAAAAGGTTGCTGACCCCTGCCTAGCATTTCTCAGAGAAAAGCTGCCATCTGCTGGTCACAGAAAGGGCAACAGCCCCGGTTGTCTGTAGCTGATTGCAACAGGAATGAATTACCGTAACACAGAGAATCACAGTGTTGGGCCAAATCTACATGGTTTCATGGTGCTCTCATTGGGGCATTCAGTTAGCCTTTGTGAGAATAGGATGTCAGACGAAATGGGCCTTTGGCCTGATCCTGCAGACTCTTCTGTCGGCTCAGCATTGTCCAATGCACAGGGCAGGATGTGCAGTGTCTGCCTGACTTTGATGGACTGCCATCAGAAGGAGCGAACTCTGGCATAAGGGCGAACCCCTCTTAGACGACCACAGAAAACAGGCAGATAAGGATGGGCAAACATGTCAAATTTGGTTTCTCTTCAGGTTTCTCGTTTTTCCGTATCTACACATTTCCACATTTTTCTTTAAAAAGTCATGAAAACTGGCATTTATTTCTCCTAAAATACACACATTTCTATATAACTTTGCAAAGCACATTTCCCCCAAATACAATGCATTTGTGTATGTTATCATCACTAATAGAGGCATTTTTTTTAAATAAAAAAAATCCACCCTCCCAGTACAGGTATATGCAGTTTCGTCTAAATTCCTGGTCCAGAGGACATTTCAATATTTGGGAGCAGTGTGAATTTTGAAGGAGGGCTTTGTTGAAATATGATGCACATTTTAATGGAGTTTTAAATTCAGTTATTGATGCTGAAAAGGCCCCTGAGCGAACACATTCAAAACCGATGAGAGTGGAAATCTGGCCTTTACTATATAGCAGGGATGGAGGGGCGACACCCTGTGATCTTCCTTCCAGATGGTGCTGGACTCAAACTCCCATTAGACTCAAGACAGAGATGATGGGAGTTGGGAGTCGAGCAACATCTGGAGGAAGGCCATAGGTTCCCCGCTCCTGAACTAGACACATGTCCCAACCAATCAGGGATCGCGTATTAAATGCATATTAAAGCAGGGAAGGGGAGCCTGTGGCCCTCCATATTGTTGGACTACATCTCCCGCCAGCATGGTTGGGGATGATGGGAGTTGTAGTCTAACAGCATGTAGAGGGCCACAGGCCCCTTACCCACCATGATATAGCAGCACAACCATGTGCGCTTAGGACAGGCATTGGCAACGTTATCCGGCCGTGGGCCGGATGCGTCACACGGAGCTCGTCCGTGGGCCGGACATGCGCAGACGCGATGCCGGAAATTGTGCCTGCGCATGTCCCCCG
Organism: Darevskia armeniaca; assembly: GCA_034641395.1. Taxonomy (NCBI): domain Eukaryota; kingdom Metazoa; phylum Chordata; class Lepidosauria; order Squamata; family Lacertidae; genus Darevskia; species Darevskia armeniaca. The sequence continues at coordinate 776,882 of JAWWNF010000841.1, forward strand.
GCGCCGGAAATAGATTCTGCGCATGCCCAGATGCCTGCGCAGATGTGATTTTCAGCGTCTGCGCGAGTTCCCCGGCATCAGGGCATGTCTCCAGCGTTGGAAATCACTTCTGCGCATGCCCAGATGCCTGCGCAGATGCGATTTCCGGCGTCTGCGCGAGTCCCTGCGCCGTGCCAGTAACTGGACAGCTCTTGGGGTCCCCACGCCGCTCCGGTAACCGGACGGCTTGTGGGCCGGTTAAATGCCTCCCTGGGCTGGATCCGGCCCATGGGCCGGAGGTTGCCGACCCCTTAGGATGACACAGCCCCAAGATTGGGCGTTTGAAGTCCCAGAGAACAAGGAAGAAAGCATATGTGCTTGTGTGAGGGCAACAAAGTCTCTCTCTCTCTCCCACCTTCAAATCTCATGCAGCCATGGGGAAGTCCCTCTCTAGTCCTTAGCTTTCCTGTGCTCTTCTTGCTGGCCTCCTCTCTCCTTGAAGTAGGAACAAGTCAACACTTGTGTCTTTTAAAAGCAGAGGCGGGGAATCTTTTTCAATGGCGATGGGGTGGAGGGGACACAATGCATATCCTAGGAGGCCCTCCCAGGTATGACTCAAAGTTCCTGGAGACAGAGAAGAGATGGGTCCGGGAGCCTCAACCAAGTTAGCACTCCTCTTTTGCAGGAGAGATAACCAGGAACCCATGGCTGTGCAAGTGTCTGCTTTATTAGACGTTTTCAGAAACAGACAAGGACAGTCCAGCTCTCTCTCTGCCCCCGACCGCCCCCCGAGGCTGAAGAGGGGCAAGCAAGGCTTGTTGTGCCGAGACCAAGCTTGGCGGGACGGACGGGACACCCCCTCGGTCATGCTGGGAACACTTTCACATCAACGGCAAGCAGACAAAAAGGGAACCAGTCCCCGGCCTGACCCACGGCGGCAAGCAGCCATTTTGTTGCGACACTCCAAAATGGCACCGCAGAAAAACAGCGGTCCCAACGTGGCTGTTTTACAAGCCAAACCGCCTATTGTGCTCATGGCTGTGGACCTTCGCTTCTTCCTCGCTGGCTGGAAGGTAGAGATTGGGGGGGGGGGATTGCAAGGCGAAGCAACTGGGGAAGAATTGAGGGAGGGAAATGATATTGGAAAAAGGGAGAAAGGGCGGAAACAATGTCCCCACGGTGAAAGAGGATGGAGGACAAGGTGCCAGGGTTAATAAAATGACTAAAAGGAGCCCCTCTGCTCGTTCTTGGCGCCTTTGGCGGGCAGTAGGGAGAGAGAGAGAGAGGCATGCCTGGGAGGTTGAGTCTTTTTAAATAAATAAAAGAGGTAACTGAATGGTATATTTACAAGACCATGCAGGGTGGGAGAGGGAAGGGAAAACTCAAGACACTCCCCACCCCAAAGCAGCAACATGCTTCACGTTGGACTGTCCACCGAAACGCCACCTGGCAGCAGCTAATGTCAGCCCAAGTGCGCAGGCAAAAAAAAGAAAGCAGGGTGAGAAGAGTCTTCTTGGTCCTGGCGGGCCAACCGGCAGCAGGCCAGCGCCACTGAGAAGGGAGAAAGCCCTCGCCCCGTTGTGCATCGAGGGTGGGGATCACAGGGTGCTCTCCAGCGTGTTGTAGTTGTCCTTAAAGCTCTTGAGCTCCAGGAAGTGCTTGGCTCTCTTGCTCTTCTGGCTGGAGGGCAAGTAGGTGACCTGGATGGTGGTTGGGCCGGAAAGGTCAGGTGAGAGGGTCAGGTCCTTGGCTGCGGACTGGTGCTGCCGCTGGCTGCTGCCTCCTCGGGCCTTGATGCTGCGCCGGAAGAGAGGGAAATGAGCAGTTGCCGGATTACAGAGCGGCTGCATAAGCAACTAACTACCGTATTTTCCGGCGTACAAGGCGACTGGGGGTATAAGACGACCCCCAACTTTTCAAGTTAAAATATAGAGTTTGGGATATACTCCCAGGCCTCCTGTCTCGCCGCACAGCAGCCCTTCGCGCTCCCCGCCCATGCCCAGCCCGGGCTCCATGGTGGCTGAGGCGGTGGTGGAGGCGGCTGGAGCGGCGGGGAGAGCCTCCCGTCTCGCCGCACAGTAGCCCTTCGCGCTCACCGCCCACGCCCAGCCCGGGCACCATGTCGGCTGAGGCGGTTGCGGGGAGAGCCTCCCGTCTCGCCACACAGCAGCCCGTCGCGCTCCATGGCACCTGAGGTGGCGCGCGCACGCAGCCAGTGGCGGGGCGCAACCCCGCGTCGCATCGCGTGACGTCGCGGGCTGGGCCAGAAAGACTATACCTGGCGTACAAGACGACCCCCGACTTTGGAGAAGATTTTCCTGCATTAAAAAGTCGTCTTGTACGCCGGAAAATACGGTAACTTGGGTTCGTTCATTTCAGGAAGAGGAGATGCCGGGGATTGAACCCACGACGTTCCCCTTTGCAAGGGAGATGCTCTACCGCTGAGCTATGGCTTTTGCATAGTACTGCCGATTTGCGCGAGGGATATACAGGTCTCCCAGCACACCGCACAGTTCTCCCAGATGTATGAAGGTGATTATCAAAAGCACAACCCCAGCACCAGCCCCAGGACTTACATTGCCGCCAGCTCATACAGAGCTTCCTGGTACTTGAGGAATTCTGTCTTCCCGAAAGTCTGAGAAACAAACACACACACAAAAATGGGTCAAGAATACCAGGTGGTTTAGCATTCTGGGTCATGCCTGCCCCAGAACATCTCCCTCCCACCTATGAAGCATGGAGGCAAAAAGAAGACATAAAGAATTCAGAGTACAACAGCATCAGGCGCACCCCTCAGCCCATTTCATAGAGAAATGTAGCTTTCTGGATCCAAGAGAACGAGCGATTGCTGAGTGTTCCAACCCCGTTTAGCTGGGAACTGAAGAAGGTCCTTTCAGGGCTGGAGGCAAAAGATGGCCATATCAGCAGCACACTTGTCATGGGGATGGAGTGGGGTTACTTTTGAAGGTGACCCGGAAACTGCAATTAATCCAGAATGCGGCAGCTAGACTGGTGACTGGGAGCGGCCGCCGGGACCACATAACACCGGTCCTGAGAGAACTACATTGGCTCCCAGTACGTTTCCGAGCACAATTCAAAGTGTTGGTGCTGACCTTTAAAGCCCTAAACGGCCTCAGTCCTGTATACCTGGAGGAGCGTCTCCACCCCCATCGTTCAGCCCGGACACTGAGATCCAGCGCCGAGGGCCTTCTGGCGGTTCCCTCACTGCGAGAAGTGAAGCTACAGGGAACCAGGCAGAGGGCCTTCTCGGTAGGGGCGCCCGCCCTGTGGAACGCCCTCCCAGCAGAGGTCAAAGAGATAAACAACCACCTGACATTCAGAAGACATCTGAAGGCAGCCCTGTTTAAGGAAGATTTTAATATGTGATATTTTAATGAATTTTTAATTTTGTTGGAAGCCGCCCAGAGTGGCTGGGGAGACCCAGCCAGATGGGCGGGGTACAAATAATAAATTATTATTATTATTATTATTACTATTATCTTTCACCGTGCAACATACAAACACATACACACACACGTCCCAAATTGAAGGCAAAGATGATCTACAAGGAACATGTGGATTCTGTCGGCTGGGTGTTGTGTCTATTAATACTGTGGCCAGAGCGAAAGGCCATCATATTGCTACCATAGTTGACACAGATTTAAACGTATGTACAATCAGAGACAGCAGACGTAGGCCACCTCTGATCACGCCAAGGAACTGAACGCCTGCATTAAAAGATGGGGATTCCCTCCCGCAACCCAATAGCTGCATTCCTTTCTGGGTAACACATGCCAGTGGTGGGCAGGGCCAAAGGCCAAAGTGGGTGGGGCAACAGGTGTAAAATGTTGCCTTTGACCAATAAGATAGTTCCTACACATACCACTCTTGATTCACCACCCAGAGAAGGAAGTTCGAGGACACCAGGCAAAAATATCAAACAAGGGCACAAATCAGGCAGCTGGGGGATATGGATGGGAAAGAGGAGGAGGAGGAGGAGGAGGAGGAGGAGGAGTTTGGATTTGATATCCCGCTTTATCACTACCTGAAGGAGTCTCAAAGCGGCTCACATTCTCCTTTCCCTTCCTCCCCCCACAACAAACATTCTGCGAGGTGAGTGGGGCTGAGAGACTTCAAAGAAGTGTGACTAGCCCAAGGTCACCCAGCAGCCGTATGTGGAGCGGAGATGCGAACCCGGTTCCCCAGATTACGAGTCCACCGCTCTTAACCACTGCACCACACTGGCTCCAGAGGGCCAGACAAAGGTTGTATTCTTCATCCCCCCCACCCCATGTTCCCTACCCCTGATCTAAAAGGGAAAGTGGGCAGGGCCCATTTTAAGGCTGTCCGCCACAGAAGGAAAAAGAGAAGCCAATGCTTTCAATGCTAGTGCATCAGCTCCCCCCAGCCCAACGCCCTCAGGGATTAAAGGAGTTGTGGTTTAACAACGTTCTTGGACTCCCATCCACCTCAGCTGTCAGCATGGCCAATGGTCAGAGATGATGGGAGCACAGTCAGAGTTCTCAAGATGCTTTTGAAGCCCCAGAGTCTCGTTCCACAGCACTCTGGGCAGAGACTACTCACCCCTGTGCCGTAACGGGCGCTCTCGTACCCATCCAGGAGTATGTCAATCAAAGTCTTGCGGACGCCTTTGAAGGGGGTGCTGGAGTTCCGAAGGTCCACCAGGTAGGCGCGGAAGTTCTTCCCGATCAAGGATCTGGGGTGCCTGCCTTCGGAGGAGAAGGGGATCTCTGTGGTGTGTAGGGGGGAACAGAGAGAGTGTGAATACGAGCAGGAAATCTAGTCACCAGGCCAGACATCTTAACATTCGTTTGCTCACCTGAATCCCTGATAGCGTCCAAGGCCTTCATCCTGTACATGTAGTTATAGCGAACTGCAATAAAAGGAGACAGCCCAGAGGCCTGGGTCAGTTTGGCATCTCTGTGAACATTCATTTCCTCTTCTCCCACCCCCTTGGCATGAATTAGGAAACAGTACATGGGCAGCAACGACAGCAGTGAGACTACTGATTGCAAAGAACTGGAAGACATAAGAAATACCAACAGTGGAAGATTGGCAAATGAAGATGATTGACTTTATGGAACTCGCCGAACTGACAGCGTGAACAGAGGGAGGATGTGGTGCAAGAAGATTGGAAGTAATTTAAAATGTATTTTAAAAAATATTGTAATATGGAAAGTATTTGAAAATCTAGGGTATAAACTAGAGTTTACCGGATCAAAATTGGGACTGGAAAATATCTTCGAGGTTAAAAAAAAAGGGTAACATAATGATTAAATGAATAAATGGATAATAAAAGGTTAGATAAAAGGTTAAATTTGAAGATGAACTTGCCTGAAAATAAGAGTTAGATGTGAAACCAGGAAGGGAGGATAGGGGGAAGTCCCAACAAAGATGTTAAGGAAAATAGGTGAAAAATGATATACTTTATTGTTGTGTTTATAGGTTTATGTTATGTTTTTCTTTTATAATAATAATAATAATAATAATAATAATAATAATAATTTATTATTTATACCCCGCCCATCTGGCTGGGTTTCCCCAGCCACTCTGGGCGGCTTTCAATAGAACATTAAAATACAGTAATATATTAAACATTAAAAGCCTCCCTAAACAGGGCTGCCTTCAGATGTCTTCTAAAGGTCTGGTAGTTGTTGTTCTCTTTGACATCTGAAGGGAGGGCGTTCCATAGGGCGGGCGCCACTACCGAGAAGGCCCTCTGCCTGGTTCCCTGTAACTTTTGTAGTTTATGTGCTTGTTTTGTTTTATATGATAAAATGAATAAAGCTATTATAAAAAAAAGGAAACAGTACATGGGCTTCGAGGCGACTCCAGTTGAAGGAGGCGAGCGTCATCATGGGACAGCAGCCGGGGCTCATACTTGATGTCCTGAACCCGTGATAGTCGGATGTCAATCTCCTCCTTCAGGCCCTGAGCAGGTAGAGGGGAAGGGTCAGAGGTGAGGGGCACGGCACATGGTTTGCACACCGAAACATCCCACAGGTATCCATAAACCCAACAATTTGCTCCCCTTTCAATAGCACACAGAGACCAGCCACCCGAGGCTACCTCACTCTGCCTGATGATAGGGGTGGCCCTGATCTGGAAGGCAACGGTCTTCAGCAAAAGCAGAGCCAAGGAAAGTCATTGGCCAGGACCCCAGAGCGAGAGCACCAATCAAAATATTTTTAAATGAAGCATCATGAATATTGCAGCAGCACTGCCAATCTCCCTTCCTGGGAAATCTCTAAGTGCCAACCAGACATCGGCGATAGCTTTGGGTGAAGTTTGAAGACAGCCACTTCCGGGTAGGAATGCGGAAGATCCAACAGACCAATAGCAAAGCTCGTTCTCTGGGCGTTAACCCATAGGCAGGCAAAACAGAAAGGGTTATAGCTCAGTGGGTAGAGCACCTGTTTTTCAAGCAGAAGGTCCCAGGTTCAATTGCTGGCATCCCCAGGCAGAGAGAAAGACTCTGCCTGGGGATGCCAGCAATTGAAAGAGAGAGAAAGACACCCTGCCTGAAGTCCTGGAGAGTTGCTGCCAGTCGGGATAGACAATACTAAGAAAAATGGACCAATGATTTGACTTGGGATAAGATACTTTCCTATCTTCCTATTGAGGCAAAAGAGGGAGGGGTTAGTCAGCTTATGTTATGCTGTGATAATATAATGGGGGTGGGGAGAACAATGCTTGTTGACTTGAGCAAAACTATATAGTACAAAGAGATAATAAAACAATAACAAATATTGTTAAGTCTTCAGAGTTTCCCCCTGCCAGTAGTCATTTCATTTTCTAAACTAAACATTCCTAAACACTTATTATGGCTGGGCGATATATCAATATATTGCCCAAAAACGGTCTGAAGTCTGTATCGTTTTATCAGTTTCATAATTTCTGACCTGGCAATATATTGCGAATCATTATGTGTGTTTGCTAGGCAAAAAATCACAATGTGGGAAAAACCGTGAAGCCAGGCAATGCTTCTCGATTCCTGCAGCCCGTTAACTGCCGGCTCAGCTCTCCCTCGCTGCCTCTTGCAGGGGGCCAGCGAATCGCAAGAGCAGGCGCTGGCAAAAATCACGATGCTGTAAAGCCAGCCAATGCTCCATCCTTATTTCAGACACTGTACTATATCGATATGTCGTGCGGTTTAGCTGGTGATATATCACAATGTTGAAAACCAGATATCACCCAGCCTAATACAGTACCTATTTTTATTTATATAGCTCAATTCCAGGACCTTATGCTCCCAACCAGGGATCATACACCAACCAGGGTCAGGAAGCTTTTTCAGTCAGAGGGCCACACTCCCTTTCAAGAAAAATGAACATCGTATTTTGGCTGCAGTTCATTCATTTTCAGCTTTGCATTCTTGTTATAAAAAAAAGCACGCCTAGACATTCCGTTGTTGCGCCCATAACCTAGGTTTAAGGTGCCATTTAGCTCCTAGCTTTCTTATCTCAGTTTCTAATGCTGCTCCTGTTGTTTCCAGCAACTGGTATTCAGAAGCATTTCTGTCTCTGTCCATGGAGGCAGAGCCACCGACAGCTTTATCCTCCATCCAGGTTGGTGGCCCTCCCTGCCTCCTGTGGAGTGAGTGGAATTGTTTAACTACCGTATTTTTCACTCCATAAGACGCACTTTTTTCCTCCTAAAAAGTAAGGGGAAATGTCTGTGCATCTTATGGAGCGAATGTGTCGTCCCTGGAGCTGAACTGCCCAGGGGCAAAAGCAGATCATGCTTTTTTAAAAAAAGAGAGAGAAGGGGGTGTTGAAAGGAAGCCTGCTGAGCAGCTGCTCAGCAAACGATCGGGAGAGAGATAAGGGAGAGAGATTCCAGCCCCGCCCCCTTGCAGAGGGAGGCTGTTTCCCCAGCGACATGTGACTGGCTGATTAGATTATCTGTCTGGAAACTGTAGAAATTGCTCCCTTTCCTGAAGCTGCAGAACTGTGAGTTAAACCCCATAAAACAGGATTTTTTCCCTTTGCAAAGTAAGCTCAACTTTGAGCTGATCCTCAAAAAATGGGGCTTTTCTCCTTTGCAAAAGAAGCTGCAGAAATTTGAGCTGATCCTCAAAAAAATGGGGCTTTCCCCCTCTAAAAACTAGGTGCGTCCTATGGTCAGGTGCGCCTTATAGAGCGAAAAATACGGTATGTGCTGCACAAAGAAGCACTTATCTGGTCTGAGTCTTGTGTAGGAAGAGAATCCCAAGGGACAAGCAGAGAGGCCTGGAGGACACAGCTCCTAGACCTGAAGGTTCCCCAGCCCTCCTTTAAGTCTCCCTCCTAACCCTAAAACAGGGTTGCCTGCCATCAAACCTTTGGCGCGTGCTGCCCAACAGGCACATGGGGGCCACGGCGGGACTTCATGGCGAAGCGCATGATCTGCCTCTTGACAAATATGAAGAGTAGCACAAAGACCTGGAAAAAAAGACAGGAAAAAATGCTGAAACGGTATCACAGACCTGAAGCAATCCTGACCCCTTCCCACAATCTGCCCACAGGGATTTACTTCCTCCACGAAAGTATCTATAGTGAGAATACATTGTACACGAGCCAGCAAAGCGATGCTGCGGCACAAGAGGCCAATACAATTGTGGGCTGCCGTCAACCTGGGCATCATGCCCGAGACGTGAGAAGGCACCACAGTACTGAGCACTTCAGCTTTATGTATATGTGACAATAGAACCATTGAATCTCTTCACCACATACTTTTAGGCTGCCCCTTGCACAGGGCTGCTCGGACCGGATTTCTACTCCCTTTAATTTCAGAGACTTCAGGTTTGGTGACAGTGGAGGCCCAATTAACACACTTCCTACAGGACATGGACCCGAGCATAACACTGCTAGTGGCAAGATTCTTGATTGTCGTCCTTTCAGATAAAAAGAAAAACGGCCTACTCTGTGAATACTGACTTTTTCTAAATTCATCCAAATAGAGTCCTGTTGACTATAAAATTTGTGATGTACTTGTTTAAAGGTTCTTGTCTTAACTAAGGAGCAAATTTTAAATTAGCCGTGTCACAAGAAATTGTGCTAACTTGCTTGCTGATTTTAAACTCGTTAAATCATATCTAAACTATTCTTATCTAAATGGTTAAAGTGATGTTGTATAAACTGTATACGGTTCTTAAAACTCTTTTCTGTGGGCCTATGGCCGTAAATAAAGAAATTTGAAAAAGTACTGAGCACTGGAACGTCTGGTTTCCCTGCAGGGCCGGTTCTAGGCAGTCAAGACCCATTCAAGGAAAAAGAAAGGAAAAATGGAAAGGATTCAGTGAGAGCTTTGAATCTGCAGAAGGGTCCCTTTGCGCAGAATGTGAAACTGGAGGAGTTCTGTCATCGTAGCTCCAGCAAGCTGGAATTCTGCTGCCTGAAAGAGCTCCACTTCCGTCTTTTTCCGCAGGTGGCGACAACCTGCAACGTGTCCAAATTGCCCCACAGGTGAAAGACACCAAGGTGTCCGTTGTAGCGCTGGGGAGGGCTAACGAAGGTCGCTCCAGCGCAGAATCCTAGAGTTGGAAAGGACCACAAGGGTCATCTAGTCCAACCCACTTGCGATGCAGGAATCTTTTGCCCAACGTGGGGCTCGAACCCGCGACCCTGAGATCAAGAGTCTCAAGAAAGAAGATTCCACCTAAACATTAGAAAGAACTTCCTGACAGTAAGAGCTGTTCGACAGTGGAATTTGCTGCCAAGGAGAGTGGTGCAGTCTCCTTCTTTGGAGGTCTTTAAGCAGAGGCTTGACAGCCACCTGTCAGGAATGCTTTGATGGTGTTTCCTGCTTGGCAGGGGGTTGGACTGGATGGCCCTTGGGGTCTCTTCCAACTCTACGATTCTATGCTCTCTAGTAACTGAGCACAAGCTTTTGTGTGCGAGAGGGGGAAACCGATGCCACCGCGGAATTTGTGAAGCTTTCTCAAAACGCAGGCTGTTCCGGCTGCTGCTACCTCGCAGGGTTGTTGCGGGGGCAGATCTGGGAGCTCCTACCTCGCAGGGTCGTTGTGAGGGAGAAACGGCCGCGGCTTCCGAGGAGAACAGAAGGGTATGAAGAGATAGGCGGAATAGTGACGGGGCCGAAGGCGTGCATGGAAAAAAGAGAGACCCGGGAAAGAAGAAGGAGTTTGGACTTGATGCCCCGCTTTCTCACTACCCGAAGGAGTCTCAAAGCGGCTCACATTCTCCTTTCCCTTCCTCTGTGAGGTGAGTGGGGCTGAGAGACTTCAGAGAAGTGTGACTAGCCCAAGGTCACCCAGCAGCTGCATGTGGAGGAGCGGAGATGCAAACCCGGTTCACCAGATTACGAGTCTACAGCTCTTAACACACTGGAGGGGAGGCGCTTGTTGCCATGGCGACGCTATTGCCACCCCGCGTCACGGGACCCCCCCCCAGCGCCTCCCCTCCCTCCCTCCAGCGCCCCGACATGGGCCGCCCTTCCTTCCCCGCTCTTCTCAGCAGTGTCTATTCCCGCCAGGCGTTTGTCCTCACCAGGCTCCCGTAGGCCATGATCAGCACCACGTTCACCCCGGAGAGCCAGTTGCTGGACTGGGGAGGGGGGGAGGAGGGGGACGACGCCGAGGAGGAGGTAGAGGACGCCGCCATCCCCGGCCCTGGCGCCTGGCCTGGCCCGGCCGCCCGAAAGGGCCACGCAACATGGCGGGCGCCGAAGCCGGGATGCGCCCCCGTCACGTGACGCCTCCCACCCCCCCACCCCCCGCGGTCGCGACGCAGTTCCTAATACCTCAGACTCTATGGTTTCCGGAGGGCGGGAGAAGAGGCGCGTCGTGTCAGGTGACCGGAAGGAGGCGATAACATGTGGGGGAGGAGACATTGTGGAGGTGGGGCGGGGAAAATGCTGGACTGAGTGAAGCCGAAAGCAAAATCGTATAGTAGGAAGCCTACCAATAAAGGCGGGTTTTGGGGAGGGGGCTGGGAATGTGAGGGTCATGTGGCCCGGATAGTGGGGGAGGTTACAGGGGGCGAGTGAAGGGCTTGGGGTTGCCCACTCAGTGGAATGTGAGCGGCATTTCCGGTTCCCAATGGGACGTCGCCACGTGCAGGACCAACTCGGAGAGAAAGTGATAGGGTCAGTACGTACACAGAATTTCTGTGACAGAAATGGAAATCTGTGCGTGAGATAGGGCCCATTCTCTAATTTGCGAGGCGGCAATTGGTGGCCCTTCGGTTGTTGTCAGTCTCACATCCAGCAGGGCCTATGGTCAGGGATGATCGGAATTGTAGGTCCTAACCCACTGTACAACTAGTTTCCCCCAAACCCATGCCTTAATGTTCAATCGCTTTTATTGTTCTAAAATTTATAGAAATATGTAAGGATCACTTAATCAGAAAACTTTCTTAGTTGTGCAGTTAATAAACTAGCAATAAAACACAAAAGCAGCAAAACTTAAAAAAACAAAGTTACAGGTAGATAGCCGTGTTGGTCTGTCATAGTCAAAACAAAATAAAATTTTTTTTCCCAGTAGCAGGTCGTTAACAGTCGTCAACAAGATTACCACAGCTATCAGCCTTTCACCCATTCCTACCACCCCTCTGAGTAATACCCCTCCCCACCCTCTCACTATATATAAGGGTCTGGTGACTTCTGTTTCAGTGCATCTGAAGAAGTGTGCATGCACACGAAAGCTCATACCAAGAACAAACTTAGTTGGTCTCTAAGGTGCTACTGGAAAAAAATTTTTTATTTTGTTTTAAAAAAACAAAGATAGTTAACTAAACTATATTGCTACGCTACACCAGTTTCCTAGTTGAAGTCCTCTCTCCGCCTCCTCCGCAAATAAAGGTCTAAAACAACAAGTTTTATTATTTAATAAATAATATTAAGCTCATCTGATTGGGTTGTCTGGCACTGAGTTGCACCAGTGCTTAGTCAATGACTAGTATATTAATACATTTAATAAATAAACATGACTAGTATATTAATACATTTAATAAATAAACAACTTGGGTCTACTCTTGAGTAAAGCATAGTTCTACGAAACCCACCGTGTCCAACGAGAACCTGAAGTGGCCGCTGACGATAATTCCACTTATCCTATATATACCCACCTCTCCTTTTTCATCCTCGGCCATGTGAGTTCTCGCAGGGAGGCGTCACGTGGTTCCTTTAAGAAGGCGGGGCCAGGGGAAACGTTCGGGGTGGGGGGGAGGCTGCGAGGGGCGGGGAAGAGCGCGAAAGCGCGCCGGGATAAAGACGAAGAGCGGGCGAACTCTGACGGACAACAGAAAGGGGGCGTGGCCCGGCCTCCCTCGCCGCCGCCCGTCACGTGACGCGGCCCGAAGCCGCGCCGCGGCCCTCCCTCCAATCCCCGCGCGCGCGCGTCACGTGGTGGGGGGCAGAGGGGCGGCCGCGGCCGCGTTGGGTTAGTTGTCAGTGTGTGTGGCGGCGGCGGCGGCGGAGGAGGCGGTGGAGACTCAGGTAAAGTTGGCGGCCGCGCCGGGAATTGTGCGCGGGCCCTTTAAGCGGCGGCCCCGCCCCTTCCCCCCACCATATAATAATAATAAAATTCCTTCTTTAAAACATACTTAATATATGTACATCTATATGTATCTGTATTTTGTGAGGGGATTTCCCTCCCTCCCCTGGGCTTAAAAAAAGGAGCTTTCCGTGGCGGGTGAGTAGAAGCGGAAAAGTCCGGCCGGCAGTAATTGTTCCAGGAGGCGGCGGAGCTGCTGGGCCTTCCGAGGGAGGGAGGGAGCGAGGGCGGGGGAAGGGGGCGTGAGGAGGGGAGAGTTCCGGTCTCGAGCGCCACCGCGGCCTAGTCGGCCAGAGCGAAGCCGGGGACTTGCGTAGCGCGCCAGGCTGGGCCAGGGAGGGGCTGAGTCGGGCTGAACCAGGCGGGACCGATTCCCCCCCCCCCCGCTCAAACTTCTTCGAGGCCGATCCTTTTCCCCCCACAACCTCTGGGTAGGTAAACCACTCCCCCTCCCTTCTTACTTTGGTTATTACTCTCATCACTATTTTTAAAAGCATTCCTCCTCGCCCCACCTTGAGGCCCTCTGGGCTGTTTCCGCTTCCAGAGAGCTCCTTGGACCGGGGGAAAGAGAGAGAGAGAGAGGAGTCTTTCTTTCCAACTCTCTTCCCTCCCCCCCCCCAACCACCACTCCGAAGCCTTTACCGCAAATACAACCCCACCCTTCACTGCAAACTGATCCTTCTTCCCGGACAACCAGGCCGGGGGGGGGGGAAGCCTCCTGCGAAGCTGGGGGATACTTTTCTTTTCCTCTAGAAAGCCGGATCCATTGTCCGTTCCTCCCAAGGCCGCTTGTTTCTTTCTGTTTCTCTCTCCCCCCCCCCCCGCCAAGGTGTAAAAAGCTGGTAAATTTGGCTGGTGGTGGCGGTGGGGAATGGTGAGAGTTAGACGACTTCTCTTTTCTGACCCCACCGCCCACAGATCTGTAAACATTCCCCAAGTAGCCCTTAAAAACCTGCACGTGGAAACGATTTAAAAATAAAAAAGTCAGGGGAGGAAAGTTCCTCAATCTCCTCTTTCTTGTTTCGTTTTTTTGTGGGGGGGGGGAAGAGAAACAACAACTTGTGCCAAGTTTGCAGCAGCGTTCTGTTTCCGAGTAACTCTAAAGCTAGGTTGGGCTTCTTCTAACTGCAGTCCTTTGGGCGCTGAAGGAAAGAGGTAAGCTCCATTGTACAAAGCGGGACTACGGCGGATGAGTCTTATCAGTGGCTACAAGTCATCATGGTTATATCTTTCGTCCCATATCAAAGGCCTCTGAATACCAGTTTCCTAAGGATCAATGCTCTTGTGCTGATGCCCATCTTGTGGGCTTCTCAGAAGTTTCCACTTTGAGAATAAGATGCAGGACTAGATGGGCCTTTGGCCAGATCTTGCAACACTTCTCACTTTATTACTTTGTAAGTTTGAGCTGCTAGACTGCAACTCAGTGCATCCCTTACTAATAAAGTTACCTCATGCAAGTGGTACTTAACTTATGAATAAACTGTTAACTTGCAATAAAACTCCCCCCCCCTTTATTATGCTAAATAATTTTCTGGACTGTTCCTTAAACTCCTAGCTACATCTTTGGATTTTAAAAATATTTTTGGATACTGCCCTTCCTTTAAAGAATTCAGGATGTGCACCCCCCCCCCTTATGTGGGAGGGTTACCTTCCTCTACGTAACCCTCACTGTTTTTGCTTGAGGATGAAACAGCATAACTGGCCTTGGTGGACATTGTGACCGAACAGTTTTTCGAATCCAGGTCTCCGAAGCCTGTGTTGCACTGGTGCTGAACTTCCTTATCAGATGACTCTTGCGACTTTGTCTAGGACACTTTGCGAAGACCTCTGGTGCCAGGCAGACAGATGGGGGCACTGAAAGAACCAGGATTCCCTCGGTGCCGGAAGCTTTCAATCCAGAGGGTGTGGTGTTTACGAAAAGAGACTTCAAATACTGCAGAGCTTCTTGTTGTCCTGCCTTTAAAAGCTAACTACCACCATTCTCCTGAGGATTCTGTCACTCAGTGGGGTTTGCGTGATGGTGTTTCTGCTTGTATTGCAGGACAGCTAGCTCACTTTTCCTCAAACCTTGGGAGTTTGTGTTGATCTCCGTCACTCTTCTCTCTTCATTGCCCCCGCCGGCCAGACCATCTGCTCCAAGTGACCAGTACCATTTCTAGGGCCTCCACTTTCCACATGGTAATTTCAGTTGAGATTTGGTGCCTTTGAGAAAGCTGACTACCTGCAGCTCCATGGCCAGTCCTTGCTTATCATGCTGCTTCTGCTTCCCATCCTTCAAAAGGCCCTCTTTTTGTGCCAGAGAACTTGCATCAGTGCAGCACAAACACACGTGGTTCTGCTGTTCTTGCTATTCAGTATCTTCTCTTCTGCCTGGCTTCTTCAAACTAAGTTCTTGCTTCTCAGAAAGTGATTCTTAATAACGTACATTGCAATCCTAACCATGTCTACTTTAGGAGTGTCAATGAGGCTTGCCCCAGGTAAGTAGGTTTAATTTTGCAGCCTCTGTGCTTTTAAAAGACAGTAGACGGAACAGTTTAATCCTTGGAGCAATCCCTATGTAACCTAGGCTGCTGTTAATTTTTGTCTCACGGACAAGGAACAGAACCAGTGAGTGACTGCTTTGTTGCTTATTTATTTGTTTCTCCTCTCTGAGGCTTGGGATTTGTGCTAATATTCCTTTTCCCTCCCTTGCTCTTTAGAACAAGTTGTTGGACTTCATCTCCCATCAGCCTCAGCATGCCCAATGGTTGAGGGATGAGATGATGGGAATTACAGTCTAGCAACCTCTGGAGGGCCAAAGGTTCCCCATCCATGCTTTAGGAGTTTAAGGGCTCAGGCATCACACAACGAAAGTCAACACTTTTGCCATTATTTCTCTCCTAAGACGGTTCTTGTAACTAACAAAAATAATACTGTAAACTTTTTCATATTGAGAAAATAGAGTCCAGCAGATAAGATCCTTTTTAGGAGTTATTACTACTACTACTACTAGTACTACTAATGAATAAATTATATTTACAACTAAATATATATATACTGCTATGGACACAAAACAGGTTTCAGGGTTTCACAGCTTTTTAGTAAAGTGTGTTTGCATTGTGATTTCCTGTGCAGTCCAGTCCTATGACTCCAAACCACATCTCACTGACTTACTTCAGTGGGGCTAAGTCACAGAAAACTGCACCCTTAGGTACAAAAAAAGTTTTGCTAAGGGGAAAGTTGCTTTGTTTTTTTGCGTGTACCTGTGTTTTTCCATCTATAGCTGTGAAGTTTGCCTGCTCAGGTTGCCAGAAGTATAAACACTGTCAGCATCACTGGCCTTTCCCAGCATCTATTCTCTCCAGCAAAGAATAACCATCTTTCTTGTTGCTTTGTTCTTAGAACCTTGGAGTCCCAGAAGATGCTTTGTGGGACCAGATCTCTTCTTTGACATGGGGGTATTCATCACTAAAGGGTCACTCAGACCCATGGCAGCCTTTCTTTCAAACTTATAAAAAGAAGACTGCATATTGCTCTGGGAGACCTTGTTTGGAACATAGAAAGCTACTCAGTCCATTAGTCAAGCTAGCTCAGTATTATCTCCACACTGGGTAGCAGTTGCTCTCTGGAGTTTCCAACAGGGGTCTCCTGGCCCTACCTGGGATTAAACCTGGGGTCTTCTGCATGAAAAGGATGTGAAGCGGGGCTTTGGGGCACCTGTGGAACTTTTTGTTTGTGTAGTGATTCAAGCTATGAGCTGAACATCAGCAGTGCTCTTGATTATCTTTGTATATTATGGGCTGTCAGATATTTAGGAATAAATTTCCATTGGAAGAGCAACACTGCGTTATCAATTCATACTGAGTAGTAACAACGGGAATCCTAGCACTGACCAATCTTACTAATTATTTTAATTATTTTAAAGATGGTTGAAGTAGTGTGGATGAAAGGCTTTGAGTTTTGTATAAATATTGTTTCTAATGCTTAATTATCCCGAGTGAACTGAAACCAGTAGCTTTTCATCCTGGCCCTAACTGCGATCTCAGATAATAGTGGCTGTTCTCCTTTAAAGAAATTCATCACATTACATCCTTCATCTCTCTTTATTTTCTTTAGCTATCTATATCAGTATTTTCAGCATTTCCCCCGCACACAGCTTGTCTGGATCTTTCTGTGTTCTTTCTGAGTTTCTTTTCTCTCTTTGCAAAATCTTCTCCAGCTTATCAGTGTCTGTCTTGAAATTTGGCTTCCTAAAGAAAAGGGGGAAAAAAGAAATTTGGCTTCCTGCGCTGAAGGTTGTTCTTGGTAGTGAGTTTCCGTGGTGTCCATTCTGGTGTGATTACGCTGTTTAACTCTTATTCTTGATGGTGCAGTGATCTGTAGGGACTGAGAAATCTAGTTGGATTCTCTCCAAATTCCCAGCTGTGGGTACTGAGGGCACCTGAATAGACCCCTATAAGCCCCCAGACCTGTGTGGGAATGAAACTCCTTGTATGAAAGCAATGGGTAACTATAGATTTCTGCCATTCACTCGAAGGCCTACTCACGTATAAACAGGAAGTTTATTCTACCCACGAGATGGAAGCCGCTGGCGTTGTAATACAGGAAGTGCACTGAGGCTCCTTTTTATGCCAACTCAGGGAGGTATTTATGGTCAGGACCTGAGCATAAATAGCCCCACAGTGCTTCCCTTGGAAGGCCCTGTCATTTGTAGGGACCAAAAAGGAGTGTAGGGGAAGAGAGCCACCTCAATGTCATCTGAGTATTTTGAAGCTGCATTATACATTAACTAATTAAAGCTGCATTAATTTGTAGGCTTCAGCACAGTAGAATTTGATGAAGGCTGCTGGTTTGGATAACTTTAGAAGGGGGGGAGACAGATTGATTGGAGGAGGGAGAGGCCTATTAGCCATGATGGCTAATTTGGAATCTGTCTGTCTCTGGATCCCTGTTGCTCTCACTTTTCTGTCCTGTTTTTGTGGCCGTCTTGGGACATATCTGTCTCGTTATGTGGAGTAGGCTGCTGGAATGGATGCTAGACATTTGCTGAGATCCATCAGGGCTGCTCTGACTGGCAGCAGCTCCCCAAGGTCTTGGGCAGTGACGTCGTTCCCAACCTTTTTGGAAAGGTCTAAAAATAAAACTCTGTTATGGCATATTGCATGCGGAACAGGTTCATGCTAATTGTTCTTAATGTTCTCCCATCTTTGTTTTTTTTAAAAGAAAATTCAAGTAAAACAGACTCTGAACTACAAAAGCCAGCTTATTTTAACACAAACCGTGACTGCAGGCTGCTGGGCTCGAGAGGTTTGTCTTCAGCAAGGTTTTTGACTTTCGTTGAAGCTGTGAGGATTTGTGGGGGGCAACTCTGTCCTGAAGCCATCCTGCAGGACTGAGGGTTAAAAGTTCTGTGTTCTGTATGCAGAGCTGCTTAGCACACTGCTGAAAAGCAGTTGTTTAGCTGCAGCCTGACCTCACTTCACTGAGCTATGGCCTTTCCCCCCAGCAAGGGAAGTTGCCTTATTTCGAGTCAGACCATTGGTTCATTTAGCTCAGAATAGTCTATTCTTGACTGGCAGCAACTCTCCAGGGTCTTGGTCAGAGAGGGGTCTTTACCAAGACATTTTACTGTTCGAGGCAAAGACAGGGTGGTGCGAAACCTTCCTTTTTCCATGTATAAAACCCACCTGGAGTAGCAGAGGAGTCTTTCGTCTGTCTGCCACACTTAAGGGCAGCAGGCCTCCAAGGCCTTTCCTCGAATAGACAAGCTCAGTGCTAGAAATTAGCCAGGCGCCAGGTGTGTTTTGTGACTGGCGCGGGTCAACTTGCAACCACATGGAGGTCTCTGGGTGCTGGGTTAGCAACTGACATCTCCATCTCGCTGGCCCCCCCAGCTTTCTTAAGCAGAAGAGCTTATTTGTTGCATTTATATCCCACCCTTTTCTCCCAGGAGTCCATGGTTCACCTCCGCCTCCTCAGTTAATCCCTACAACGGCCCTGTGAGGTAGGTTAAGAGGTTGCAACTGGCTCGAGGTCACCCAGTGAGCTTCATGGCTGAGTGGGGATTGAACCCTGATCTCCCAAGTACTAGTCCGACACTCTAACCACTACACCACCCTGGCTTCCTAGAGTCCTTCTGCTACGGGGCAGCTCTATAAATTAAGTAGGCAAATAAATATGGGGAAAGCAAAATGTCAACTTACAAAAGGATCTGAAATATTTTCTTTGAAGCTTGAACTTGTTTTAATCTGGATTGTTTTATTTGATGTTTTAATGTGTTGTCAAATGTTGCTTTGGCTTTTTTTCTTTAAGATACAGAACAGTATAGAAATGAAATGAATAATAATAATAATAATAACAAGTCTAGACATGCCGTTGTGGTGACCACAACCTAGGTTTAAGGTGCCATTTGGCGATTAGCTTATATATCTGAGTTTGGTCAGGCTGGCTCTGCCTGCAACCTGAGATCCTTTAAACCTTGTTTGCTGGGGACTGAACCTAGGACCTTCTGTGTGTGCAAAGCATGTATGTGCTCTGCAGCTTGTCTTGCGTCCAGCAGCAAACAAACTGTTCACGTGGGGCAAGCAGGTCATAATGCTTGGTCCTCAGTTGCCTGTGGCTGTAGTCCATACATGAGATAACAGTGTACAGGCGGCATTGACCCCACCAATGGGAGTTTTCGTCCCTTGTTCCAGACCACTTTGTAACTTGTCTGCCACTCCTGTGCTCAGTTGCCCCTAGTGCGCGCCACTAAGGATCCCGAGAGCCATGTGAGCCGCTTGCCCACGACTCCCATCGCCTGGGAATAATTGCTGTGTTTTTGTGGTCATTCGGCATGTAGATGCCAGAACTCCCTAAGGCAGTGTTCCCCAACCTTGGGCCTCCAGCTGTTTTTGGACTACAACTCCCATCATCCCTCGCTAGCAAGACCAGTGGTCAGGGATGATGGGAATTGTAGTCCGAAAACAGCTGGAGGCCCAAGGTTGGGGAACACTGCCCTAAGGAACAGTAGGTAGTTGTTGGAAAAAGCCTATTTTTCAAGCATGCCTTCCTTTCAATGCTCCCATGGAACATTGTTTTCACATTGGTGTCAGAAAAATGGTTTCCTTCTCTCTTTGTCTTGCTCTCCTGCAATCTCTGTTGGAAGCACAGTCCCCCTATTGCAGGGATGGAAAACCTCAATCCTGGCGCATGGATGTGGCCCTTGGGACTCTTCCCAGACCATGCCACTGCTCTGCACCCTGTTCAAGGGCTTTTCCCTAGTTGGAATGTACCATTTAACTGTGGCAATGCTGCTTGCCCAGCTGAATATAGAACGGTGTGTAGAAATCTCTGTTTCTTGTGTGGCTGGACTGTCGCCTACTGTATAATGCCTTTGGCCCTCCAGAGGTTGTTAAGACTTCGGTTTTCATCCGCCCCAGTCAGCACACCTGTGGTTAGGGAATTGTAATTCAGTAGCATCTAGGGGTCAAAATGTCTCCCCGGCCCTGATATAATGTTAACAGTTGCATGTGTTGCTCTGCCCATATCTTCCTCCGGCCCTGCACATGTGGCCCCTGGAAGGTTGTCTGTGAGGGAATGTGGCCCTTGAACTGCAAAAGTTTCCTTGACCTCATCCCTTCTGCATGAAAAAATATCAATATTTCTGTTGTTTCTGTTCCCCTGCAATCACCTAGTATAAAATCTGGCCATGCTTCAGCCCAGGGAGTACCAGGGCCCCTTTACTCTCCCAAGCAGTTTTTTTGAAACAGGAGGAGGGGGAGACTGATGAAAAACACTGTTTCCCCCACCCACCCACTGGGGGGGGGAATTGTCATCCTATATAATAAAGAGCCTGTGTCCCTCCGTAGCTTTCCGTGTGTCACTGGAATTTGCAAGTGCGCGTGCGTTCCAGTGACACAGGGATTGGAGGACGCAGACCAATAGGAGCGGGGGCAGCGGCGCAACGCGCCGCTGCCCGCAGCCTCCTGCTGTCGGCCATCTTCAGCGGACCTTTCCGCTGCCTCCGCCGATGGCTCCGGCTTCCTCTTTGCTTGCCGCACTGCCACCCATCTGCAGCGGACAAAGCAAAGAGCGGGGGCAGCGGCGCAATGCGCCGCTGCCCCCAGCCTCCTCCTGCCGCCCTCCCGTTCCCGGCCGCCTCCGCGCCTTGGGTCCCGCTCGCCCCCGCTAGCGCCCGTTATCAACGGGCTGAATTCAACTAGTTTCTAATAGAACCCATCGTTTAGTTAGATTTCTTTGTATCTGATTTGGTCAGCATTGGCCGCTGTGAATAATAACCTACTAATGAACTTGGGAAGTCAGGTCATTAGCTCATCCAGATCAGTACTGTCTACACTGACAGGCAGCAGCTCTCCAGGGTTTCAGGCAAGCGAGCCTTTTCCCAGCACGACCTGGAGATGCCAGGGATTGAAGCTGGTGCCTCTGAGCTATGGTCCCTCTCTCAAACTTAATAGGTGTGGGTTTTATGAAATTTATGCTGTCTCTGATCCCTTGTGTTTGTTGGCGTTCTTGGTTAAATGCATCTGCAAGGGTACAGATTTCCAGAGTGTTTGTGCCACTGTTTTTAGGCAGGGCAGCGCAGATTTATGAGGACCTCCTCTTGCCACTTTATAAAGCTTGGCTTCATTCTTGTTGAAAACTGGTGTGGTCTTCCTTGTAGAACAAGGAAGAAATGCTGTTGTTAATATGAATTTATAGAAATTAAGGTAGTAGAGGTAGAGGGACCCCTGACCATCAGGTCCAGTCGTGTCCGACTCTGGGGTTGCGTGCTCATCTCGCTCTATAGGCCGAGGGAGCCAGCGTTTGTCCGAAGACAGCCTCTGGGTCATGTGGCCAGCATGACAAAGCTGCTTCTGGCGAACCAGAGCAGCGCACGGAAACACCGTTTACCTTCCCGCTGGAGCGGTCCCTATTTATCTACTTGCACTTTGACGTGCTTTCGAACTACTAGGTTGGCAGGAGCTGGGACCGAGCAGCGGGAGCTCACCCCGTCGCAGGGATTCGAACCGCTGACCTTCTGATCAGCAAGCCTGTGGTTTAACCCACAGCGCCACCTGGTCCCCTAGAAATTAAGGCAGCGTGTGATATAATAAAACAACGGAAGAAATAAGAAATATAAAATTAAGGTATAGATATTAGAAGGTCACAAGGAAGGTCTGAAGGAAGTCAAGGCTATAACAAGCCAAAAAGGTATAAAAAATGTATAATTATGTGATTGTTATTAATGTATAAAATTTTGTTAAAACTAATAAAAAAAGATATTGGGGGGAAAAAAGAAAACTGGTGTGGTCTTGGGGCCAGAATCTGAGCCCGAGGACCAGGAAAGACCCTGGTTCAACCCTCGCTTCAAACTCTGATCTTGCGAAGACAACTCCCTGGTGACCAGCTCCGGGTTGCTGGATGCAACTCAGCTGGAGAATTGTCGCTGCCCTGCTCTGAGATGCCAACTTGTCAAAGTTCCCTTTTTCTTTTTCCTTTTTTTGTTGCAACACCAACCTGTAACTTTCCATTGGTCATGGAAACTTTCCTTGAGGAGATGGGTTTTATCAAAGGCTTTTTCACCCAAAGCTGAGAACAAGCTCAGAACTCTCCCCTTTGAGAACTGGCGTGTGTCTGAGGGATTTGAGGAGTGGACTCTGCACCTGGGAGATGCGAGTCCTCATGAGCTGATGGTTTTAAGAAGGCAATTTGAGGTGGGGCAGAACTGGGCGAAGGAATATTTGACCCCTTGACTTGAGGGATCAGCGGTTGGTTCTTCCATGTTAATCACAAAAGGGGATAAAAAAATTCCTTCCAGTAGCACCTTAGAGACCAACTAAGTTTGTTCTTGGTATGAGCTTTCGTGTGCATGCACACTTAGATTGAGGTTGAATCCTGACAAGACAGAAGTACTGTTTTTGGGAGACAGGGGGCAGGCGGGTGTGGGGATTCCCTGGTCCTGAATGGGATAACTGTGCCCCTGAAGGACCAGGTACGCAGCCTGGGAGTCATTTTAGACTCTCAGCTGTCCATGGAAGCGCAGATTAATTCTGTGTCCAGGGCAGCTGTCTACCAACTCCATCTGGTGCGCAGGCTGAGACCCTACCTGTCCGCAGACTGTCTCGCCAGAGTGGTGCATGCTCTAGTTATCTCCCGCTTGGACTACTGCAATGCGCTCTATGTGGGGCTACCTTTGAAGGTGACCCGGAAACTGTGATTAATCCAGAATGCGGCAGCTAGACTGGTGACTGGGAGTGGCCGCCGGGACCACATAACACCGGTCCTGAGAGATCTACATTGGCTCCCAGTACGTTTCCGAGCACAATTCAAAGTGTTGGTGCTGACCTTTAAAGCCCTAAACGGCCTCGGTCCTGTATACCTGAAGGAGCGTCTCCACCCCCACCGTTCAGCCCGGACACTGAGATCTAGCGCCGAGGGCCTTCTGGTGGTTCCCTCACTGCGAGAAGCAAAGCTACAGGGAACCAGGCAGAGGGCCTTCTCGGTAGTGGCGCCCACCCTGTGGAACACCCTCCCATCCCATGTCAAAGAGATAAATAACTACCTGACATTTAGAAAACACCTGAAGGCAGCCCTGTTTAGGGAAGTTTTTAATGTGTGATATTTTAATGTATTTTAGTGTTTGTTGGAAGCCGCCCAGAGTGGCTGGGGGGACCCGGCCAGATGGGCGGGGTACAAATAATAAATTATTATTATTATTGTTAAAAAAACTTTTTTCTTCTTCTCTCCACTCCACAGAGTTCTACCTTGTAAATACTGTTATTTGTATATACTGTAAATGATGACATCAGTGGGCACTAACCGAGCCCGGGGAAGCTGGGAGCAGACGCAGAACCAGGCACAGCACAAACAGAGGCCACAGGTGAGGGCGGAGCCGGGCAAGGTGTCCATGGAAACCAGTTGGCTTTGGGAGGGGGAGGAGTCCTCTTGGCTCCCTCACCTTTTCCTTTTTTCCGTTGTGACTAAGAGCACGCTGGCCTAACGTCTTTCCCACGAGACAAAGGAAAACTCCTCCGCACCCTTTCGGGCTGCTCTTAGCTTGCATGCTTAGGAGCTGAGGCAAAGTTCTGGCTTTGTGGGCAAACACAGGAAGAATCGGAAGAAGGGAAGACTTTTCTTACGCCTGCTACCTTTTTAAAGAGAAAGCAGTGTTCAAACTTTCTTGATAAGCGTGGCAGGTGAAAGGACTAATTTCCCGGCCGCTGACTGCTGAACTTGTTGGGCTATCTGGATGAAACATCTGGTTACCTGGACAGTGAAAAGCTTTGAAACCTCCCCCATTTGATAAGCCCAACCAGTTGCCTATATATGCAGGTTTTATCCCTTACCTTGTCATATTTTGTATTATTCGTTTTTATTACAGTTTTCAAATGTTTGGGTTTTTCCCAGTTGTGACACAAAGAGGGGAAGGGAGACTGCAAAAGGGGACAATATCTTATCCTTTCTGTCCCAGAACCTCTACTTTTCCATAAATCTATTAATCTGCATTTCATGGAAGCATGTTGTGCTATTGATATGTATAGGAAATAGAAAATTAGTACCAAATTAATAAGAGAGGTGAACATAGAGGAGTTGAGCTCTTATACCCGCAACAAGCCTTTATCCTTGTTTAACAGAGATCAGAACAGACGACTGGATGACATGATGAGAGAGAGTTTAAATACGTCTCATCCCTACTTTAGACTGCACTCTGGATCCTCACCCTTAACTGAGGACTAAAACCTCTCAGTCTTAGTCCCAGTGTGTTAGTCTCAGTGTTGGTCCCAGTGTATTTGTACTTGGCTTCTTAGCCCAAAAGCAGAGCAGCTTACACAAAGCAGTCTCTGCTCCTTGGGTTTACAATCTTAAGACAAGGGTCAGGGAGAGAAGAAGCAAGCTCTGGTGCAAATTCTTAAAGTTACAGTTCTGAATAATGTAATTATATAGTTGTGTCTATGCATATTTTGAGTGTCTGTATGAGAAAATTCCTCCCTATCAGCTCTGGAAGCTGAGCAGATGATAAATGTCTAAGCCAGTAGGGCAGGGCTTTGCGCAGCTCTTCCCTCGTAACTTGATGGTGGGAGCTTTGTGGCTTTGCCCTCCTCCCTCGCTGATGTCCATGGCTGCCTGGCCTTGGAAGTACCCAATTCAGATCTGAGGGCAGAGCGAATGGCAGTGTCCAGCTCATTCTTTATTCAGGCAGCTTCCCTGCTCCCGGCCAGACGCCCCACTTACAGGGCTAACTTGTTGCCTTTCTGCCCTGTTTCATTCTAACACTTCTGCATCTGACTGTTGTCTCCACAGGCCACTGCAGAGCAAATCCGACTTGCACAGATGATATCCGACCACAACGATGCTGACTTTGAGGAGAAAGTGAAACAAGTAAGTTTTTTGGATGCTGGAGGACACGAGGAGAGTGTGCCTTTTAACTCCTTGCCCTACCAGTTGTCTTTGATGTCTCCTGGGAGAGAGGAACACGATGGACTCACTCATGGCTTGAGGGAGGCACTCGGGTTCAGGGTTTGAAGTCCCGTAACTGGTGACAGTTCCCAGCCAAGTCGACGGATGGCCTTATGCTTTGTTGCTTCTCCCTCGGCAGCTGATCGACATCACAGGCAAGAACCAGGATGAGTGTGTCATCGCCTTGCACGACTGCAATGGGGATGTCAACAGAGCCATCAATGTGCTGTTGGAAGGCAACCCGGACACGGTAAATTTGCGGCTTTGCGGGGCTCGGTTAGCAGAGTGGAGTTGCAGGTTGCAAAGGCCTTTTTTTATTCCCTGCTGGGCGAAGGGAGTAGCGTTGGGGAGGGGAGAAGGGCAGCCCGCGTATAGACCCCATGTCTCGGAAGATGAGGCAGCTCAAGGCATGCCCCATTTTCCTATCTGTGCTGGACTACAATTCCCATCATCCCTCATGACTGGCTGTGTTGACTGCAGCTGATGGGAGTTTGAAAGGAGAGAGAAAGAGAGAGAGAGACCCAGGAGAAAAGCTGACAGAGCAAGGCAGGTCTGCGGAGGGGAGATGTTGAAAAGTCAGGTCATAGGGCACTATAAAATCCGTGTAGGATTCTGTGGTTTAAATTAAGTGTGGGGCTAAGGCAGGGAGGGAGAACAGCAGCCCAAGGGGCTCTAGGCCTTTCTGCTTATCGCCAGGGGTCAGCAAACTTTTTTAGCAGAGGGCCGGTCCACTGTCCCTCAGACCTTGTGGGGAGCTGAACTATATTTTTTTGGGGGGGGGGGGTCAACGAATTCCTATGCCTCACAAATAACCCAGAGATGCATTTTAAATAAAAGCACACATTCTACTCATGTAAAAACACGCAGACCATCCGCAGGCCAGATTTAAAGGCGATAGGGCTGGATCCAGCCCTTGGGCCTTAGTTTGCCTACCCATAGCTTAGCTCTTGGAACACTTCCCAGGCCACACTGCTCCCTAGCCTTGCTTGGCATCCCAGTAAGTTTCCGAGCACAATTCAAAGTGTTGGTGCTGACCTTTAAAGCCCTAAACAGCCTCGGTCCTGTATACCTGAAGGAGCGTCTCCAGCCCCACCGTTCAGCCTGGACACTGAGATCCAGCGCCAAGGGCCTTCTTGCGGTTCCCTTACTGCGAGAAGCAAAGCTACAAGGAACCAGGCAGAGGGCCTTCTCGGTAGTGGCGCCCACCCTGTGGAACACCCTCCCATCCCATGTCAAAGAGATAAATAACTACCTGACATTTAGAAAACACCTGAAGGCAGCCCTGTTTAGGGAAGTTTTTAATGTGTGATATTTTAATGTATTTTAGTGTTTGTTGGAAGCCGCCCAGAGTGGCTGGGGGGACCCGGCCAGATGGGCGGCGTACAAATAATAAATTATTATTATTATTATATCCCAAGCTTTAGTGGGTGGCTGGAATGTGTCCTTGAGCTCTGATAATGCCTCTCATCTGTATGGGTGACAGAGAGGGGTGTGTTTGTACATTTATTGCGCACCCACTTGTGCCTCACCGCTGGCATGTGGCCCTCGGAAGGTTCCTCAGGCGGAAATGTGGCCCTTGGGAAGAAACAGGTTTCCTACCCCCAACCTGAGAAGACTGAGGATGACTCACCTGCTCATCGGCCCAGGCCCAGATCTTGCGATGGCCATGCCCAACTTCAATGAAACCTGTAGAATGTTTCTTGCATGCATCTGTGAAATTGAACATGTGTTGCATGCATGGAGAGTGGGAATGAATCTTGCCTCTCCCTTCGCAGCACTCCTGGGAGATGGTTGGGAAGAAGAAGGGGGTTTCAGGACAGAAAGACAGCGGGCAGACGGAACCCAGCGAAGAAAGCAAAGAGAACCGAGAGAGGGAGCGGGACTTCAGCCGGCGACGAGGCGGATTGCCCAGAAGGGGCCGAGGGACGAGCCGCGGAAGAGAGTGTACGAGTCGCGACTTTGTGCGGAATAGCTGCCGGTGTGGGGTGGGGCAACGAGACGAGAGGAAAGGTAGCAGATGGTTAAAACCTCACGGCCAGAGATGTGCAGCGTGGGGGCAGTTATGGCTTCCCTGTCTTTCCTGTTGTACCTGGCATTGCCGTGCGCGGAGCTTGAAAAATAATCACATTTTGAATTCCTGCTCCACACTTTGTTTTGTTTTTTAATAGTTAGCCCTGCTTGGGAGGCAACAAAATGTTTCAAATATCCAGGTGTTTTGGGTAATTGGGATCCTTAGGGTTTTTTGTTTTTTTAAAATTGAGACCTGTTTATACAAATGCCGTTTCACAAGCCAACTGTGAAGATGTGTTTTGCTTGGGTGTTTGTAGCTTCTTTAAAACAAAACAAAGACCACCCAACCCCCTTTACAGCATCTGTTTCGCAACCTATGGGTTGTACTTTTATTTTCATCTGAAGACCACATATCTCCATTCCTTTAAAAGCAGATGATTCGTTCTAAAGACCCCCCAAGGGAAATTGATGGCGCTGAGTCTGTAAAATTTAGACACGAGCATATTGCAGGGCAGGGCTGGGAAAACTGGAACGGAGTGGTGTGGGCTCCTTCTCCAGCAATAGAGGAAGGGGATCATGTGTGGATTGTCACCGCCCACCTCTCCCCTGGCAAGAGGTTGAACTTCCCAGAGGGTGCACCTGGTGGGCAGGGCAACCCCTTGGCCAGTTCAGCGTCTGCCAGCTCCACTGCAGGTCGCTCAAGAATCCTCAATTCATTCAGCACTGCACTCGAGCCTTGCCGCCCCCCACCAAGCGCACTCAACACGCTGGAAACTTACTAGTGCGGTTTTGTGTCTTCCAGTTCGGGGCCAGGAGAACGGACTGGACAGTGGCAAGACAGCCGGCCCCACTGGAAGAGGCACAGAGAGAGGGCGACGAGGCCGCGGGCGAGGCAGAGGTGAGAGAGGGGAGGGAGGTGGCTCAATAGCCTGGATGGCTTTTACAAAGAGGACTGGAAATTACCGTGGGGGATACGGCTGCCAGTGGCTACTAGGCACGATGACAGTTTTCTCCCCATACAGTCGGAGGCAGGGTGTCTCTCGATACCGGAGCCAGTGTGGTGTAGTGGTTAAGAGCAGTAGACTCGTAATACAGTCGGAGGCAGGGTGTCTCTCGATACCGGAGCCAGTGTGGTGTAGTGGTTAAGAGCAGTAGACTCGTAATCTGGGGAACCGGGTTCGCGTCTCCGCTCCTCCACATGCAGCTGTTGGGTGACCTTGGGCTAGTCACACTTCTTTGAAGTCTCTCAGCTCCACTCACCTCACAGAGTGTTTGTTGTGGGGGAGGACGGGAAAGGAGATTGTTAGCCGCTTTGAGACTCCTTCGGGTAGCGATAAAACGGGATATCAAATCCAAACTCCTTCAGTTTCTGGGGATCGAGTGTGGAAAGTGAGACTTTCAGGCTGTCCGCTTTGAGAACAGGATGGATCAGATGGACCATAAAATCAGGCTAAAACCTAGGTGATTGAGTGGTGTATAGAATTAAGTATGGTGTGGAGGAAGTTGATCTAGAGAAGCTTTCCTCTCTTAACGCTAGAATTCAGGCTCATCAGGACAGACAAAGAATAAATAAATCCTGATTTAAAGCGCCTTGCTTTGAATCCATCCCTCCTGCCTTAGGGTGGGCTGCATACCAGTAGACCCTTTCTGGCTCCTTCATAGCTATAAAGGGGGGACAGCGTATGCTACAGCAAGTCTTGGCATCGTTGGCCAACTCAGTCCTGCAGCTGTGATAGCTGACTGGCCGCCTCCGGTGATCATACAAATAAGGTGTTTGATTCTAAATCCGACTGCACCTGAAACCAGGCAGGGGAAGCTTTTTCAGCCTGGAAGTTTCATTCCCACATAGGGAACCTTCTGAGGGCCCCTCAACCCTGGCCTTCAGCCATGCCTGCTGCAGATGGTCGGAGTTGGGAGCCCAGTAACTGGAGGGTTGCAGGTCCTCCACATCTAGAGTATCCCAAGTTCTCCCACCTTCAGTGTGGATTTGCACTCTGGCACTAGTCCAGCTCTCAGTCTCAGCTTGGTACCTACAAGGTGGGTGGTTGTATCAGTAGGCTCATTTTTGTTTTGCTTTAAAGCAAGGGGCTGGGGGCCCTCTGTCTCCGCCCCCAAAGTTGTTGGGGGCTGACTTACATCGTCCCCAACCAATATCATTGATATATGATGGAAGTTGTAATCCCATCCTTGGTTCAAAGGAGTGAAATTGGTGGGGAAAATAAGAGGATGGGTGAACAGATTTCTGATTAAGGCCGGGGTTCGGTTCGGTTGGGGAATAAATATCAGCAGAAACATCCCAGTATGGCATAATGCTTTGTTCATGTTTCCTCCTTTTATGTGGCCACCCTAAAAATCAGATACAAGACTTTTTAAAATCTGGTTTAGTTTATCTAGAGGTGCATCCCAGGTCCGGTAAGGTTTAAAGCTGCCTGTTGTTGTTTTTTTGTTGCAGGTGGATCTGGAAGGCGGGGAGGAAGGTTTTCAGCCCAAGGCATGGGGTAAGCTTTGTAGCCTTTGTCTTAACTCTATTCTTGGGCGGGTGGGCAGAGCTGGGGAGTTTATCTGTGACCAGATGACACACATCTATGGCCTGGAGAGGGGGAGGGAAGAGACTAAAGGGGCAAAGCAGGACAGACATGTCCTTAAGATGGACGCTCAAATTCCCCTTTCCTCACCCACCCTGTCTTCCAGAACTTTCAACCCCGCGGACTATGCCGAGCCCACGAGCACGGAAGAAGGCTACGGGAATAGTAACAGCAATACATGGAACAACACCGGGAGCTTTGAGCCGGACGACGGCACGAGTAAGTGACCTGGGCGCTTTCTGCTGCCGCAGTTTGGGGACAGAGTTCAGCTCCTGTCAGTAAAAAGGCCAACAAGTGGGTCCCCTTCCATACAGCTTGCCTTTCTTCAACATAAAGGGTTGCATTTTATCAAGTCAGTGGACCCTCGACTTACGAATGTAATCCGTTCCGACAGGAGCATCGGAACTCGAAAAAATCGTAAGTCGAGTCCCCATAGGAATGCGTTGCAGAACGCATTCATACCTCGAAAAAATCCTGTTTAAAGCGGCTGCGGCTTCCGATCGGAAGTCGAAAAATTCAGAAGCGGTGGCCGCTTTGATCCCTCGTAAGTCAAAAATACGGAAGTCGGGGCATTCGTAAGTCGAGGGATCACTGTATGTTCTAGGCTGGTTGGCAACAACACTCTGAGTGTTGCAGGTAGACATCTTCCCTAGAGATCCCTTTATGTCAACACTGCTGAAACCTGTAGTCCAACAACAGCTGGGAACCCAAGTTTGAAAAGCACTGTTTTAAATGGAGGCTGGGGGTGGGGGGAGAGAACCACCATTCCCAGCATCTGCCCTGCCACTGAGCGATGACCCGCCATGCTCCTGTGTGATTGAAGTCACCCAATTCTGCCACCTAGAGCCACTTAATGCTTATCCAGTTGCCCCGTCATGGCCTCAAACCCAGCCATTTTACTTGTGCTTGATGCTGTAAAAAAAATGGCTGGTTTTATTTCAGTTTAAAACTGCTCTGGGTCGCGGTTACAATCCACGTTAAGCGCTTCTGATCCGTTTTAGTATTTTCGATTGCGAAACCTGTGGGGAAAGTTGCATTGGAGTTTGAGGGTGTCCCTGGCAAGTTCTAGAGCCTGTGGCACCCTGCAATCTGCCGGACTCGCAGCTCCCATCTTCCCCGAGCTTTGGCCACGCTGGCTGAGACTGATGGGAGCTGGGAGTCCCAGCATCACCTGAGTGCATCCCATCAAGCTACCCCTGGTCTTTAGAGTGTGGTGGTCGACCTCTACTGGGCAGGGGTGAGTTGGGTCCGCCAGCCTATGATTTTAATGTAGGTTTCCCAAAGCTTTTGAGAGGGAAGAGAAATAATCTCCACCCACCACTCCATTGCACACACTTCTCATCTCTTTCAGCAACAGCGTAACTTCAGGAATCTGAAGTGCTGAATGCAGGAAGCTGCCTTCTAATGGCTTAGAAGACCAGAGTTTCCCAGACTTGGGTCCCCAGCTGTTTTTGGACTGTTAACTCCCATCATCCCTAGCTAGCAGGATCAGTGGTCAGGGATGATGGGAATTGTAGCCCCAAAACAGTTGGGAGACCCAAGTTTGGGAAATCCTGGTCCATCTAAGCTCAGTACTGTCTACACTGACCGGCAGGCACCTCCCCAGGGTTTCAGGCAGAGGGGGGCCTTTCTGCCAGTCCTACCTGGAAATGCCCTTAGGGATTGAACCTGGGACCTTCTGCATGCAAAGCAAATGCTCCCTGCCTCTGAGCGGTGGCCTTCCTCCATGGAAGAAGACAATAATGTCTCCCTGCTTGGACAAAAAGACCTCTTGAGGTTTTTGTGGGCAGGTTCCCTTAACTTGAGGGACCCAGGTGGCGCTGTGGGTTAAACCACAGAGCCTAGGGCTTGCCGATCAGAAGGTCGGCGGTTCGAATCCCCGCGACGGGGTGAGCTCCCGTTGCTCGGTCCCTTCTCCTGCCCACCTAGCAATTCGAAAGCACGTCAAAGTGCAAGTAGATAAATAGGTACCACTCTGGCGGGAAGGTAAACAGTGTTTCCGTGCGCTGCTCTGGTTCGCCAGAAGCGGCTTAGTCATGCTGGCCACATGCCCCGGAAGCTGTACGCCGGCTCCCTCGGCCAATAAAGCGAGATGAGCGCCGCAACCCCAGAGTCGGACACGACTGGACCTAATGGTCAGGGGTCCCTTTACCGTTACTCCCTTAACTTGATGTGCAGTAGAAATGTAGAAGTGGGGAGAGAACTGCAGTGTCTTAACTTTTCTCTTGAAAGTAGATCCCACCGTTCTTTTTGTGTCCTGAGCTAAGAAAGGGGACTCTTAGAAGTTGT
Organism: Darevskia armeniaca; assembly: GCA_034641395.1. Lineage (NCBI taxonomy): Eukaryota > Metazoa > Chordata > Lepidosauria > Squamata > Lacertidae > Darevskia > Darevskia armeniaca. Next base: position 808,679 of record JAWWNF010000841.1, read on the forward strand.
CGCTGGGAGGGGATGACCACAGTGTTTACAGAATGCTCTCCTCATTTCATACTCCCATGATTAGTTTGTAGTATTAAGTATATTTTCTTTAATTTTAACAATATCCACAGGTATGGTGGGCAGCAGCGTAGTCTTGGGGTGGGGAAAGGGGGTGGCGGCGGCAGCGGCAGAATCGCCTCGCTTTTCTCATTTCTCAGAATACAAAACCGTTTTCACTGTTTTTACCCCTTTCTTTTTTTTTCCTTTTTCTTTTTTTTCTGTTTCTTTTCAGGAGTTGATTACATTAGGGGTGAGGGGTCAAATTATCCCCGAAAATTTGACACTGCTCCTGGTACGAGAAATCCAGGTGCACTAATTGCCCGGGATCTCTTTATTTATAAGTTGGAATATATCTGTGGATATGTCATTGTCTTGTCCCTCCCATTCCACAACCCCTGTCCTCCTCCATCTCTTTCCATCTTGGTTTGGTTTCATTTAATGAATATGTGTACGTTCTTGCCTGTGCTTTTATTAACACTGACACCCCACCCCACCCCGCCTTCCCCACACCCCTGTGTTTTTAAGGGGAGGCAGGGTTTGGGCTTTCATGTGTTGTGTTTTTCTTTGTTTGGTGGGGGGGAGATGAGTTTGCTTTCCTGGCTGTTTTGATTGCACCCTTCACTGGCTGTGGCTTCCCCTGTTGTGGTTCCCCTCTCCTGGCTCTTTAAAGCTCTTGCATCTTGATTCGAAAGCCAAGCATCCTCGGGACATAAGCTCAGAATGGCCTTGTCGGTTCAGACCAAGGAGTCCATCTATATTTCTCTTTTTTTGGGGTGGGGGGGACTGGGACCAGCTAGGTGCCTCTCTCACAAGTGGGACTGAAGGTGACAGTCCCCCAGTATCTGGCACCCACAGATACACTGCCTCTAAACACAGAGGTTCCACCTAATTGGCCGGCTCAGGAGCCAATGATGAGGCAATTTCTGCTGCAACGCCTTCCTTCCTAGCGGCCTCAAGATCTACAAATGGTTTGTTTGCAGCTCTAGCCGGTGGGTAGTTAACACTGGCGGGCTCTTAAAATCTCCTGGTGGATTGCTGGCCAGTTGCTGGCAGGCGGCTGAGATTTCTTGCAGAGAAAGTTGGGCAAGGCCTTGGTCTGATCCTGCGCGGCCATTTCTATGTTCTTAAGCAAGAGCGCAGACTTGGGATCACTGAAGACAGGTTAGTTGCGCCTTGACCATGAAGAGATCCTGAGTTAATCCCCTTCTGCAACTTCTAAAAAAACCCATCGATAGCCTGACTTGTGGGTGCAGGGCGGGGAAATGGACTATGGAGGGGAGGCAGTCCCTGGTACACAAGTTTGGTTTGCTAGCCATCCAGGGACCAAGGGTGTGCAGACTTCTGCAGATTTGCCGAATGCTGGCAGGGTGTTGAACCTAGTGAAGGTCTTGCGCGAGTAAAACCGCTCGAGCTTGCCCAGCAGAATTTCTCCTGGCACGCCCTCCTCATTCTACTTTTTTTGGGGGGGTTGGGAGAAACCCCAGAGCAGATTGGGGAGGCGGGAGGCAGGACTCCCAGCTTGCATCATCTCTGGCCCTTGGCCATGCCGGCTGGAGCTGATGGGAGTTGGGAGGCCCCGGAGGTTACGCACCTGGATTAGACACAGAGAGAGAGAAAGTGTGGGGCTGCTCCAAGGTCTCTCAATGAGCTTCATGCCTGAGAAGCGTGGCTGGGAGGGGGGGTAGTTTTTTGTGCTTCAAGCCTCCCTGGTCCAACTCCCAGCTGTAGTGCCTGGCAGGTTTTTTTCTCCCTCTTCAGTTTCAAGTCTTCCCCTTGCACATTTGGCTAATGGCGCTATGTAGGTTTTTTTTTTTTAAAAAAAAACCAAACAAAACACACCTTCAGGAGCCAGCAGAGTGTATGCATGTTTTTAAATGCCCACAGTCAATAAATGAAGATTTCAAGGGACAGGGAAGTGACCTGAACAGCGGCAGGTTGGAGGGCTTTTTTATTTAGTAAAGGTAACCTTAAAACATGGGAAAGAAATATACCTTGGCTTGATTCAGCTTTTTCTTAACCATTTACCCAACCTGCCTCTTTGAGACAGTAAAACACCCACCTTCGCTTTCATAGGGCTGAAAGTAATTTTTTGCAGGGGGAGACACATCAGCCAGTCTCTTGCAGGATGCACAAGCATCGTATGGTATTGAGTTATTTATACACTGCTTAGAGACTGTTGTAAGGGGCACGGGTGGCGCTGTGGGTTAAACCACAGAGCCTAGGGCTTGCAGATCAGAAGGTCGGCGGTTCGAATCCCCCCGACGGGGTGAGCTCCCGTTGCTCAGTCCCTGCTCCTGCTAACCTAGCAGTTCGAAAGCACGTCAAAGTGCAAGTAAATAAATAGGTACCGCTCCGGCGGGAAGGTAAACGGCGTTTCCGTGCGCTGCTCTGGTTCACCAGAAGTGGCTTAGTCATGCTGGCCACATGACCCGGAAGCTGTACGCCGGCTCCCTCGGCCAATAAAACGAGATGAGCTCCGCAACCCCAGAGTCATCTGCGACTGGACCTAACTGTCAGGGGTCCCTTTACCTTTACTTGTAATTAAGCAGTTTATAAATTGCCTGAATAAATAAATCTGTACGAACACACACGTAAGCACAAACGAAACCTTCCCTCGACTTGACCATTTTGCACGGATCCTAACCTGGTGGCGGTGATCTTCTGGGAAAATAGGGCTTTTGCAGGACTTTGGGGACGGGCAGTGGCAGGAGGATGAATGGGCAGGGCAGAGAGGTGCCATGTTTGGTTGCAAGAGAGCAGTGGAACTGGGCAGGGGGCATGTGGAATATCAGTAGGGCTGTCCATCGTTCCTAAGGGAAGAGAGTTTCAGGACAGGGTCAAGGAAGACATCTCTTTCCCCCACAGTGATTCCAGGGTCCAGTCTCTTTGCCTTGGTGTTCAGTGGGTGGGGGAGCTTGCGGGATGTGCCCACATTTTTCCTCCTCTCCCCCCTCCCCCCCATTCCAAGCTTGTGTCTGTCTGGGCGCGAGGGGTACCAACCTGCTTGGCTGCTTGCAATGCTTCTTGAAAATTACCCCCTTTTCCCGGGAAGCACTGAGGATCCGCTTGTACCAAACTCCCTCTCTGTTTCGTTCTTTGCCAGGTGCGTGGAGGACGGCAACGGAGGAATGGGGGACCGAGGACTGGAATGAAGATGTAGGTACACCCCAGCTCTTGCGTAGCTCCCCTTTCTGTGTGCGCTTTACCTTCTCTAACTTGGGAGCACCCTAACTTCCTGCCTCTCCTTTCCTTCCCCAGCTTTCAGAGACCAAGATCTTCACTGCCTCCAACGTCTCCACTGTGCCTCTGCCTGCGGAAAACGTGACCATCACGGCTGGACAGAGGTGGTCCATTTGCGCCTGCCACAGTAGCTGGGTTTCAGTTTAGAAATGAGTTTCTTTTTGGCGGCAGGGCAGGGGGAGAGAGCAGGGGAATAAAGCAAACACAAACAGCATACAGTATCACAGTGGTGATAATATGAACCGAAAACAACAACAAAAACCACCACACAATGGCTGAAAATAGAATGAAAATTACATAAAAAACTCTTATGAGGAACTGATAATCTTTCAATAAAGCCAAATGATAAATGAAGCCATGTATATATCGTATGTATAACAGAATGTATAAAGTTTATATAACATACGATATATACATGGCTTCATTTATCATTTGGCTTTATTGAAAGATTATCAGTTCCTCATAAGAGTTTTTAATGTAATTTTCATTCTATTTTCAGCCATTGTGTGGTGGAATAAAGCAAACAGCCATTGCCCTATCCAGGATGTGACAAACAGGCCTGTGGTCCTCTAGATGTTGCTGGACTCTCCAACGCACTTCAGCCCTGGCCAGTATGAGGTCAGGCAGGACCGTGTCAGGCCACTGTGGGAAGAATTCAAGAGGCTATTGTGATCCATCAGCGGAAGCAGTTCTGCTTGCCAGACAGAACAATTTCACTGCTTCCCTCGCCGCCCCATGCACTGTTCTGGGTGTTCTCGCCACCTCCCCCCAACTGATTCCTACCAATGCAGTTCTTGAGTCCTCTCCATCTGGCCCTTGGGACTTTTTCACACACACACACACACACACACACACACACACACACACACAGATTGCGCAACATCCAGAGGCACATTCCTCGCCAACAGTCCTGCTTTGCGCTCTTCTTGGGAGTTTTTTGTCTGGCTGGAATGTGTCCTTGAGCTCCGATAAAGCTTTTTTTGCTTCCCAGGATGGAGGATAGAGAGAGGGGTGCATGTGTAAAAACTAGGCTGCTGCACAGAGGGAAAATTCACACATTCCTTGCTCTTTCCATGTTCGCCTCTGGGCCTGCCCAAGCTCCCCAAGAAGGGGCTTCCCTCCACCTGAAAAAGCGAAAAAATCCCCAACACAAAACCCACAACTTTCTCCCCGAGGTGTAAGGTCTTTTGTGCCCTGGTTTCTGTGTGCATCTGCTACCCAGGACCGTACTGTAGCATGCACTGAACAGGAGCAAATCCACCGTGGATGCCAGATCAGAGACTAAAGCAGCCTCCGCCAATGGCTGGGTTAACGGGGGCTGCTGGGAAATGTAGTCCAAAACATCTGGAGGGTGTCGCGTTGGCACAGGCGGCATCAGATGCATCCAGCCACCTCAGCAGCCTGCTGGTATGCCCAAGATCCTCTGCCAACCCTGCCTGATTCTACACTGCACAGTAATTCTGTGCACAAGCAGATCACGTAGAGTTGGGAGGGACCCTGAGGGTCATCTAGTCCAACCCCCTTCAATGCAGGAATCTCAGCTAGATCATATGTGACAGGTGGTCAGCCAACCTCTACTAAAAACCTTCAAGGAAGGAGGCTCCGCCACCTCCCGAGAGCCCATTCCACTGTCAATCAGTTCTTCCTGATGTTTAGTTGGAATCTCCTTTCTTGCAGCAAGGTTGCTCCATCCTTCATGTGACAGCCCTTGGGATATTTAAAGAGATAGCTATCATATCTCCTCTCAGTCTCCTCTTGCCTAGGCCAGTGATGGCTAACCTTGACACCCCAGATGTTTTGGAACTACAACTCCCATCATCCCTAGCTAACAGGATCAGTGGTCAGGGATGATGGGAGTTGTAGTCCCAAAACATCTGGTGTGTCAAGGTTAGCCATCACTGGCCTAGGCTAAACATACCCAGTTCCTTCAACTGCTCCTCATAAGGCTTGGTTTCCAGGCCCTTCGTCATCTTGATTGCCCTCCTCTGCGCTCCTTCCGGCGTGCCAACATCCTTCTTAAACCGTGGTGTCCAGAACTGAACAAAGATCCCCAGGTGTGGTCTGACCAAGGCAGAATAGAGCAGTACTATTACGCCCCCTGGATTTGCACTCTATACTTTTGTTCAGGCTTCCTCAACCTCGGCCCTCCAGACGTTTTTGGCCTACAACTCACATGATTCCTAGCTAGCAGGACCAGTGCTCAGGGATGATGGGAATTGTAGTCTCAAAACATCTGGAGGGCCGAGGTTGAGGAAGCCTGCTTTTGTTGATGCGCCCCAGAATAGCATTGGCTTATTTTGCTGCTGTTAACTCATGCTCAGTTTGTGGTCTACTTAAAGACCCCTAGACCCTTTTCACAAGTACTACTGGAAACCCAGGTGTCCCCCACAATCTTACATTTATGCAGCTGGTTCCTCCTGCCTATGTGCAAAACCTGACATTTGTCCCTATTGATATTCATTTCATTATCTTTAGCCCTGGCATGGGGCATCCCTTTTGGTGCAGGAACAGTGGTGGGCCGGCCAGGCCACTCCCCCCCACCCCTCGCTCACGGTGACCTTCTGCCTCCTTCCTAGAATCGACCTTGCTGTGCTGCTAGGAAAGACCCCTTCTTCTCTGGAGAACGAGTCGCCCAACCTGGATTCCTCGCAGGCGCCTGCCCTCAGCCAGCCGCTGGTGTTCAGCAATTCCAAACAGGCTCCTATATCCCAGCCGAGTTCGGGGAACACCTTCCCGCACCACGGCATGGTAAGGAAACGGAAAAATCATGCATGTGTTATATTTAGAAGAATTTGGCCTCCTGGTCCCAGTATACCTGAAGGAGCATCTCCACCCCCACCGTTCTGCCCGGACACTGAGATCCAGCGCCGAGGGCCTTCTGGCGGTTCCCTCACTACGAGAAGCAAAGCTACAGGGAACCAGGCAGAGGGCCTTCTCGGTGGTGGCGCCCGCCCTGTGGAAGGCCCTCCCATCAGATGTCAAGGAAATAAACAACTATCTGACTTTTAGAAGACATCTGAAGGCAGTCCTTTTTAGGGAAGTTTTTAATGTTTTATTGTGCTTTTAATGTTATGTTGGGAGCTGCCCAGAGTGGCTGGGGAAACCCAGCCAGATGGGCGGGGTATAAATAATATATTATTATTATTATTATTATTATTATTATTATTATACCAGCAGGGTGAAAATTAAATATTACCAGAAGACATCTGAAGGCAGCCCTGTTTAAGGAAGCTTTTAATATGTGATATTTTAATGTATTTTTTATTTTTGTTGGAAGCCGCCCAGAGTGGCTGGGGAGACCCGGCCAGATGGGCGGGGTACAAATAATAAGTTATTATTATTATTACCTGTGGCTGCTGTGTTGTTTGCCCAGCCAAAGCCGCCCATGCGCCTGTTTCAGCCGGCCTTCCCTTCCTCCCGTTTCAGGTCGGCATGCTGGGGAAAGGGTTCAGCGACGTCGGCGAGGCCAAAAGCAGCAGCGGCGCCGGAGGCACCGCAGTCGCCGCCTCCGCTGCCACCACCACCACCGGCTCGCAGTTCCTGGAGCAGTTCAAGACCGCCCAGGCGTTGGCTCAGCTGGCAGCTCAGCATCCTCAGCCATCCGGGAGCAGCAGCGCGGCCACGTCCTGGGACAGCGGCACCACGAGCCACTCCTCGTCTCTCGTGCAGTACGGTAAGGTGGAAGGGGGCGGCTGGAAGGGGGTCTTGCGAATGGCGAGAGTGTTGGGATGCGCAATTCACTGTTACAGCCCTGGCAGGGCTGCACTGAATGCCCCCAAATTCTGAATATGCTTGAGGATCTCTTGTTGAGTAATAACTGCTTCTCAGTACAGTGGTACCTTGGTTCTCAGACGGCTTAGTTGTCGAACAAATCCGCTCCTGAACACCGTAAACCCAGAAGTAAGTGTTCTGGTTTGCGAATGTTTTTCAGAAGCCGAACATCCGACGCGGCTTCCGCTTGAGTGTAGGAAGCTCCTGCTGCCAATCGGAAGCCGCGCCTTGCTTTTCGAACGGTTTCGGGAGTCTAACGGACTCCCGGAACGGATTAAGTTCGAGAACCAAGGTACTACTGTATCAGTTAAAATTCACCATAAAACTACCTCGAAATGCCTGCTAAAGTATGCTATGAAATTAGGTTTTTTTTTTAAAAAAGCCATGTTTTTTGAATAAAAACAAGTATTCCTGGTAAAAGTAATACCCTAAATCAACATGGGTTTAGTGGTCAGATTTGTACCACTAACGGAGAGCTTTATTTTCCTCACTGATTTTTAAATCCACACATCCCTCCTGCCTTAGGGTAGGCTGCATACCAGTAGACCCTTTCTGGCTCCCTCATAGCTATAAAGGGGGGACAGTGTATGCTACAGCAAGTCTTGGCGTCATCGGCAAATTCAGTCCTGCACCTGTGATAGCTGACTGACCGCCTGTGGTGATCAAACAAACAAGGTTTTTATTCCAAATCCCGCTGCGTCTAAAACCAGGGTTGGGTAAACCTTTCAGCCTGGGGCCTGCATGACCTCATAGGGAAAGAAAGAAAGAAAAGAAAGAGTTTGGATTTGATATCCCGCTTTATCACTACCCGAAGGAGTCTCAAAGCGGCTCACATTCTCCTTTTCCCTTCCTCCCCCACAACAAACACTCTGTGAGGTGAGTGGGGCTGAGAGACTTCAGAGAAGTGGGACTAGCCCAAGGTCACCCAGCAGCTGCATGTGGAGGAGTGGGAAAGCGAATCCGGTTCACCAGATTATGAGTCTACCGCTCTTAAGCACTACACCACATCTGGGGGCCACATGCTAATAATAGGTGCAGCCAGAGGTTGGTGTGGGTGGGGCAAAGGTCATAGGTTAATATACAGGTGCTTTCTAAGGAGGAGGAACTAGGAGTTGCCTGTCCTGGGCTTGACCACCCTCCTTCCCTCTCTGGCACGCAGATTTGAAGAACCCTTCGGAATCCGCTGTGCACAGCCCGTTTGCCAAGCGCCAGGCCTTCCCGCCCACCTCCGCCATGATGGAAGTGTTCCTGCAGGACAAGCAGCCTGTGGTGACATCGTCCGCCACGGCCCCGCCGCCTCCGTCGTCCCCCCTGGCCAGCAAAACCAACCCCGTCCCCCAGATGTCTCCGGGCTCCTCGGACAACCAATCCTCCAGCCCCCAGCCAGCCCAGCAGAAGATGAAGCAGCAGAAGAAGAAAGCGTCCTTGACATCAAAGGTACACAGGTGTTTCCCATCCTGCATGGCGCGGGGCTCAGGCTTGAGGCAGCCCCCAAAGGGCCCAATGAACTTGGCAGGTGAGCAGGAAGGGGCCCGTAGCTCAGGAGTGGACCGTCAGAGGCTATTCTAATGAGCTGGGTGGACCCAGTGGTCTGAATCTGTAGATGGCCTCGGCCCAGTGGACCTGAAGGAGTGTCTCCACCCCCATCATTCAGCCCAGACACAGGTTCAGCGCCGAGGGCCTTCCCGGCAGTGGCGCCCGCCCTGTGGAACGCCCTCCCATCTGATGTCAAGGAGAGATGCAGCTATCTGACTTTTAGAAGACACCTGAAGGCAGCCCTGTTTAGTTTTTAATGTTTGATGTTTCATCATGTTTTTAATATTCTGTTGGGAGCCGCCCAGAGTGGCTGGGGAAACCCGGCCAGATGGGCGGGGTATAAATAAATGATGATGATGATGACTCAAATATATTGTACTGGGGAAGGGTGGAATCTCAGTTGTTGAACAGCTGTCGTTGAACAAGGTCTCCGATTCAATCCCCAGCATCTGCATGAGACTCTTAATCTTAAGTTTCCTACGTCGCAGGGGGTTGGACTAGATGACCCTCGGGGTCCCCTCTAGCTCCGTGATTCTGTTGCTCAAGACCTCGCATCTGACGGGGGTGGGGGAAATGCACCATCTGCCATCTTTGAAAGGAACGAGAAAAACGGGCAGTGGTGAAAATCATTAGATTATTTGTTATTTTATTGATTAAATATGTGTACCACCCCATCCCCGTATATCTCAGGGTAACTCAATATGATTAGATTAGGAGGATGCAATTGAATCAAAACCCTAATATATCCATGGGAAAACGGGGTGTTTTTTTCTTGATGTACTGTACTACTAAGTAGAATGCTGATAATACAGCCGTTCGTTGCTTTTAGTTCGTTGTACACCCTGTTACTTTTAAAGCTAGTTTTTTGTTGTTGCGACTTGGAAGCGTGGCACGCTTTTAGCAATAAAATGATAATGATAATTTTAAAAATGCAACAAGCCTGAGCCTCTAAAGGCGGCATTGAAACCCAGGCACACCCTCTGCCACAGAAGGAAGTGGAAAGCCTTGGCAGCCACTGCTCTTAAGGGTATGCCAGTTCAAGAGCGGGAACGCCGCTTTCAGGTTGCATGTGCCGCGTCGGCAGCTCATCGGGCCACCTCTCCTTCCTCAGATTCCCGCTCTGGCAGTGGAGATGCCTGGCTCTGCGGATATCTCAGGGCTCAACTTGCAGTTCGGGGCGTTGCAGTTTGGTTCGGAGCCTGTCCTCTCGGAGTACGAGTCGGCCCCCGCAACGAGCGCCTCCGTCAGCCAGCCTCCGAGCAGCCTGTACACGAGTACTGCAAGGTGAGATGAGCCTGTTGCCATTGTATTTGGGGGAAGGGTCTTAGCTTAAGCGGGAGACAGCTTGGCAAGCAGAAGGTCCCAGGCACAATCCTCAGTGGCGTCTCTATGGTGGGCTGCAAAAAGACCCCTTTAGTGGGGGTAAGAGAGCTGAAAATAGTGCCAGTAAATTTCACATCTGGCAACCAATGAGTCCCTTTGGTTTTAGATAGTACATGGATAAAGGTAAAGGGACCCCTGACCATTAGGTCCAGTCGCGGACGACTCTGGGGTTGTGGCGCTCATCTCGCATTATAGGCCGAGGGAGCCGGCGTACAGCTTCCGGGTCATGTGGCCAGCATGACTAAGCCGCCTCTGGCGAACCAGAGCAGCGCACGGAAACGCCGTTTACCTTCCCGCCGGAGCGGTACCTATTTATCTACTTGCACTTTGACGTGCTTTCGAACTGCTAGATTGGCAGGGGCGGGGACCAAGCAACAGAAGCTCACCCTGTCACGGGGATTTAAACCTCCAACCTTCTGATCGGCAAGCCCTAGGCTCTGTGGTTTAACCCAAAGCGCCACCCGCGTCCCAGTACATGGGTAAAAAGGTAATGGTAAAGGGACCCCTGACCATTAGGTCACAAATTTTCATGGCCCTCTAGCATCTATGGGGGCTCATTTACCAGGAGCAATGTGTTTAGTGTTAACTTTGGAAGTGTGGACTTGATTCTGACCAAACTACGCCTCCTGATGTATATTTTGCTCTAGGAGGCTTAGTTTGGTGGAAGCCTCTTTCTGCAAGCCATTGGCAGGAGCCCATTGGGGGTTTGCATGCTTAAATCTCCTGACCCTTCTTCACCCGCAGCGAGTCTCTGTCCACGATTTCGTCCAATAAGAGCCAGGAGCCGGGTTACCAGAGCGGCACCATGCCTACAGCAACATATACCTCCCAGAACAGCGCTCAGGGACCACTGTACGAGCAGAGATCCACTCAGACCCGGCGGTACCCAAACTCCATTTCCTCCTCGCCCCAAAAAGACTTGACCCAGGCCAAGGTAAGCTTTGTTCCCGAGTGCCTAGTGTTGAGCTGGTGTGAATCTCATGCCCCCATCCTTCTTGCCGGTTGCCTCTGCGTTTCTCAGAGAACGGGAGTGATTGACTTGTGTGTTGCATTAGAAGACCATGTGCTCTGTTAAGATGTGGCCTTATTAACAACATGACTGCGATGATGATCAGAATGGCAGCCTGTGGAACTCTCTTGTCACCAGAGGTGGTCTCTTTTGGACTAGGATAGAACCTTCACAGAACGTGAAATTGCCTCACACGTTTCGAGAACTCCGAAAGAAGGTTAAGCGAATTCACAGAGGAGAGGTCTTCCAATGTTTAGAGGAAACCCTCCATTTTTAGGGACAGTCTATCCCTGATAGTCTTGCCAGTTTGTGTGGGGCAGAGGCAGGAGCCTTCATCTCCCACATTCTGTCTTCTCAGGGGCATCCTCTCAGGGGCAAGAGGATGCCGGACCAGAAGGGGTTAGATCTTGCAGGGCTCTTCTTCAGGGGAAGAAGGAAAGCCCAGGCCACGGCTGACAAAAAACTGCAGTCCTCCCAGACGTTGCTGGGGCTACAACTCATCAGGATTGGCAGTCAAGGATGATGGGAGTTGTAGTCCAAGCAAAATCTGGAGGGCTGCAGCTTCCCCACCCCTGGCCTAGAAAGAATATGGGGAATAGGGACTGCTGTTGGGTCTTGCATTCAAAGCATCCAGTGACATCATAGCTTGACCGCTGTCTGATGAGCATCGCTACTAGAAACGTATAACGGGTCCTAGTCTTTTAAAGTAGGGAGGTGTCTGAGAGCAGGGTACTTGGCTGGGGTGGGAGCCCGGCGAGGTCACCATGGGGGTGGATTCCCTTTTATGGGGCAATCTGCTACCCTCTCCTGTACATTGCGCTTTCATAGTTGAAGGCAGATTTATCTCTGCCGTTACCTGGAAGTTGTGAGGGCGACAGGCTGTCAAGTTTGCCTGGGAAGCAAACTCTTCCACCATGGGAACCTTTTTGGAGGGAGTCTTGACCTCTGCTAGAACCTCCTCTCTGGCATCCTTACATTCGTCCTTTCCAGTTAATCTATTATTTATTTATTTGTTTATTTATACATACCCCGCCCATCTGGCTGGGTTTCCCCAGCCACTCTGGGCGGCTTCCAACAAAACATTAAAATACAATAATCAATTCTAAGTGTTTCTAATCTTTTTGAAATTTCGGTTTGTGCTAAGGAAGGTAATGTCCAAAAAGCGTTTTCTTCTGGAGAGAGATTCTACTTCTTAGGTGCTTGATCCGTGCACCTAATGTGTGTATCGACGGCAGCTGACTCCTCTTTCCCTCTCTCTTTCTCTTCTTAGAACGGCTTCAGCTCGGTGCCGCCCACGCAGCTGCAAACCACGCAGACAGCCGAAGGTCAGTGCCGCTCCAGCATGCCTGCGGTTGGGCAGGGAGGGCGGGGGAAGAAACGAGCTAAGCTTGCAAAGAATTTGTGCAGCAAGCAGCGTTGGCGAACCTGCCGCACACTCCGCAGGAGCCCCCTAGCAGACATCTGGTTGGCGCCGTTGAGAACAGGGCGCTGGGCTGGACTTGACGTGTGTTGTAGCTTGGCGTTTTTGGCCCTTTTAACGTTGCTTAGTTATAGTTAAAGCTATGGTTTTCCCAGTAGTAATGTACGGAAGTGAGAGCTGGACCATAAAGAAGGCTGATCGCCGAAGAATTGATGCTTTTGAATTATGGTGCTGGAGGAGACTCTTGAGAGTCCCATGGACTGCAAGAAGATCAAACCTATCCATTCTGAAGGAAATCAGCCCTGAGTGCTCACTGGAAGGATAGATCCTGAAGCTGAGGCTCCAGTACTTTGGCCACCTCATGAGAAGAGAAGACTCCCTGGAAAAGACCCTGATGCTGGGAAAGATGGAGGGCACAAGGAGAAGGGGACGGCAGAGGACGAGATGGTTGGACAGTGTTCTCGAAGCTACCAACATGTGTCTGACCAAACTGTGAGAGGCAGTGAAGGATAGGCGTGCCTGGCGTGCTCTGGTCCATGGGGTCACGAAGAGTCGGACACGACTGAACGACTCAACAACAACAACAACAACGTTGCTTCCTATGCTGCTTCAAATTTTGCAAGAGGAAGCGAGGGAAGAAGTCTTGCTTGGGTGATCTGCCCCTTAACTCTGCGTTTCTCTCATTTTTTCAACCCCCCCCCCCAGGTTCTGCAGGCCCCGCTGTGAAATCGGACTCCCCCTCTGCCCCCAGCATCGCGACCCCTCTCAACGACACTGTGTCTGCAGCATCCTTGCTTACCACGGCCACCCAGCACTCTTCGGTGCTCAGTAGCCTGAACCACACGGAGGAGCTCCCCAGCACGGCCACCACGCAACACAGCAGGTAGCAGCAGGGTGGCCTCAGAACTGACCCCAATCCCCTCCCCCCAAATAGTGTGCTTTCCTTTGAAGTTGAGTCACCTGGTGCCACGGCAAATGTGGGGGGTGGGGGTGAATATCTTCTGTCCCCCACCCCTGGAATTTGATAGACCTCGGGCCCAACGGCCGGACTCTGCCTAAGGCAGCTTTCTAAAGCCCAATCATGAGGGCTAGCAACCTCCTTTTGCAGCAAAGTTGAGGACCTGTATTTTGCGCCTAAGAAAACTACCATTGCATTGCCTGTCGTGTGTTCAGTTTTGTTCCATTTTTCTGTCGATTTGATTTAAAGACAAGCTGTTTTTCAAACAACTACGGAAATGAAGTAAACTGCCCCCAGATCGTTGGATGAAGGGCAGCATATAAATTTAATTTTAAAAATTTTTTAAAAGAAAAGAAAAAACCCAATGGAATAGCGCCAAAGCCTCTGTAAAGGTAGAGTTAAATGGAAAAGGCCAGGCACAGGGCATTGCCAGCCATTGGGCTGTGGGTTGACCGGCATTCTCTTCCCTCTCTCCCCACAGCACGTTACCCACCCCTCAGAACAGCCTCTCCTCATCCACTTCTGCTGGCCGCACGTCAACTTCCACTCTCTTGGTGAGTAGAGGGAATGAGAGGATAACGTTTTGGCGCTGGAGGTTCCTATTAGTGGGCTTGGAGTGCAAGTTCGTGTCTGTCTTCCCAAGACCCAACAGCAATCTGTTTCCAGGTACCCTTGTCTGGGTCACGCATGGTATCGCTTCCGCTTTGGTCGCACCCTCTTTAAGGGCAAGAGCACATTTATGCACACAGGAGGGCTCCGTTGGTTGACTTTATGTGAGGCTATACTAGAATCCCTCTCTTGCTTTCCAAGAGGGAGTTGTTGTGCCTCCCATCGACAGAGGCATCACGCCTCTGAATACCAGTTCCTGGGAACCGTGTGTGAGCAGGGTGGGCCTCCCATCGGCGCAACCGCTTGGCCACTCTGAGAACAGGATGCTGGACTAGATGGGCCATGGGCCTGATCCTGCAGGAGGACTCTTCTTATTTTGTTGTTGGTTAGATTATGTCCCGGTGTAGATTGCAACAAAACAATACCCTTTAAAGCGAAGTAAAACCAACCAACCATACACAGAAGTCATCAGGTGACTTGACAGCTTTTAAGTGGGTCACAAAACGTGATTCTGAGCTAGGGTAAAAAGGTGTGGCTTCAGCATATGACTGAGGCTATATAATGATGCTAGATAAACCTCAGGAAAGTAGGCCAGGGAGTTGCACTGCTTGTCATGTGGCAGACAGAATTGCCTGGGGAAGGCAACTGCTCTTTCACCCCCCCCCCAATTCAATCTCAGCCCTGTGTGATGTATATGGACTACATGCTGTGGGGGGATATGAATATTTTGTTTCCCCCCATATTATCTTCCCTGACATACTAGCCTTGTGTATCTATGGGGCGTTTTGTGTGGAGGAGGAAATACTAAAAATAGATGCTCCTATAACTATTCTGAAACGATACAGTCTGCATATCGCCTCTGTCTTCATTCCTGTTCTGCTGCGAGAGCTGAAGGGGTTGTAAGGCTTTGTTTTTCAAAACCAGGGATGGGAACATGTGACCCTCCAGATACTGGTAAGTTTCAGATCCCATCACCCCTGACTTGGCTATGCAGGAGCAGGAACAGCTGAAGATGCAAGGTTGTCTGCGGGTGTTTGTAAATCTGTACAGTTCTATATCTCTTGTCTCTATTGTGTTTGGCTTCCCATCTAAGTTTAAGGCCTGCAAAGTGCATGCCCCCCAACATCCTGCCTAGCTTGCCCCGTAGCTATCCAGGAGGGCGGTGAGCGTGCGAAAGCAAACCTCTGAGCCGCAACCAGATGCATCCAGCCTAGAACCCGTGGCTGGCTGAACTGCAGTGCTCTGACATGCGCCATGCGGCTTTTCCGCGCGGATACATTGGTCCCCGTCTTGCGGATCCTGACTTCCTCCCTCCCCCTGCTTCCCCTCCTGGTTTTTTTGCAGCACACCAGTGTGGAGAGCGACGCCGGGCTCCATTCTTCCGCAAGCACTTTCTCCACCTCCTCCAGCACCGTCTCGGTTGCGCCCCCCGTGGTCAGCGCCTCCTCAAGCCTGAGTAGCGTCAGCAGCCTGGGCCTGAGCCTCAGCGCCAACTCCACGGTGACCGCCACGACCCGCAGCTCTGTTGCCACGACGTCAGGTGCTTCCTCAAGGCTCTAGGCCTGGCCCGCGGCTAAAATCCACGTGTGCGCATGAGAAAGGAGAGAGCAGGGGTGCTCCTTTTTTAAACACTGCTTTACATTCTGTTCCTGTGGCCGTTGGTTATACATTTTTGCTCTTCCCTCTTGTGGACAGTGTCCCTGTCGGCAAGGCAAGTGCAATCTCTTTAGCAGCCAGCCAGTGGTGAGCTTTTGACCTCCCTGCAGCCCCTCTCATCTGCTTTGAGCAGATAGTGAGTGTCTGCTGGAGCTGAATTGGGGCCTACGTTACCGTCATTCATATATTACTACTATTATTTATAAAATGAGTACACTGCGCTTTATCGGAAGAGCCCAAGGCGGTTTACAGCAGAAAAATACAGAATGAGAATACATAATAAAAAATTAACAAATAAATCACACACATGCAAACACATTTTCAAAAAGCCGTAAAATATTAATCAGCCTGGTTGAAGATAAATGTTTTCACTTGGCACCTAAAGATACATAACGAAGGTGTTTAGGTGAGCCTCCCTGGGGAGAACAGTCCACAGACGGGGAGCCACAGCAGAAAAGGCCCGTTCTCATGTTTCCACCGTCTGGGTCTCTCATGGAGGAGGCGCACGTATAAAGGGGGGGATTTTAACAATGAGAGTGCCAGCAGAGCTGTGCTTATATGGCTGGTTGCTCTCGCATGTCCTGCCCTCTTATACCAGTAAGAGTCCAGATGTTGCTGCGCTACAGCTCCTATGAGCCATTGGCCTCCTATGTGGGGCTGATGGGAGTTGTAGTCCAACAACCTCTTGTGGGGGGGGTGTCACAGGTTTGCCCCAGCCCTGCAATAAAGCAAGAAGTGGGGAAGAACACTGTGAGCACCCCTCTGTGCCACACGATGTTCTGAAGCACGGGTGCGGCTTCGTTGCGTTGGCTCTCGAATCCCTCCTTTTAAGCTAGTCCTTGTGAATTATGGTTTAGTTTTAGAGCAGGGCTGGATAAGGTTGCTGCTGTACTTGCAGGTCCCATCACCCCTGGGCATTGGTCACACGGACTGTGGCTGAGGGGAGCTGGGTCCAGCAATGCTTGGAAGTGCCCCGGCATAGACTGCAGGATCACAAAGTTGGTACAGACCTCCAAAGTCATGTAGTCCTTCCCTCTGCTGCTGAAGGAAGTCCAGTGCTAACAATACTGTGCTGAATATACCAAAAGCCTGAACTGGCCTAAGTCAGCTTCCTGTGTCCTTAAGCCCAGGGATGGGGAACCTTCTGCCCTCCCGGTGTTTCCAAACCACAACTCCCACCATCCCATACTGCTGGTTGGGGCTGATGGGACCTGGAGTCCAGCAACATCTGGAGGGCCACAGGGTCCCCATCCCTGCTTTGCACCTCTGCAAGTGCACTTATGTGGTCCCTGATTGGTTGGGACATGTGTCTAGGACAGGTGTGGAATACTTGTGGTTGCTGCACTACAACTCCCATTATCCCTGATCATTGGCCATGCTGGCTGAGGTTGATGGGAGCTGGAGTCCAATAACATCTAGGGACAGCAAGCTTTGGACTTGCCATCTTCCGTACACAGAAGCTGGTTCCCTCCCATCAGCTAGGGGCTTCATCCTTACTCTTCCATTCTAACAATGCCAGTCATGCACTTTTAAATTTTTGGTTTGCGCTCTCTCTCTCTCTCTCTCTCTCTTAATTGCGTCTCAGTGCCTGTGGGAAAGGAGGGGGCAGTGGTCCTGGGATGTCCGTAGTTAACTCTGCTTTCTCCCCATAGGGAAGGCTCCACCCAACCTGCCTCCAGGTGTGCCGCCATTGCTGCCGAACCCGTACATCATGGCTCCAGGGCTGCTGCACGCCTACCCGGTGAGTAGGGGCCGCTTTACAGTTCCATGCCAGTAGATCCTGCCTGGCTCTTGACCATAGCATGGCAGGAGGGACAGAGCATGGGAAATCAACCTGGAGTCGGTACCAGATGCAGTCAAAGCAGCCTCCAGCCTGCTTGTGTTGCAACATCTGACTCTGACAAAAAACAAACAAACCCCAAGACCTTTGAAATAATCCTGGTTTATGGGAAGCCGATCCAAACAAACAAATACAATACAGTACAAAAATGAACATCCCTTGTGAGAGACACGGGCCTCTCCCTAACCTGCTGCTTCTCTTGCAGCCGCAGGTTTATGGCTACGACGACCTACAGATGCTTCAGACGAGATTCCCCTTGGTGAGTTAAATTCAGCCCTCTCTCCGCCCTCTTAAAATAACATCATCATTGCTACTTAGAAAACACGCCGTCTCCCGCTGTTCTGCATTGTGTAGCAGGACACCTTTGTTGTTCTCTTGGCAATGTTTGTAACACTTTCATAATGGAGCAGACTGGAATAATCTTAAATGCAAAAACCCCTGAAATAAACTGAAAATAAATTGTCTTTGTCAATGACATTTGTATGCCACCCCGTAGCATCCACTAAAACTATGTGACACCTGGGAGTGGTACTTTGCCAATAACTAATAAATGAGCCAGAGGGACGCGGGTGGCGCTGTGGGTTAAACCACAGAGCCTAGGGCTTGCCGATCAGAAGGTCAGCGGTTTGAATCCCTGCGACGGGGTGAGCTCCCGTTGCTCGGTCCCTGCTCCTGCCAACCTAGCAGTTCGAAAGTACGCCAAAGTACAAGTAGATAAATAGGTACCGCTCCGGCAGGAAGGTAAACGGCATTGTAAAAGCCAGTGTGGTGTAGTGGTTAAGAGTGGTAGACTCGTAATTTGGTGAACCAGGTTCGTGTCTCCGCTCCTCCACATGCAGCTCCGCTCCTCCACATGCAGACCTTGGGCTAGTCACACTTCTTTGAAGTCTCTCAGCCCCACTCGCCTCACAGAGTGTTTGTTGTGGGGGAGGAAGGGAAAGGAGAATGTGAGCCGCTTTGAGACTCCTTCGGGTAGTGATAAAGTGGGATATCAAATCCAAACTCCTCTTCTTCTTCCATGCGCTGCTCTGGTTCTCCAGAAGCAGCTTAGTCATGCTGGCCACATGACCCAGAAGCTGTACGCCGGCTCCCTTGGCCTATAGAGTGAGATGAGTGCGGCAACCCCAGAGTCGTCCGCGACTGGACCTAATGGTCAGGGGTCCCTTTACCTTTACCTTAATAAACGAGCTCAGTTTTTGAACAAAGGTACTGCTTTCGGTCTTCTCCTTCTTCGTCTGCCCCTTCGGATATAGCTCTTGTTTTTCACAAGGACACCAACCTTTTTACTTGGGGCAGATCCACGCTGTGCCCATTTAAAGCACAAGGCTTCCCCCAAGGAATCCTGGGAACTGTAATTTCCCCCTTCCAGAGCTACAGCCCCCAGCATCCTTAGCAGACAGCAGTTCTCAGGATTCTTTGGGGGAAGCCATGTGCTTCAAATGTGTGCTGGGGTTGCTTTCTGGTCCCTGGAGGCCAGTTCCCCCCTCCTCCTCCTCCCCAGTCGAGATGAGCATCCTTAGCTTCTCCTCCTGCCTCTCTTCCAGGACTACTACAGCATCCCGTTCCCCACACAGACCACCCCGCTTACTGGAAGAGACGCCAGCTTGAGCAGCAATCCTTACTCTGGTAGGAGACGGGCAAAGCCCCGGTTGGGGAAGGGAGTTGTGTTTAAGCCACCTGGGAAGGGCAGTTCAGTTGTCGTCCTAATCAGACTAATTCTGTAGGTTTCTGTTCAACTAACTTATTTCCAGTATTCATTTCCTATCCATCAGTCAATGAGGCTCTCCAAGGGACAATGCAGTTCCTTCCCTGAGGCTTGCAATCTAAAAAACATGACACATGAAGGAAAAGGGAATGGGGAAGGGGAAGGGAGCAACGCGAACTGCAGAGCATGACGACATCTTACATTTTTCTTTATATAGGAAGATACTGCTAGAAAATTAACTTGGTGGCACTTTGGGTGGGTTTTTTTTGTGGGGGTGGGTTGCCACTTACCGTATTTTTCTGTGTATAAGACAATCCCTATTTTTTTGAACCCAAAATTCAATATTTAAGGGTTGCCACAGCGGGTGGCGCTGTGGGTTAAACCACTGAGCCTAGGGCTTGCTGATCAGAAGGTCAGCGGTTCGAATCCCCGCGACGGGGTGAGCTCCCGTTACTTGGTCCCAGCTCCTGTCCACCACCTAGCAGTTCAAAAGCACGTCAAAGTGCAAGTAGATAAATAGGTACCGCTCCGGCGGGAAGGTAAACGGCGTTTCCGTGCGCTGCTCTGGTTCGCCAGAAGCGGCTTAGTCATGCTGGCCACATGACCTGGAAGCTGTACGCCGGCTCCCTCGGCCAATAAAGCGAGATGAGCACCGCAACCCCAGAATCGGACACGACTGGACCTAATGGTCAGGAGTCTCTTTACCTTTATAACTTTAGAAGTGAAAATCCGAATGATTGGCGGCAGTGAAAAGTTGCTCAGCCTTTTGGGGGCACTCACCCTCAAAGCCGTCGAGCTTTTTCCCGGGCAAACCAAGACCCACCCACCGCCCAATCACCCTGCCGAACACCACACCCTGGCCCACCAAAGCGAAAAACCCAGACATTTGATGGACCCCTGTGCATTCACTATCTGTGCAGATGTAGAAGACGACCCCCAATTTTGGACTAAAAGGGGTTTTTTAAAGCAAAAAACCCCCGTCTTATACGCTGAAAAATACAGGGTATTTATTCTAAGTATTTACAAACATCGTTTGCGCAGAAAATGGAGCAAAGTGGTTGACAACACGCAGAGGCAGCTGTATCCTATCAGTACTGTGCCGTAATCTCCCTACGTTGCTGGAGAAGGGTGGTGGCAAACTAGATGCGCGCTTTTGCCGTTGGGACCCTACAGGGGCCACATTCTTACTCTGCCCTCCCCTCCCAGGTGACCTTACGAAGTTTGGCCGCGGTGACGCCTCTTCCCCCGCGCCGGCCACCACCCTGGCCCAGCCTCAGCAGAACCAGACTCAGACGCACCACACCACCCAGCAGACGTTCCTGAACCCGGCCCTGCCTCCCGGCTACAGCTACACCAGCCTCCCCTACTACACCGGAGTCCCGGGGCTGCCCAGCACCTTCCAGTACGGGCCAGCTGTGTTCCCCGTGAGTGCCGGCCTGCTGTGGAGCTGTGGGGCAGGGGTGGAGCCAGACCCGGCCGCTCCCTCCCACCCTGCTCACTCCCTAGCCCTTTGCTTTCCCCAGGTGGCTCCCACTTCTTCCAAGCAGCACAGCGTCAACGTCAGCATGAACGCCTCGGCCACCCCCTTCCAGCAGCCCAGCGGCTACGGCTCCCATGGATACAGCACCGGTGAGTAGGTGGGGCGGCCACAATAGTTTAAGCAGCCCTGAGGGAGTGGGTGAGATCGTCTGCAAGGGGCATAATTCGCCGCGGCTCCCTGCCTTGGCGAGGCTCACTGGGCGATGGCAAGGGGCCAAACCTTTAGTGCTTTCAGCCCAGTCCTGTAGAACGCCCTGCCACTAGAAATTCTGCAAGGTACAAAATGAATAACCCCTGTGTCGCAAACAGTAAACAACAGCAATAAGGGCAACACAATGACCAATCAATATATCAGGCACTTCAATAAACAAACTAAATCTATATCAAGAAATAATCAAAGTCATTGAGAACATGAAATATAAGTCTCTAAATGAAATGAGGTAACAATGTTCATAAGAAGACGTAGTCAGTCAATATTCTGTAGCAATAACGTCCAAGTAGTTCCAGTAGTAATGTGCACAGCGATTCCGGATAATCAAAACTGTTTCGCAGGAGTCTTCTTCAGCACAACTACAAAACAATATTAATGATCATAATACCAGCGATGACCCACAGGTTAATACAGATATAAGGTTATGAAAACAAATTAACAAAATACATACCATATAGATTTGCAGAAAACGCATACTCGACCATATTATGAAAATATAAATCCTTCTGTGGAGTAGTGGTCATAAGGGTATGTAACCACTACTACTGGCTGCATGAAACCCAAGGTTTAAAAAGCCACACAATCAGACTCAGGTGGTGCTCATTACTGAGCAACTGGCCAAAAAGTAGTGGATTTAAAGGTATAGTACCACTGTATGACATTCAAGCATTAAATAAAACAATTCAGATCCAGTTCAGAATTGAGTCCCCCAGGATGCATGGTCTTAAACATAAAGATGAACTGGGATTCTTTCTGTCGCAACCGTCTAACATAATCAACTAACATAATCTAGTCTACTATTAATCACTCTCTGATTCACCCACAGCACCGTGAACAATAAGTCTGTATCAGAATGGTTTTTGGACAAAAAGTGTTCCACAAGAGGCGCCTCCATTTATTTATTGAAGTGCCTGATATATTCATTGGTTACTAGAAATTCTGCAGGCAGACCCTGCCATTGCAACCTTAGTATGCAGGCCAGCATCTTTCAGCAAGAGTTAACGGTGATTTCTGGCTTAACTTTCATATATTGTTTTTGGGTACAATTGTTGGAAGCGGTATATAGATATTTTTATAAATACAGACGCTTCAGGTTACAGACTCCGCTAACTCAGAAATAGTACCTTGGGTTAAGAACTTTGCTTCAGGGTGAGAACAGAAATCGTGCGGCGGCAGCAGGAGGCCCCATTAGCTAAAGTGGTGCTTCAGGTTAAGAACGTTTTCAGGTTAAGAATGGACCTCCAGAACGAATTAAGTTCTTAACCCGAGGTACCACTGTATAACGGAAAGGTTCATTTTTAAAAATAGAGCCAAAAGCCAACATGGTTACTTCCAGATGTTGCAGGACACCAGCTCCAATCATCCCCAGCTAGGATGGCCAATGGTAGGGATCATAGGATTATAGAGCTGGAAGGGTCATCTGCAGTGTGCAAATCTCAACTAAAGTGACCATGACAGGTGGCCATCCATGCTCTGCTTAAAAACTTCCAAAGGAGGAGAATCCACCACCTTCTGAGGAAGACTATTCAGCTGTCGAACAGCTCTCACTGTCAGAAAGTGCTTCCTGGTGTTTAGCCGGAATCTCCTTTCTTGTAACTTGAAGCCGTTGGTTCGAGTCCTACCCTCCAGAGCAGGAGAAAACAAGCTTGCTCCATCTTCCATGGGGCAGCCCTTTAGATATTTGAAGATGGCTATCATAGCTTCTCTTTTCCAGGCTAAACATACCCAGCTCCTTCAACCATTCCTCACAAGGCTTGGTTTCCAGACCCTTGATCATCTTGGTCCTCTGCACACGTTGCAGCTTGCCAACATAGAGTGGGACTATTACTATTACTTCCCCTGATCCAGGACACTAGATGTCTGTTGATGCAGCCTAGAATAGAACTAGCCTTTTTTGCTCCTGAGAGTTGCCTTTTGGAGGACCAAAATCATCTGGGGCTGGATGGACCCCATGGTCTGACTTGAGACAAGGCAGCTTTGCATTCTCATAATATTAGGGTCTGTTATAAAATGCTACGGCCATCCTTTGACTCAGGCAAAGGCAAACTCCGGCCCTCCAGGTGTTTGGGACTACAATTCCCATCATCCCTGACCACTGGTCCTGTTAGCTAGGGATGATGGGAATTGTAGTCCCAAACATCTGGAGGGCCGGAATTTGCCTATCCCTGCTTTGACTCCTCATTGGGTTGGTCCTCTTGATGACCCCACATTTCTCCGCAGGTTCCATCAGATTCGTTCATTTGTAGTTTCATTTGCATGCCTCTTTCCCGCCAAAAGAATAGTGCTCAAATAGGTTTAACAGCAAAGAAAACAAGAGCATGTCTCAAAATCAACCACGGCAAGACCCATTTCATAAGGGCATTGTCAGGTTCTCTTATCGGTTGTTCAATAGTAAGACCAAGCCATCTTGTCTTTAAGTCTCTTTGTTTCAGTGCCAAGCTATTTACAGTGCAGAGTTCAGTTTATCATGTCTGCTCAGTCACTAGCAGAATCCGGAAGTGCCTCCCTCCTGTTTTGGCGCCAACACCAAAACCTTGGCATCCTAAATTGCCGCCTTCTCCTCCTACGTGAGATAGGCGCCGGAACTGATGCCTCCCCCTCCGAGCGAGTCTGCTGGGTGGTGCCAGGTCTCTCAGCAACTCCCTGGACACCTGGCACTCCCTGGCTCCCAGCCACTAACTGCTCCTCCCCTGAACAGGGGCTGCCAGATTCACTCGAAGATGAATCTGTTGTTAACAGGCATCATAGCGGCAAACATAGCAGCATACGAAAAAAAACCAGCACTTCATTACTATTACTATAACTGGAACAAGATTATGTTAGCGTTAGACCTCCTGGCAACAGCAAAAATCACAAGGGAGCTTTGCAGTCTCACCTTGGTCCCAGAAACACCCTTTCCATTGTGTTGCTCACAGTCCCTCTCCTGCAGCAACTTGCAAGGCTTCCAAAGGGAACACCCACTCTGGTTTTGCTCCCAGATACAGACCCTCCACCGCTTAAACAGGAAGGCAGACACAGACACGGCGTTAGGTCGGGCCTAACACTCCGAGGAACTTAGTCTGCATCAGTATGGTAAAATGTGCATCTGGCCACTGAGACTACCTGGGCGTTCCAGTGACAGAGCAGCACTGCCAGATTGTGAACCTGCTCCTTCCGGGGAAGACAACTCACCAGTTTCTCGGACATGGGAGCCACTCTCCCACAGTGCCTCCCTCTTGCCGGGAGACAAGCTTGGCTTGTTTTGCTTCTTGCATCTCGCCACTGCATCCAAGCTGAAGTGTGCACATGTACACCAAAGCCAGCCTTTGATGTTTGAAATACATGATATGGCTAGGAGGCTGTTCTCGCCCTCAAATCGCTCTGGGAAGGATCTAGGGGAGGGGAGGGGAGCCAGGAGGGGAGGAGTTTGGGCTTTGCATGCGACCGACCAAGCTAACTGCTGACACCGCTTTGTTTCCCCCTCCTTCTCCAGGTGTGTCAGTAACATCCAGTAACACAGGAGTGCCAGACATCTCTGGTTCTGTTTACTCCAAAACGCAGGTTGGTGCTGCAATGCGGGAGGTGGCTGCTGAGTGTGCCGTGTGAGGTTTGGGTGCTTAGCTGCCCAGAGTAGGAGCAAAGGAACTGCCCCTGTTACCCCACCAAAATCTCCCCTTCCCCTGCTGAGAAACAAAAATAAGACAATCACAAAAAACAGGAGGGGGTCCCGAAAAATACAGACAACCCGTTTTAGGCGCGACTAAATGTCGCGCCTAAAACGGGTTGCCTGTATTTTTCGGGACCCCCTCCCCTGTTTTTTGTGATTGTATTATTTTGTGCATGATTGTGCACATGCGCATAGCACCAAACCCAGAAGTGACCCAGAAACATCATAAAAGACGCCACTAAAAGAGTGGAGCAGGGGCAGAGCGAGGCGTTTCAGTTGCACATGATTTCACGCAAACACGCAGTGACCCAGAACGTAAACCCCACACAAATCAGGGGTTGGCTGTATGCAACTTGGGAGTCAAAGGCCCATAGATAAAGAGATGCGCCTTCAGCATTCGCCAGAAGCTGTATAATGAAGGTGCCAGGCACTTCTCTGTGCGGAAGGAGTTCCACAACTTTGGGGCTGCCACAGAGAAGGCCCTCTCCTTGGCCCAGCCCCTCCCTGAGCTACTAAGGGAGGCAAAACTACCGAGCAGGTCCCATCTAGAGGGTCTGTAGGGAAGGATCTGGTCTTTCAGATATCAGGGGCCTGAGTGGTTTAGGGCAGTGTTCCCCAACCTTGGGCCTCCAGCTGTTTTTGGACTACAACTCCCATCATCCCTCGCTAGCAAGACCAGTGGTCAGGGATGATGGGAATTGTAGTCCGAAAACAGCTGGAGGCCCAAGGTTGGGGAACACTGGTTTAGGGCTTTAAACGCGTAACGTGAGCACCTGGAATTGGGCCCAGAAATGAACTGGCAACCTGTTTTCAACGAGGGCTTTGTGTGTGAGCTGAATGGAACCCCAGTGGGTAATCTGACAGCTGCATTTCGAACCACTTTGAGTCATTTTCAAGGGCAGCCCCACGTGGAGCGCATTGCGGATGGCCAGATATTGCTGCACTCCAGACCATTGAGCAACGCTGGCTGCTGCAGTGACTGATGGGAGCCCATCAACATCAGGAGCTGGGGTGTGGGGTGGCGACACAGGTTCCCTGCCAGCAACGTAGGAGGCGGTTGGGGTATAATTCCTGTCCCTAAACGCCCCTCTGTGTGTATGTTTACCCAGCAGCAGTCGTTTGAGAAGCAGGGATTCCACACCGGGACCCCCACGGCCTCCTTCAACCTGCCGTCAGCGCTGGGCAGTGGCGGTCCCATCAACCCTGCCACCGCCGCAGCATATCCGCCGGCCCCGTTCATGCACATCCTGACGCCTCATCAGCAGCCGCACTCCCAGATCTTGCACCACCACCTGCAGCAGGACGGGCAGGTAAGGGCGGGTCCCCATACACCTTCCCTCCTTTGGGCAACCACCACCTGTCTCCAGGTCCCTCCTTTTTCTCCTCCTCCTCCTCCATCTCCATCCCCCCTCATTGCACAGAGACGTAAAGCGACACACCTCATGCACACGCAGTAGGGAAGGCCTTGGGATACTTTTCTAAGAGGTGCCTTGACCGCCCCAGCTGCTGGTTCGTTACCCAGTCCACGTCTCCCCTCCCGCCACATCCCAGACTCGTCCTTGCACACTTGGGTCCAGGGGGGCTGTCATAACGTCTCCTTGTATTTTCCATATTCTCGGCCTGCCTCCACCTTCCCAAAACAGTCGATTTTGTACTTCCAACGCCAGCAGGAAGACCAGGTAACGAACCTCTTGGAAGGGGGTGATCGCTTGCGCCCATCCTGCTGTGCCCTGGCGGTCGTGGTCAGTCTTTGCTGTAGGCTAGGGAGCTGGGGGGAAGCTTGCATTCCTCCCATGTGTGTGCCGGACTCCAGCCTCCCATCATTCCTCCCTGCCTGTTGACCGGAGGCTCCCGGGAGTCCAGCAGGACCTGGAAAAGGCTGCCAGTTCCCCCAGCTCTGCCCCAGACAGATGTTGGCATAAAAACACAACCTTACACACACAACACGCACAGGGCGACGGATCCACTTGCCGTAAAAATCTTCTTTCCCTGCTCCTCCCTCTGTCCTGGGGCTGGTCGAACCAGCCTTGCACAGCCTCCCTAGGGAGAAAGGAGCAAAGGCAGGCCGTGTTGGAAGCGAGGCAGCACGTCGTGAGCAGAATCGGAGTTTGAAGGGACTCCAAGGGTCATCTAGTCCAGCCCCCTACAGCCACAGTTAAAGGAATTCCAGGCAGATGGCCGGGCAGCCTCTGCTTAGAAACCTCCAACAAAAGTTCCAAGCTGTTCCACCATCAAACAACTCTTACCGCCAGGAATGAGGCTGGCCAACTGAGTTCCCTCCGGATGACGCTGATTGGCAGCTCCCATCATCCCTGAACGTTGTTCTGGGATACTGGTGGGAATTGCAGTCCTGCAGCATCTAAAGGGCACCACTTTGGCTATCCCTGGTGATGAGCTTTAACCGTGCGCTGATACCGTGCGCTGTGTTAAGAAGCACCTGCTCCCTCTTCCATATTGTGTCTTGTGCAATGTGGATTCCCCGCCACAGAATACAGTGGGAGCTCGACTTACGAAGATAATGCGTTCCGACGCGATCTTCGGTAGTCGAAAACACTCGTAAGTCGAGTCCCCATAGGGATGCATTGAGCGAAAAAAATTCGTAAGTCGAAAAAATCCTATTCAAAGCGGCCGCGACTTCCTTTCAGAAGTCGAAAAATTCGGTTGCGCCGGCCATTTTTTTTTCTTCCGGAAGTCATTCGGAAGTCAAAAAACACGTAAGTCGGGTCACTCGTAAGTCGAGGTCCTACTGTACTGAGATCCAAGTCAGCTTGATGAATAAAATAAAATTAAAAGTTGTCCAGCTTAGGTCTCCCACCTCAGACCTGAAAGACCAAGCACAGAGATAAGCTGCAGGTGCCGTTACGCTCAGCAGGCAGAGTTGTCCAAACTATTGGCTATGATTTGATACCTGCAAGGTATACAAAAAAAGTATCAGGTGTTACAACGACTACAATACAACAAAACCAAAACACCAAACTGGCTTGCAAATATGTTTTAAGTATGTTTTAAGTATCTCCAGGCTTTGATATGCACGTTGCACTTTATTGGTTGTACTATGATTTGATACCTAACAGCAACTGCTGGTGTCCTGCCCTTCCCCGCCAGGTCGTAAAACACTCCATGTCAGATTTTGCAACTAGAATTGGAGTACCTTGCTTTCCCAGTCTACCCAACGGCACAGTAGGATTTGGGACATCACAGGGAGCGTTTGTGGCAGTTTGCTGTGGTCCTTGGCCATTGGGGGCACAGTCTTCCCTCTAGAGTAGAGGGAGGGAGGATTTACTGATACGTTGCTGGATCACTTGCCATGGAATTGGCAAAGGTTCCTGACTTCCCCTTGTTTGGCAGCAGCAGCAGAAGGTTCTTTCCAAACCCAGAGTCCTCAGGTGCAGATTTGTACTTGACTACACAGGTCATCCCCATGCATGTCTCCTGGAGTATGCTTGGCTGAAACCCCCACCCAAAACTGCCATTTTCTGCATTTCTCCCCACCCACCCTGTGCTGCACTTGGCTCTGGCTGGTGGACTAACAAAAGCCCTATCAGAAAACCCCAAGCCCTGCCTGGCCCGGCTGCGAGAAACTTGTGGGGTCCTCCATATGTTGCCGGACTACAACTCCCATCATCCCTGACTTATTTGCCTTGCTGGCTGGTGGGAGCTGCAGTCCAGAGTTTAGAACACTGTTTTCCAAAGTTGGATCTGCAGCTGTTGGTTTTTTTTTTTGACTACAACTCCCACCATCCTAGCTAGCAAAGGCCAGCGGTCAGGGATGATGGGAATTGTAGTCTGAAAAGAACTGGAAACCCAAGTTGGGGAAACACTGATCTAGAGGCACCCAGAGGCTACGCATCCCTGTTGCTGGCAAGAGAAGCAACCTCTCTTTTACTCATTTCACATGTTCATAGGTTGCTGGAGCCTGTTTCGTGCCTCCAAATAAGGCCTGGGGAGCTGAGCTAGCTGCGCTAGACGAGCCTCTCTCACCTTCTTTCTTTCCCTCTCTCTCTCTCTATCTCTCCCTTCTCCCCCCCCCCCTTTTCTTCCTGCACAGAGCGGCACTGGGCAGCGCAGCCAGGGCACCTCCATCCCGCAGAAGTCGCAGGCGAACAAGTCTGCCTACAACAGCTACAACTGGGGCGCCAATTGAGGGGAGGCTCAGAGGCGGCTCCACACACTTCAACCAAGAGACAAACGGAAGGACGACAGCGATCTACCCAAGAAGGAAGGACCCCAGAAGGAAAGAAGAGCTCCCTGCCCTCGGCACGGCCCTGCAACAGCCCCGGCGGACCCCAGCCAACATGGCTTTGGGCTCAGCATCCTCCCCCCCCCCCCGGTCCCTCCAGCCACCTTCTCCCCCCCCCCTTCCCCATTGTATGTAATATAGAATTTGTATCTTTTTTTCTTTCCTTTCTCTCCCTCCCTCCCTCTCTCTCTCTCTCTTTCTCTGCATTCATTCAGATTACGAGCTGTTCAGCCGTAGGGGCCTTTTGTTTCGTTTCGTTTTTCTACTCCTTTACTCTTACTCTTCCCACCCCTCCCCACCCACCCACCCGCCCAGAAAAAGGAAGGACAAAAGAAGAAGTACCGCCTGACGGATCCAAAGGAGTCAACATCTGGAATCCTCTCTCTTTCTCTTTCTCTCTCTCTCCTTCTCTCTCTCTCTCCCTGCTCCTCCTCCTACAATGCCCCCCTTTATTATTAGGAATAAGATCAGTAATTGATATGAACCGCATTGTAAGATTAATTAGTTGAAGTGTTTTTTTTGTACTGTGTTCTAAATTTAATGGATAAATGTGTCTTGTATATAAAAACGAAAACCCCACTCTGTTCTCTGGGCCTTGCGTTTTCCATCCATAGTTTGACTCTCTCTCTCTCTCTCTCTCTCTCTGTGTGTGTGTGTGTGTGTGTGTGTGTGTGTGTGTGTGTGCGCGCACTTAGAGGGTACCTGCCAGGCAGCCCCAGCCCCCCTCCAAGCCTGTTTCATTCCCCACAATGAAGCCATCTCCCCAAGACTGCTGTGTTTGTGTGTTTTCTCTACCCAACCCACAATAGCAGGGGTCAGCAAACTTTTTCAGCAGGGGGCTGGTCCACTGTCCCTCAGACCTTGTGGTGGGGGCGGACTATATTTTGGGGGAAAAATATGAATGAATTCCTATGCCCCACAAATAACCCAGAGATGCGTTTTAAATAAAAGCACACATTCTACTCATATAAAAACACCAGGCAGGCCCCACAAATAACCCAGAGATGCATTTTAAGTAAAAGGACACATTTTACTCATGTAAAAACACGCTGATTCCCAGACCGTCTGCGGACCGGATTGAGAAGGCGATTGGGCCGGATCCAGCCCTTGGGCCTTAGTTTGCCTACCCATGCACAATAGGGTCACAATATCTCTCCTCAATCTCTCTCCACCTTCCACTTTCTCTTGCCTACCAGAGAAAGCCTCTCTCTCTCACACACACCCTGGGCAGGTCATGGTGCCCCCTCCCTCTCCCTCCACCTCACCTATTTGGGCTCTGGCAATGGATTTCTGCAAGGGCTGGCCATTCATGTGCCTCTTGCACCCCCTGTGATGTCAGTCAGGTACAAATATATTCAAGAGAAGGCTGTGTATACAAGTCCTTGTTCTGTTCAGCTACTTCAAGTGACTTTTGGGCGCTGTGGGTTAAACCACAAAGCCTAGGGCTTGCTGATCAGAAGGTTGGCAGTTTGAATCCCTACGACGGGGTGAGCTCCCGTTGCTCGGTCCCAGCTCCTGCCCACCTAGCAGTTCGAAAGCACATCAAAGTGCAAGTAGATAAATAGGAACCGCTCTGGCGGGAAGGTAAACGGCGTTTCCATGCTCTGCTCTGGTTCGCCAGAAGCGGCTTTGTCATGCTGGCCACATGACCTGGAAGCTGTACGCCGGCTCCCTCGGCCAATAAAGCGAGATGAGCGCCGCAACCCCAGAGTCGGACACGACTGGACCAAATGGTCAGGGGTCCCTTTACCTTTACCTAACTAAAAACAAAGCAATACCATAAAGAACTCAGTTTTACAGTCTCAAAAGCCACCACCATTAGATAATTGGCCTTCAAACATCATGTTGGGACTACACTTATTATCCCTGACCATTGGCTAAACTCTCTGGATTATAGGAGTTAGAGCTCAGCAACACCTGCAGACTCAAGACTGAACTCCAGAATCAACGCTGCATACTAGTTTGGCATTGCTTGTATGTACCATAATTTTGTGCAATGGAGCGTTGGGATTTATGGGATCCAAAACCTTGGGGATTGATTTGCATGGACTGGAAGAATTGCAGACTGTAAGACAGTCCAGTCGAGAGCAGCTGCTTTCTTGGACTTGAACTAACCTGTGCTTCACTAGTTGGAACCATACAGAACATCCATAAACATAATATCAATTTAGCAGATAATGTAGAACTTGAGTGGCTCGTGCTAGTTTGTTTAATAAATTCCAATGCTGCCTTACATCTGAGGATCGCAGGGTGTTTTACAACATAAAAACACAGTAAGAAAAACAGCACAGTAAGCCATAAATTGCTTAATTGGTCAAAGGCCTAGGAGAAGGAATATTTTTTGCTTGGTGCCCAAAGTTACGTAATGAAGGTGCCAGGTGAGCTTCCCTGGGGAGAGCATCCCACAAGCGGGGAGCCACTGCAGAAAAGGCCCCATTGGTTGTCGATGTCCTCCTGGCCTCTCATGGAAGAGGCACACAAAGAAGGGCCTCAGATGATGAGCGCAGGGTCCTCCAGGTATGGGGAAAGGTGGTCCCTGAGGTGTTGCAGGGCTGCACAGTATCTGCAGATCCTGCTTTGCTCACCCCCCAGAAAGACCAAGGATAAGTGGCTATCCAAGAGGGGTGGATTATTCCAGCAGTTTCCCCAATACCTCTAGAACCATTAACCTGTAGATCTTTGGACTGGAGGAAGAATTCCGGGAGGCATCTGGGTCCAAAGTTGTGCTATGACAACCTTGAATATTTGTTGTCCAGGGATGGTAGCAAAACCTTGTGTCCCTTAACTATTGGGCAAAACTGAACCTGCATTTAAGTCTTTAAGTAATTGGGTGGTGTACAATAGTTAAAAGGAGAGGGCCTGCCAGCCAGCCTGCTTACAATCAATAAACCTGAAATAAACTGAAGATTGAATGGAAATTGAGAGGTCTCCAGTTATCAGCCTTCTTGCAGGCAACGGAGGCTTTTACATCAACCTCTGTGAGGCTAAAATGGGGAGGGAGCCACGTACGATGTAATAATAATACTTGGTGCCCTCTCGCAGCACCAGACAACGATCGCTCTTAAGGTACTCTAAATTCTCCATTGATTTACAAGGACTCTTGGGGGACGTTGGGATTGAACTCGGAAACTTGCGCATTGCATCAGTCTAACTCACGATTAAGTCTATGAGCCGCCGGAGAGGAGAGCGTCATTTCTATCTCTAGGGTGTCGTTTAGAGGTAGCGTCGTGAAGCCCGGCTCGCTTTACGACCGCCAAATAAGGGTAGCCTGGGGGAGGAGGAGGAAAGGGGGCGTTTCACAGCAGAGTGGCGGAAGCGCGAAGGGAGGCGTGGCGGTTTTGCTTTACGGCTGGCCGCGGAATGAGCCTCTACGACGTATTTCGGGGTTTCTTCGGCTTCCCCGGGGAGCGGAGGTGAGACTCTGGGAGCCCTGCGAGATCAGGGTCTTCCTTGCTTCTTATTTTATGAGCAAATCGGTTGCCCCCTCTTTTCAAAGCTTGGCAGGCGGAAATCCCACCGGGGCAGCTTCCCTTCCAACACCTTGGGGCTACACCGGCCGAGTTTCTGCCTGCCTTGGAGCTGGCAAAGCGATCGCATTATTAACGAAGGCCTCATTCCAAGTAACCCGCCTATTTGGTGACGTGGGTGTCCTGCCTTTCCCCAAAGGCAGCTGGAGGCTCCCCGACCCCCCTTGCAACAACCCTGCGAGGTAGGCTGCACTGGGGGAGATGGGCTGGCCCAAGCCCCGCCCCGCATTTTATCCCCCAAGTGGAGATTTAAACCTGGGTCCGTCCAGGTAATCGTTTTAAGCCATTTTTTATGTAGTTACGAGCTGTGGTTGCATCATGCGTTATATGCTATTTTGATTTTTGTTTATTTAAACAGAAATCGAGTACCGCCTAACAGTAAACAAGCACATTCACATTTAAAGCAGCCACCCCCCCAAGAACACCTCTCCCCTTCTCCCCATTGTTGCTACAGGCCCCGCGACCCCTTCTTTGGGGGAATCACACGGGACGACGACGATGAGGACGACGAAGATGGCTTTGGGGCGAGGCACCCCGGGGACTTTGGGTTCGGGTTCACGTTCAGCCCAGGCGGGATGCGTTTCCATGACGCCTTCGGGTTTGACGAGCTGTTCCAGGATTTCAACAACCTCTTCCAAGAGATGGGGGCGAGGAGTTTGCCTTCTGGGCCCTTTGGTAGGCAAGATAGTGGGTTTGCGTCCTGCTAGGGATGGCCCGGTTCGGAGGGAAATGGGCAAGTGGGAATTGAACCTGGGACCTTCTTCTCTTCCCTTAAAAAGACTGCAAGATTCTAGTCCTCACAGTCCTGAATAAAGGGGGAGCAATTCTCCAGATTTTCAGACCGCGGTTCCTCCGCAGATGTTGTGCCCCTGAGCTGCAGCCTTAACCCCAGAATAAATAAAAAGAATAACTGCTGTTTCTCTGCCCACAGATTTCCCAGAGCCACTAGCACCATCACCTGAGAAGAGGCAGACTCTGCGGGATTTCATGCTGAAACGTCCGGATAGCCAGAGGTCTAGCAGCAGAGCCCTAGAGGACGACTCGGGCCCCACAGCTCCAGAGAGGAGGCCCTGGCAGCCATTCCAAGGGGTGTGTGGTGCTCTGAACCCGGGACCATCCCTGATACGATGCCTCATCTTTGCCTATTGGTTTAGAGCAGGCATCCCCAAACTGCGGCCCTCCAGATGTTTTGGCCTACAACTCCCATGATCCCTAGCTAACAGGACCAGTGGTCAGGGATGATGGGAATTGTAGTCCAAAACATCTGGAGGGCCGAAGTTTGTGGATGCCTGGTTTAGAGTGTTTGGTACCCCATTCTGCTACAGGCAAGGCTCCCAGATTGGCTTATGTATAATCATTTAAATCAAAGAGTCCCTGCCCGCAGGCTTGCATCCTAAGGAAAAACACAGCAAACGAGGAAAAAGGGACAGGGAGGGAAGAGGAAAAAAGCAAACTCGGGTACCAGTTCTTAAACAGGTAGGAGCGGCCTGACGAATAAAAGCTGAGGGATTGATCCCTGCTTCTCTTCTCTTCCACTGAGGTAGCCAAGTGGAATGGTTGCAATTCTGGGAGAGGAGGCCTGATGTTTGGGGTTGGGCAGGGGCGGTGGCCAGACTACTACTCAGACTACTCAGGGATCATTGCAAAGGAATTACCTGGTTTGACCTGTTCTGCCCATAATGCAGAATGAGTTGGAAGACTGAGGTGGTGGAATTCGGGGTGGCACTACGTCACATGACCGGTAGGAACACACGAAGCTGCCTCATTCTGAATCGGATTGCTGGTCCGTCTAGCTCAGTTCTGCCAACACTGACTGGCAGTGGCTGCTGAGGATTTTTAGACAGGGAGTCTCTCCCAGCCCTGCCTGGAGGTGTCACAAATTGAACCTGGAACCTTCTGCATGCAAGAAGCAGATGCTTAACCATCGAGCTACAGCTCTGCCCCTTAAATTTTGAGCGGCACAGTGATATTTCTGCACAATCTCACAGAAACACATGCTTAAAAAAATAAACAAAAAAGACCTTTCCCATAGGAAATGAGCACGTCACAGATTTCCCCCCTGATAGGCTACTTTTCTGCATGCAGGGAGTTATTTACACAGATGGATGGAATTTAGATCCTGCCCTTACTCTCCAAGGAACCCAAGGCAGCAAACAGATTCTCTCTCTCTCTATATATATATGTATATATATATGTATATATATATATATATGTATGTATGTTCGAATCCCCGCGACGGGGTGAGCTCCCATTGCTTGGTCCTAGCTCCTGCCAACCTAGCAGTTCGAAAGCACGTCAGTGCAAGTAGATAAATAGGTACCTTTACCTTTACTTTACCTTTATATACAGCTATAACAAAGACATTCTAAAACCAATAACAATTTAGAATTTTCTAAAAGCAATTACAGTTGAAAACAATAATCCTTGCAATGATCTCAGGGTTGCTAGGAACGCTATTCTTTGGCAAACAATTACCTGGGTGAAGAGAAGTGTTTTTACAATTCCTCCTGGAGGTTAATAATGATGGGGAGGGCATTCTGCAACTGGGGAGCCATCACTGAAAAGGCCCTGTCATGGGTTAGCGCTGATTGGATAGCCAGTCTTTCAATCGCTCTGCCATATCACTCCGCCATCTCCTTCTGGGTTTGTGTTTTTCCTTCTCCCATCGCTCACACACTCCTTCACAGGCCTTACTGACTGCGTTCTCTGTTGTTGTTTTTTACAGCTGCGAGAGACTGATCCACCTCTCCCAGAACTGAAAGATACCCCAAAGGAAGACAGAGGTCAGAGGGCAAATGGCAGGGAGGGAACAGTGGTTGGTTTGGGGCAAAACATCCGAAGAGCCACATGTCTGGGTCTTTTGAGACCACCCAGATTATTCATGAGTGTTTTGGAAACATCTGGGTGTCTGTATATATGCTGTATGTGTGTATGTAATTTGCTGGGTGATGCAAGAATCTACCCTTTCGTTTTGGGAAGATAAACCCTCCATGTTCAGGAGCAGTATATCTCTGAGTACATGTTCAGGGGGGGGGATAGCTAGGGTTGCCATATTTCAAACAGTGAAAATTCGGACAGAAAAGTTGTTGAGCATTTGGGGGGGGGGATTATTGAGCTTTTTTTTTAGTTTTGCCCAAGGTTGTTGAGCCTTTAGGGCAAAATCGCAAACAAAACTACCATTTTGGG
Source organism: Darevskia armeniaca (assembly GCA_034641395.1). Classification (NCBI taxonomy): domain Eukaryota; kingdom Metazoa; phylum Chordata; class Lepidosauria; order Squamata; family Lacertidae; genus Darevskia; species Darevskia armeniaca. The sequence continues at coordinate 844,194 of JAWWNF010000841.1, forward strand.
GGAAATCGCCAAAAACGGCACTGCCGACATGAGTTGCCATATACAGTTTCTTTTTTAAAATTTCTAGTCCTTATACCTGAAGGAGCGTCTCCACCCCCATCATTCTGTCCGGACACTGAGATCCCGCACCGAGGGCCTTCTGGCAGTTCCCTCCCTGCGAGAAGTGAGGTTACAGGGAACCAGGCAGAGGGCCTTCTCGGTAGTGGCACCTGCCCTGTGGAACGCCCTCCCACCAGATGTCAAAGAGATAAACAACTACCTGATATTTAGAAAACACCTGAAGGCAGCCCTGTTTAGGGAAGTTTTTAATGTGTGACATTTTAATGTATTTTTATTTTTGTTGGAAGCCGCCCAGAGTGGCTGGGGAAACCCAACCGGATAGGCGGGGTACAAATAATAAATTATTATTGTTAGTTACCGTATTTTTCGCTCCATAAGATGCACTTTTTTCCTCCTAAAAAGTAAGGGGAAATGTCTGTGTGTCTTATGGAGCGAATGTGTGGTCCCTGGAGCTGAACTGCCCAGGGGCAAAAGCAGATCGTGCTTTTTTTAAAAAAGAGAGAGAGAAGGGGGTGTTGAAAGGAAGCCCGCTGAGCAGCTGATCAGCAAATGATCGGGGAGAGAGATAAGGGAGAGAGATTCCAGCCCCGCCCCCTTGCAGAGGGAGGCTGTTTCCCCAGCGACATGTGACTGGCTGATTAGATTATCTGTTTGGAAACTGTAGAAATGGCTCCCTTTCCTGAAGTTGCAGAACTGTGAGTTAAACCCCATAAAACAGGGTTTTTTCCCTTTGCAAAGTAAGCTCAACAACTTTGAGCTGATCCTCAAAAAATGGGGCTTTTCTCCTTTGCAAAAGAAGCTGCAGAAATTTGAGCTGATCCTCAAAAAAAATGGGGCTTTCCCCCTCTAAAAACTAGGTGTGTCCTATGGTCAGGTGCGCCTTATAGAGCGAAAAATATGGTAGTTAGTTATTAATTATTACAGTGATACCTTGGTTTACAACCATAATCCGTTCCAGAGGTCTGGTTGTAAACCAAAACAGGTTGTAACCCAAGGCGCGCTTTTGCCAATGGGGCCTTTAAAAAAGGGATAAACACTTCAGGGTTTGACGTGGTTGTGATCCAAAACGGTTGCAAACCAAGTATCTGGATTTTCCCAGACATTTCTCCGATTTCTACCAGGACACTGCTGCCAAATGCAGTGTTTGGTAAATTCCAGACGTATGGCAACCCCAGGTATGGCAGCAGGGGGCTGTTGCTTGTGATATTCCCAGATGTGTCTGTCTGGCCTCTGTGGGGAGCCAGATGCTGGACTTGGCCGTATCTGTTTTGCCAGGGCAACTCTTGTGCATTCAAGTGCCTAGTCCTTATTGTTGCAGAGGAAAGCATAGAAGCCTCTCTCTCAGTTAAAAATGATTCACACGCTAAGCAAAAGTCTTTTTACATGCTGAATTTGTTTTCTTAAGGAGGGATTTGTGAGTTGAGGGGTTGTTTGAAGAACTGTTAGGATTTGAGGAAAATCAGATTTAATCTTGCAGTTCTCAGACCCAGCTTGGATTTTTTGAGTGCTCTACATATACTTCTTTTTCTGCATAATCATATGTTATCTTCTGAGCCCTCATAATGTCTACTCAAAATGCACGCTTGTAAGTAGGCAAAGCAGCCCTGTTTAGGGAAGCTTTTAATGTTTAATAGACTATTGTATTTTAATGTTCTGTTGGAAGCCACCCAGAGTGGCTGGGGAAACCCAGCCAGATGGGCGGGTTATAAATAATAAATTGTTATTATTATTGTTGTTGTTGTTGTGGAAACTTGGATGTCTTGCAGGAAGAATGGAGGGGGGGGGTGAGTGTAAAAACTGGCTCAGCTGATGATCAAGTCACATTTTTTATTACAGATCTGGACTCGCAGGTGACGTCCAAAGGGCTCGAGACTATTCTTCCGCCAGCCCAACCCCGGTCGTATTTCAAAAGCGTCTCGATCACAAAAGTGGTAGCACCAGATGGGGTAAGTGCCAAAGCTTCTTTAATCCAGTGTGTGTGTGTGTGTGTGTGTGTGTGTGTGTGTGTGTGCATGAATGGGTGTGTATACCGGGTTAGCCATATGCAGAATAGTCCCATTCAAAATCCATGGAGTACTTAGATGGTACACTACTTGTGTCCATTGGATTTTCACTCCTGAAAACTAGATTCTCTGCCAAGGAGAAGTTGAGAAGCAATGGTGATGGATAGGTTTATTTCAGGGGTGGCCAACTCCCAAGAGACTGCGATCTACTCACAGAGTTAAAAACTGGCAGTGATCCACCCCCTTTTTTGGGGTTCAGGTCGAAGTTGTTGAGTTTTTTCAGGGAGGAGGTAAAATATTGAGCTTTTTTTAGGGGAGTCACAGTTGTTCAGCTTCTTTGGGGGGAGCCAATGATCTACCAGTGATCTACCGCAGACGTCCAGTGATCTACCGGTAGATCACGATCTACCTGTTGGACATGGCTGGTTTATTTCATTCCGTTGAATATTTTATCTGCATTAATTGGCCTTGGGTGGTGGTTGAAGGGTAACATATTAATATGTAATATTGTTCTGTTCTGTCACTTTGTGGGGCCGCCTTTTGGTGGCCATGCGAACTGCAACGTGATGACAGCCTGACAATTTTATTATATAGTGATATATAGAGTATACTGTACTGATAATTTGGCAATATGTTCTGCATTCAGATGAATCGAAGAGAGCATTGAGCTGCATTGTGAAGTTTACTTTTTAACCTGGCAGCAGGGGGTGCTGCTGATTGTCTCTCAGGACCTCCTGGCTTTAAACTGGAAAATGGCAAACTACACAATGGGCTCAGTAATTTCTTGAGCATTTATTAATCAAAACAGTTTAGGAGGAATTGACTCCTGAGGTCCCTGGGAATGTAAAGGTCTCTTCTGAATGTCGGCATGTCGTTCCTCACACTGGATCCTACTGGATCACCTTCTTGATGAGCAGAGTCTATACTTCTACCCCAGGAATCTCCCCCAAATTTCACCCATCCCTTACATCCTCTTGCTTCAGACGGTGGAAGAGAGGCGGACGGTGCGTGACAGTCAGGGCCACGAGGAGACAGTTGTCACCCGCCAGAGCGGAGGGGAGCCACGTCCAGGGTTTGACGGTGGCCGGCAAGGAGGCTCAGGTGAGTGCAAGGAGGGGGAGCCTGGTTCGAGAGGACTTTCATCTCATGCTGGCCTTTGCAGGTAAACAGTCACAAGAAACAGAGATTCGGCATAGTGTGTGTTCTGCTGTTCCTGAGAAGCACACAGAATTGATCTTCCTAAGAATCTCAACTTTTGCTTCTCCGGTTTTTCAAGTTTCTAGTCCTTATGTGCCAGTGAAGTTAACTCTTCATTCCAAGAAACAAAGCAGTCCAGGCCTAGCGAGCACAGCAACTCTTCCCAGCAGGTCTTGCCCCAGTGAGGTCCCCACCTTCTACCTCTCTCTAAGGCTCCCCCCATGGGCCCTTCCCCAGAAACCTGAAACCCCTTTGTCTTGTCACTCTTTGCTCCACCCTCTTCATGCCTCTTCTGGTTCTGGGAGACCAGGGGGGAAGAGGAGCTGGTCACACAGCAGGAGGGGGAGACTCCCTGGCTTCTTCAGCAGCCTGGCTACCCCCTCCTCTCCAGCCTCCGCTTCTGCCTCTGAATCTGAACCGCTCTCCGCCACTGCCTCTTCCCGCTCACTAAACCCTGTTGCATCTTCTGCTTCCGACACCTCCCCTCTTCTCCCTCTGGCCACCCATCGCCTTCCCACCACCCACCCCCTGGCTCTGAAGCCTTCTTCCCTCGGGTTCCCCAGCTGGTACTTCCCACCGCTCTTCAGCATCCAGCCTATCCATGGCACCACCTCTGGCTAACCGGGCTGGTTCCTTCTGCAGGAGACCTGCCGCCCTTCCGCTCACGCCCTGGAGAGGACCTAGGCGACTCCGCTTCCATCATGGACACCTTTTTCCGCCGTTGGTTCTAGAGCCGATAGTTCTGCCTGGTGGGTGGCCTTAGAGGGTAAGATGGGGGGTGGGGGGTAGAGCTGAGGTCTTCCTATGCAGTGGTTGGCTGGCACCCATTGGGACTGGTAGGGCGGAAGGCAGGGAGCTCAACAGCAGATGGCGCTAGAGCACAGCTGTGGCCAATGAGAGGCAGTCCCGCCCCACACATGGATGCAAGTAAGAAGGCAGGCAGGCATGGGTGGCTGAAAGGGGGCTGAGATTGGTGAAGCCATAGCTGTCAACCCTCCCTTTTTTTGCGGGAAACTCCCTTATTCCAATGCCGTTTCCCGCTGCTATCCCGGATTGTTGATATCCCTTCAATTTCCCGGATTTCAAAGGAAGCAGCTCCTCTCCCTCCCTGCCGGCCAGGGAGGCTCCTCAGCTGCGTTGCTCGGCTGCCAATAAGGAGTCTGAGACCGACTGGGGGCGGAGCTTGCATGCCTTGTGCAGCCAGACCCTCACGCCCATCCAGACAGACAGCCTGCCTGCCGTCTACGCTCTCGCTCTTTCGCGCGCAGCCTCTGGAGCGCAGGATGGCGAAGCTACTTGGTGCCATTGCACCGCCCTTGCGGCATCCCTTATTTTCAAATCTGAAAGTTTGGGAAAATCCCTTATTTTCAAATCCGAAAGTTGACAGCTATGGGTGAGGCAGTTCTCTCCAAATGGACCAGCCTCCACTCTTCCTATGGCTGAGTCAGCCTGCTTTGGGGGCTTTCTGCCTTCACCCTTAGAGCTGGGGTGGGGTACCAGCAGCTCTGCAGGACCCTCAGCTCTCATCAGGCCCAGCCAGCAGCACCAGCAGTCAGGGATGGAGGTCCCTGATTGGTTGGGACACGGGCCTAGGACGTAGGCGAGAAGCCTATGGCATTCCATGACGCTTGAGTTGTTGGTGTAGCGTTACAGATCTTGCCCCAGGAACTAGGGAAGCCCATCGCATAATTTATCCAAAGTTTGGGTGCTCAAGGAGGAAGGAGGGCAGTGTGGTGTTGTGGGTTGGAGTGTCATATGAGGCCCAGAGAGAGGCCATGGTTCAAATCCCCACTTGGCCCTAAAGAAGAAGAAGAAGAAGAAGAAGAAGAAGAGGAGGAGGAGGAGTTTGGATTTGATATCCCGCTTTATATACTACCTGAAGGAGCCTCATTGCGGCTCACGTTCTCCTTTCCCTTCCTCCCCCACAACAAACACTCTGTGAGGTGAGTGAGGCTGAGAGACTTCAGAGAAGTGTGACTAGCCCAAGGTCACTCAGCAGCTGCATGTGGAGGAGCGGGGAATCGAATCCGGTTCCCCAGATTACGAGTCTACCGCTCTCAGCCACTACACCACACTGAGGTCACTGAGTCAGTCACAAGCTCCCAGCATAAAGTTCCTTGCAGGGTTATTGTGAGAATGAAAATGGAGGTGGGGGGCGGGAAGAGCAAGGCGGAGAGGGGAGGGACATTGGGTTCTTCTCTATTTTATTGGCTGTTGTTTTTTCTTTTCAGATTTGTGCCCTCTGCGGGCAAGGCCTCCATTTCAGATATTGCTTCCTTCCTGCGTGTTTTCAGTTCCCTGCGGCCACCTGTCTTCCGCGCGGGCTCCATCTCCCGGAAATATAACATTAAATAGCCTTTATTTATGCTTAAGGTTTGTCTGTGTGCTTATTTCCCGTTCAAAGTTGCCTCAAGCAGGAATGAAAAGGGCAGTCCCTCCTGCTCAGTCGTTCCTCTTTAAGACCGAAAAGGAACCCTGTTGCATCCATCGTGTCGTGTCAAATTGTTTATATACTGTATTTAGAGCATTTGCACCCTGCTCTCCTGCCAAAAGGGCTCCCAGAGTAGCTTACATGCAGTCAAAGCATGTAAAGCAAAACAGTCACTACCCTCAGGCTTGCATCCTAGAAGGTGCACGGCACACAAGGGGAAAGGGACAGGGAGGGAAGAGGAAAAAAACAAACTCAGGGCACACATTCTGAAAGAGTTGTTCTTACAAGGCCTGACGGAGCTCGGCCTCAAATCTGAAAAGAGAAAAGTAACAACCCAGTGAAAAAAGAGGATATAAGCTTCCTGCTTCCTATCTCTCCCACTGAGGCAGCCTGATGGAGTGGCTGTCCCAAGCTGGATGGAGCTGGCCTGTTTGGAGGAAGCACACCAGCAGTGCTCTAAGGAGAGAGCCCGTCTCTAGGCCTTCTGAGGTAGACTGCCTCCGACGCTGGAGGTTTTACGGAAGCTGTTGTGGCTGAGAGGCTCAGCTGAGGTAGGGTTGCCAGATTCCATGATCTCTTTTTGGCAAATGAAATTTTCAGCCAGAGTTGTTGAGCTATTAGAGCTAGGATTCTCCTGGACATTTCATTTTATTTATTTTCTACATTTTTAAAAAATAACTTTATTTATCAACCACATAAATTTTACAACAAGTTACACAAAATACAAAATCAAAACTAACAAACATCCATTCCAAAAGCAAGATGAAAAAGAAAAAGAAGGGGGGGGAGAGAAGATAGAAAGAAAAGGAAAAAAAAACAAAGACTACACATTATTGAAAAAACAAACAAACAAATAGTAATTAATTTTTTTTACATTTTTTAAAAATAACTATTTATCAACCACTTAAAATTTACAACAAGTTACACAAAATACAAAATCAAAACTAACAAACATCCATTCCAAAAGCAAAATGAAAAAAAGAAAAAAAGGGGGGGGGAGAAGATCGAAAAGGGGAAAAAAACCAAAGACTACACATTATTGAAAAAACAAACAAACAAACAAATAGTAATTAAAATTTGACTTCTTACCATTTGTGCATCGTATCTTATTTTTATTGTTCATATTTTGCTATTTCTGATATCCTTATTCAACTAATAAGATGTAAATATATCTTCATTTCTTATCCTTACTTATTTATAAAATTTCTATGCCCAAGTTTATATCAGTCTAAGCAAATCACTAATTCCGTTTTTATACCCTCTTTTTTTAAATAATCTTCTACGTATTTCCATTCCTCTTTTATTCTTTGTTTCGGTGTGTTTCTAATTCCTGCTGTCATTCTTGCTAGGTTCATAAACTCTACCAGTTTGATATGCCACTCCTGGATTGTTGGTAATTTTTCTTCTTTCCATTTTTGAGCAATAAGTAATCTGGCTGTGGCACAGGCATATAAGAAGATGTCTCCTGGACATTTCAGTGGCGCTGTTTCCGATGGCTATGTCAGACGTACGGCAACCCTAAACTGACATATGAACCTCCCGCCTCCTTGATTTTTTCCTGTGCCTCCTTCAAAGCCACCTGAGCTGTCATGGTGTTCCATTAAAACCTTGGAAGAGGCCCACCTCGTCCCTCATCCTGTTCTCACAGTGGTCGATCCAATGCCCCAACGGGAAGCCCGGGTTTCCTTCTGAGCAATTCTCCTTCATGCAACACATAGACCTAAACTGTGGAACTCCCTGCCACAGGAAGCATGGATGGTCCCCTAGACGGCTTTCAAAGAGGTTTGGAATTTGAGGATTGGAGATGATGTTTGTTTATAGAACGTGACTCTTACAGGATGCTAAACTGGAGGGGCTGAAGTGAGTATTGTTTATGTACAGCAGCCAGACAAAGAGTCGGAAGTTCTTTAATTTCTGAACTTTATTTTTTTCTCTCTTTAAAAAAACCTCTTACCAATTTATTCTTCTTTATTTCTCTCTCTGTTTTTCCTGATTTTTTCCTATCTTTCCCCCCCTACATTCTTATTGTATTTAGATCAATGTTTCAGTTTTGGACCCCCCCCCCAAAAAAGGTATTTGATATTAAGCTTTGTATGTCTATTTATAAATCATAGATAGATAGATGATAGATAGATAGATAGATAGATAATAAATATATACAGTCATACCTCGGGTTACAGATGCTTCAGGTTGCGTGTTTTCAGGTTGCGCACCGCGCTGAACCCAGAAGTACCGGAACGGCATGCGCAGAAGCGCCAAATCGCAACCCGCATGTGCACAGATGTGACGCTGCGGGTTGCGAATGTGCCTCCCGCACGGATCACGTTCGCAACCCGAACGTCCACTGTATATTTATAAATAAAAAATATTTTTGTAAAAAAAGAAGGAAGGGAGGAAGGAAAAAAGGAAGGGAGGGAAGGAGGAGGGAGGGAGGAAGCCAGAGGGAGAAGGAAGGAAGAAAGAGAAAAAGAGAGAGAGAGAGACTGGACAAATTCATGAAAGGCGAGGCTCTCAGTGAGTACCAGCCACAATGATTACACTCTGTCTCCACAGTCGGAGGCAGCAAAGTTTCGGACTACCAGTTTCTGAAAACTGCAGGAGGGGAGAGTTTCGTTCAAGCCCTGCTTGAGGGTTTCATAGAGGCCACTGGTTGGACTCGATGGGCCATTGGCCGGATCCAGCGAGCTTTTCTTAGGCTCTGTACCTGGGGCAGGAGGAGACACGTACCGGTGGTGGACGAGGCCTGAGGCAAAAGTGGGTGGAACAAAAATTCAAAGTTCACCTTTGTACGGTAGGTAGGCTGCTTTCGGTACACACTCACTACGCCCTTTTCCGATCCTCCACCCAGGGAAGCCAGAGGCATGGTCAGGTTTCAAGGGCACATTCCAGCCAGGCAAAAACACGCGAGGAAGGGCTGGAAAGGGGGCGGGGCCTAGCAATGGCGGAGGAAACCGCTCAGGCACCCGGAGCGGCAAACATGACGTGCACCCAGGGGCGCGCCGATCCTCCCGGGGGGTGCCAGCGCCGCACACCGATTGCACAAATATGCCCGGCGTGCGCCGCTAACCACCGGGGGTGCCTCCCTGACGTGCCAGTGCCGCACGACGGGCGTATTTGCTCGATCAGCGGGCGGATTTTCGCTACGACGATCGTGAAAATCCACCCGCCGGGACTGCGAGCCCTGCCACGCCGATCTGCCCGGGGGATTTTATCACCCCCCCAGGCATGACACCCGGGGTGGACCGCACCCTCTGCACCCCCCTTGCGACACCCCTGGGTCTAGGGAGAGTCTCTCAGGCCAGATAGAGATGGAGAACTACACCTGACCTCCAGACCTGAGATGTTCCCCTTCCCACCAAAGATTGGATGATATAGAGTGGCAACGTAATCTTATGCTTGGTGGGGGTACATGCTCCCCGAGGCACTGGGGCATTGCTCCGCCAGCCCATGTGCCAACCTACCTATCATCTCTCTCTATCGCCAGTCACCGCTTTGCTTTTATTAAAGCTCGTTTTAATGTATTCCTGTCGAATTCCCTTTTCCATAGATTTTCTGGGGGTCAAATTTCGGTTTTATGTTCTTGTGATAACAGATCGATAGAATCTCTCCACCATATGGTGTTTAACTGCCCTCTATATGATGCTGCCCGGAAGAATTTAGTGCAACCATTAATACAAAAACTGTCTGGGCACCCAGTTGACTTCCTCCTTGCTTTTTTTATTGCAAGACACTGACCAGTTTGTAACCCTACAAATGGCAAAAAATTTAACTTCTGTTCTGACATACAAGAGACAAAATGGACTGTTGATTGGAAATTGAAATTGTTTGGAATTAATATTTACACTATCTTGTATACCTTGATTACCACTGATTTTATTGCCACTAATTTTAAATTCAACTGTGTAACTGCTGTTCTTGTGTTGTCTTGTGTTATGAGCTTAAAGCTGAAATAAAGTTGATTGAATTATGGTGATTCCCCATCCCTGTTCCCTCTCACAAAACCAGTCTCTCTTGCCGTTTGCCAGATCCTCTTCCTTTGCCCTCATTAATCACCCTCTTGGGCACTTTAATGTCTCCCCGGAGTCTCCTCCCCGGATCTGACCTTGGAGTCCTTCCAAACTTGGCTTTAATTAGTGACTCAAGTTGCCTCCGAGCTCTGACAGCCGGCGTGGGGAACCTTTCCCAGCCAGCAAGGATGGCTGCCATCTTTGTCCTCGGCCCCCACGACTCTGCATACCACCCTATCGAAGTGCCCAGAGGCAAACTGCAAAAATAAAACCTTTATATTCCACCTAGTGTCCTGTTTCTTTAAATACAACCTTTACAAAATGTTTGTGTCAGGGATCTGCCAGTCCAGCCCTGAGTATTTATAGGGAGCAGCTGCCTATTCTGACTACTGACTCATCTGCGAGCGAAACCAGAAGTTCCTTGGGGGAGAGAGAGTCAGTGGCTGGGAGGGAAAGGGTGCCAGGGCTCGAGAGATATAGTGGGAGGCCTGGCACCAACCAGCAGGGTCAGACGGAGGAGACGCAGTCAGGTCCAGCGCAGAGATTACGTAGGAGGAAAAGGCGTTTCCGGCTGCCAAAGCTGTTGTGTTGGCGCCAAAATCGCCGGGAGGCACTTCCGGATTCTGCTAGTGAGTGAAACGGACATGTTTTGATTAAGCTCTGCACTGTAAATAATGAGCACTGAATAAAGTACTAAAAGGACAGATGGCTTGGCTCCCTTATTGAACGACCGACGAGGGGGAGGACCTGACAGTTTGCGATACCAAAATCATTCCCATGGGTCTAACTCTCCCTTCCCCCCTCCCCAATATTTCTTTTGTCTTTTATTTCAATATCCAAAGTTACATTTGATCGCTCAAGGGTTATAATCCTTATCCTACAATACAAATGATGACTTTCTGCTCATCCTCAAAGTTTATAATCACGATTGCCTACAATTGTGTCTTAAAATCCACCCATTTCCAGTTTCATCCTCCTTAACAGGTTTCTCGATATATTCTACTCTTTCCCGTCTTAAACTTCAAATCCTGCTGTGGACTTTGTGTATGGAAAATTATTTTTTAAAAATAGACTAGAAAAAGTTTTCTGTCCTTCTTGGAAGATTCTAGATTTGTGTCTCTTATCAGAGCTGTCAGTCTTGCCATCTCTGCATATTCCGTGACCTACTCTTAAGCAGAACTTAGTTGGAGACGATTCCCTGCACTGCTTAATATAAAGCTTGAGATGAAAGCACGTGTTCAGTTAGGAAGAAAAAGGCAGGAAGAAACCATCTGTCAACCAACATTCCCCTTGACCTGAGTGCCGCCATTTTGTTTGTACCGCCAAGCCCGTGGCTGAGATGTGCTCATCTCTCTGGCCGGGCAAGGTTATGTTTTCGTGTTCTTCGTGTGTCTGTGTTTTGTGTACACAATAAAGGGGAAATGGGTACACAGGACACAGGACAGTTTGTGCGCCACCACACCTGAAGTGGCACCCTCAGTGGACCACAAAAAAAGAGGATATTGTAGAGTGAGGACAGGTTCAGGAAAGGGCAAGCGAAACCATCAAGGGCATGGGTAGGCAAACTAAGGCCTTTCTAAATCCGGCCCGCAGACGGTCTGGGAATCAGTGTGTTTTTACATGAGTAGAATGTGTCCTTTTATTTAAAATGCATCTCTGGGTTATTTGTGGGGCCTCCCTGGTGTTTTTACATGAGTAGAATGTGTCCTTTTATTTAAAACTAGTGGACGTTCAGCCCGTTAAATTAACAGGCGCTAGAACATATGTCCGTGGGGCACATGCGCCTCTCCCTCCCATTAACCCTTCCCCTCCCCAGCCTCCTCTCCCTCCAATTAACCCTTCCCCTCCCCAGCCTCCTCTCCCTCCAATTAACCCTTCCCCTCCCCAGCCTCCTCTCCCTCCTCCTCTTCTTCCTCCTCCTCGGCTCCTTCCTCCTGCTCCTCCTCCTGCCCCGCCGCTCCTGGGCCGCCGCTCCTCCCTCAGCTCACTCGCCGGCCGCGCCGCGGGGCAGCCGGAGCCGCATGTTCCTCGGGGCGCCTCCCGCTTCTCCCCTCCCCGTGGGTCGGCCTGGCCCGGGCTCCTCGTCCTCCTTGTCGCCACTGCCTCCAGGCTGGGCCGTCCGTCCTCCTCCTCCACCTCGGGGCTCCTCCGTCGAGGGGGCGGCGCCAGCGGAGGAGGAGGCCGAGCTGCTCAACTGTGGGCAAGAGCCAGCAACGCGTCCTCTTCGCAGCCACCGACGTCGCCAAGTAAAAGCCGAGCGGCGAAGGCAGCCAGCAACTTTCTTTGAGTGCGGGGCGAGGCAGCCCCTCCCCTCCCGCACTTCCGATTGGCGGCCTCCGACCGTCTCATCTGCATAGAGTCTCTGCGCTCCAATCCCTGTGTCCGTGGGGCACATGCACAGTAGCGCAATCCCACGGACACAGGGACTGGACGCAGAGACACTTGCACTTTATTATATAGGATGCATCTCTGGGTTATTTGTGGGGCCTGCCTGGTGTTTTTACATGAGTAGAATGTGTCCTTTTATTTGAAATGCATCTCTGGGTTATTTGTGGGGCCTGCCTGGTGTTTTTATATAAGTAGAATGTGTGCTATTATTTAAAATGTATCTCTGGGTTATTTGTGGGGCCTGCCTGGTGTTTTTACATGAGTAGAATGTGTGCTTTTATTTGAAACTAGTATATTATTTTTTTTTTTTAATAATATTTATTAAATTTTATACACATAAACACACATAAACACAAAACTTACACTAACACCAACACATACAAAACACAATTATACAATACTACATTTAGCATCCTCTTCTTTTACTATCTCCCTTTACATTGTCTCTGGACTTCCTCCTGTCCCTCCCTCTGTGATTCACTTTCCCATTATTTTTGTTGGCAATCTCATTTACTAATTTTAACTTATTTATCTCATACAATTCTATACTTACACTACTTTCTTTATCTTAAGTTGCAATTCTTATTATATTTACTTTCAAGCGAACTTACATCTCTAATATTTATCTTTAACATTCTAAATATCTTAAATTTCTTGAACATCTTCTACCTCTATATCTACTTCCCTTCTATTTCAATTATCTACTTTTACTCTGTAAATTGCTATTTCTTTAACGTTCTTTCATTTTATACTTTATAATATTTTTTAAGATAATCTTTAAATTTTTTCCACTCTTCTTCCACTGCTTCCTCCCTCTGGTCGTGGAGTCTCCCAGTCAGTTCAGCGAGCTCCATATAGTCCATCAATTTCATCTGCCATTCTTCCAAAGTCGGTAAATCCTTTGTCTTCCAATATTTTGCTATCAAAATTCTTGCTGCTGTCGTGGCATACATAAAAAAGGTGTGGTCTTCCTTCTGTATCTCCTGGTTGACCATTCCAAGCAGGAAGGCCTCTGGTTTCTTCACAAATGTGTTTTTAAGCACTCTTTTCAGTTCATTATATATCATCTCCCAGAAGGCCTTCAACCTTGGGCAGGTCCACCACATGTGGTAAAATGTTCCTTCCATGTTGCCACACTTCCAACATTTGTTGTCCTGCAGATGATAGATTTTGGCAAGCTTTACTGGGGTCAAATACCATCGATAAATCATCTTCATAATATTTTCTCTTAACAAATTACAAGCAGTAAATTTTATTCCTATCTTCCAAAGTCTTTCCCAGTCCGCCATCATTATATTATGTCCAACATCCTTAGCCCAATCTATCATCGCAGATTTCACAAGTTCATCCTGTGTATGCCATTCCAGCAGCAAATTATACATTCTAGACAAATTTTTTGTTTTTGGCTCTAACAGTTCTGTCTCCAATTTTGACTTTTCCATTTGAAAGCCAATCTTCCTGTCTTTCTTAAAAAGTTCGTTAATTTCATAATATTTCAACCAAACATCAATTTTGTCTTTCAATTGTTCATAGGGTTTCAACCTGACCTGCTCGCCTTCTTGTGTTAATATTTCTGAGTATTTTGGCCAATTCGCTTCCGTATTTGTCATCTTATGGGCAACAGCTTCTAAAGGAGATATCCATCTTGGCGTTTTCCGTTCCAGCAAATCTTTATATTTTGTCCAGACTCTGAATAGAGCCTTCCTAATTATATGTGTCTTGAAGCCTTGGTGGGCCTTTATCTTATCATACCACAAATATGCATGCCATCCAAACTTATTGTCATGTCCTTCCAGGTCTAGTATATCTGTATCTTCTAATAGGAACCAGTCCTTCAGCCAACAGAAGGCTGCAGCTTCAAAGTAAATACTCAATTCCGGCAGGGAAAATCCCCCTCGTTTCTTATCATCTGTTAAAATCTTAAACTTAATTCTGGGTTTTTTTCCCTGCCAGATAAATCTTGATATGTCCTTCTGCCACTTCTTGAATGGTTCCATCTTATCCACAATTGGTATCGCCTGGAAGAGAAATAGTAATTTAGGCAACACATTCATTTTTATCACAGCTATTCGGCCCATCAAGGATAGCTTCAGATTATTCCAGATCTCCAAACTTTTTTTAATTTCATTCCATACTTTTTCATAGTTCTCTTTATACAAATTCTGATTTTTTGCTGTCATATTGATGCCCAGATATTTAACTTTTTTTACAAATTGAAGGCCCGTCACTTTCTCTATTTCTTCTTTCTCTTCTTTTGTCAGGTTTTTCCCTAGAACTTTGGTTTTGGCTTTATTCAATTTAAATCCTGCTACTTTCCCAAATTCTTGTATCATTTCCAGTGCTTTATTTGCACTGGTCTCCGGGTTTTGTAAGGTAAGTACCAAGTCGTCAGCAAAGGCTTTTAATTTATATTCTTTGGCCCCCACCGCCACCCCTTTTATATCTGCTTCTTTCCTTATCATGTTCAGAAGAACCTCCAGGACCGTTATAAAAAGTAAGGGGGAAAGTGGGCATCCTTGCCTTGTTCCTTTCTCGATTCTTATGTTGTCTGATACCACGTTGTTAATAATGATTTTTGCTTTTTGCTCTTTGTAGATCGCTTCCAACCCATTCATATATCCTTCTCCAACCTCCATTTGTTGTATGTTCCTTTTCATAAATTTCCAAGAGACGTTATCAAAGGCTTTTTCGGCGTCCACAAACATCAGGATTGCTTTACAGTTCTTCTTATGCTCCAGTCTTTCGAGGATATCCACAATATTTCTTATATTCCCATTTAAGTGTCTTTCCGGTAGGAAACCGGCTTGGTCTTTATGGATAACCTCTTTTAGAACCTTCCTGAGTCTGCTAGCCATTATATTTGCAAATATTTTATAGTCCACATTTAGAAGGGAGATTGGTCTGTAGTTTTTCATCTGGGTTCGATCCACATCTTGCTTGGGTATCAGAGTGATATATGCATCCTTCCAAGACTCCGGTGCCCCACTTCCCTTTAGTATGTCATTGCAAACTTCTGTCAATGGTTGAATCAACCAGTCTTTTAAAGTCTTATAATACTTTGCAGTAAGTCCGTCGGGTCCTGGGGCCTTTTCTAATTTCATATTGTTTATTGCTGTATCTACTTCCATTGTTGTTATTGGGTGGTTTAGGGGGCCTTTCATATTTTCTGGGATTTTCTGTAGACCATTTTCCTTTAAAAACTGCTCGATATTTCCACTCTCTTGGTCATTTTCTTTGTACAACTGTTTGTAAAATCTTTCAAAATTTTTCCTAATTTCTTTTGGGTTCTCTACGTTGTTTCCATTTACCATAATATTGGTAATTGTATTGGTTTTCTGTCTCTGCTTGAGTTGCCATGCCAGTAGTCTGCCACATTTATTTGCTGAATCGAAAGTTTTTTGTCTAAGCAGTTTTATTTTCCATTCAATTTCTAAATTTGTTATTTTGGAGAATTCCACCTGTAACTGTTTTATTTCTTTCTGTAGCTTGCCATCTTTCGGTTTCTTTCTTAATTGTTTCTCTTTCTCTTTTAATTGTTGCAAGATATTGTCCTTTTTAACATTTTGTGCTTTATTCTTCAAGGCTTTCTGTTGAATCAGGAATCCTCTCATAACTGCTTTGCTTGTGTCCCAGACTACTCTCTTTTCAACCGTTGTATTCAAGTTGATTTCAAAAAAGTCTTTTATAGTTTTTTGGGCCTTCTCGCAGATTATTTTATTTCTTAACAGTGCATCATCCATTCTCCATCGAAAGGAACCCTTTTGTGTTTGTCTTACATCCAGTTGTACAGGATTATGATCCGAGCATGTTCTAGGGTGTATTTCGGCCTTGAGCATCCTGGGTGTCAACTCCCTGGATGCCCAGATCTGATCTATTCTGCTCCAGGCTTTTGTTGCTTCACTGTAGAAAGTTGCTTCAGTATCCATTGGATTCTTTACTCTCCATGAGTCTATGAGATCCAAGTTATCCACCATGTCAAAAAAAGTTTGGGGTAGCCTCCCATCGTTGGTAAATTTCACTCTTTGTGATCTGTCCATAAGTGTGGAGGGTACCGCATTGAAGTCTCCCAGTATTATTATTTTGTAATCCATATAGTCCAAGAGCCTGTCATGAATGTTTTTGTAAAAGTCTGCTTTGGCATCATTTGGTGCATACAGTCCCAGTATTAAAAACTTCTCGCCTTGTGACGTTATTTCAATTGCAATAAATCTTCCATCCTCATCTTTGAACTTTAATGTAGGATTAAACTTCTCCTTGGCGTAGATTACGACTCCTCTTTTCTTTACTTTCGCTGAGCTGATAAATTCTTGACCCAATTTCTTATTTTCCAATACTCTTCTATGTAGTCTTACCACATGTGTTTCTTGTAAACAAATCAAGTCCAAATTTTGTTTTTTTAAAGTGTGGAAGACCTGGTTCCTACGAGGCCTAATGTTCAAACCCCTTACGTTCCACGTTAGGATCTTTAAAGACATTGTTTTTTATATAGCCCCTCCTACTGCTCCTTGCAGTGGGCTTGGCAGTCCAGATGATACTGATTCTGGAAAATCAGCAGAATTCTTTTCTAGAAATTGGATTTTTTCTTCCACCGATTTGATTTTGATGATTCTTTCCTTATATTTAAAGGAGAGGCCTTGTGGGAATTCCCACCTGTATCTGATCTTCTTTTTATTCAGGGCCTGTGTCAAGTCTGTGTAGTTTGGTCTCAGATCCAAGAAGAATTTAGGGATGTCCTTAAACAAGACCACCTTTTGTTGTTGTGCTTGTAGGTTGTTTTCGTAGTGTAGGTTTAAGATTTCGTCCCTTTGTTCCTTGGTTCGAAATTCTATCAGGCAGTCATTCACTGTTTTAGCGCTTTTTTTGTCCTTAGGCCCAAAGCGGTATGCTTTAACAATTGTATTATTTAATTTTTCTTGGTCAAGTCCCCAAAAGTCTACCAGGATCTTTATTATGTAGGCTTTCAGGTCTGCTTCTTCTCCCTGTGGCAAATTCCTTACTCTGAGGTTCGACGATCGCTGGCGCATTTGCAGAAAGGCAAGAGAGACTTGAGTATTGTAGTGGTCCCTGTTGTGCGTTGCTTCCAAGGAGTTAACTTGTGATTCCACTTGTATGACTTGTCTTTTCGTGTCTTGTAATTCTTGTTTCAATTGACCAATCTCATCCAATTTTCTATTTATTATTGCTATTTCTTTACTTTGTTTTTCAGCAGCCTCTCTTTGTTCTTTCCTCATTAATTCTATAGATTCTAGAACTTGGCTCATGGCTGCTGGATCAATTTGCTGAGATGGTCTTCTATCCCTTTTTTCCTCTTTCTCTTTCTCTTTATCTGTTCTACTTCTTGTTGACACTCCTCGCCCAGCTCCAGACATTTATCATCAACAGTTCAACAGTTCAAGGTCACTCTCAGCCGTGCCTTCCTGCAGCTGCGGCAACTTACAGAGGTTCACACAGGGCTTTTGTAGTTCTCAGCACAGTTAAAAATAATACTTTCACTTTCTCACTTCAATAGGAGCAGTAACTTTAGCCAATTCTCTAAGGATGTTAGAAAGTTGCATAACACTCAATTCAGTTTATTTGTAATCCCAATGGGTTGTAGCAATTTATAAAATTCTCTCAGTCAAAGTTGGAAACAATATATCCGAATGGCAGAGTCCCAGAGTTTAACCCCTGCACTGTCCCGGATTCTCCACTATTCCAGAGGGTGGCAGTGGGTTTTAAACAGTTTTAAACACAGTTCAAAAAGGCTTTAAATTAAACATTCACCCCCCCCTACCTTCAAAGGCACAGGGGTGGGCTGGCTGTCAAATAGCTGTCAAACGTCAAAGTTTAATTACTCAAATAGTCTCTTCTATTTACAGCCGCTGTATTGCCGGCATTGCTCACAAGGGGGAAAAGACGGACCTCCTTTTTTAATCTTTTCCCGCGATCGAAATAAAGTCTAATTAATGTTCCAGATATCTTCTTGATTGTCTTTACTCACGGTTTGCAGTTCTTTTATTTATTTTCTTTAAAAGGAGAGGTCTAGCGCTCACCGCAGCCCGCTTCGCTGCTTCACTGGAGTGGCCGTTCACGGAGCCGCAGCGCTCCGATCTCGACCCGCTCTGCCTTCCCCGACTCCTTACGGGGTCTTCGGAAGGTGGGGGGAGATCGTATGGGCGCCCGCCAGCTCCCAGGGTCTTCAGGCCGCCCTGCCTGAAGTTTAACGGAGGTCCGTTGCGCGGTAACGGAACCTCCAGCCAATTTCCAGCCGGTTCCCTCGCGGCGCGTCGGAAACCCAGCTGGCTGCGATGGCGCTACCCGGAAGTCCTGAAACTAGTATATTAAGCCCGTTTAGAAAACGGGCGCTAGCCGGAGCCGGAGCAGCAGGAGCCGGGGGACTGGGAGGCTTCGGCGGGGGCGACCGGCTGGCCCAGCGCGCAGTTGCCAGCAGGACTGCGGGGGAGGTAGCCGTAGCCCGAGTGCCTCCCACGCCTCCGGAAGAAACCGGAGGCGGAATCCCGGTGGGGGGCGCGGCTTCGCGCCGCACCAGCAGCAGCGGCACTGCCCTGACGACGCGTGTGGGCCGCCGCTCCTCTCGGACACGCCCCCCCTCAGCACAGGAATCGCTTAGGGCTACCTCCTGTTTGCCAAGTGCCTCCTGGAAGCCCACAGGCCGAACCCCCCCCAAAACCCTCTGGTGTTCCTGGCATTTACAGGTATACGCTCCCTAGACATGGAGGTTCCATTGGGTTTGTCTGAATCCTTTTTGCTCCTATAGGTGGCGGTGATGGTGACTGGCAGCTCCCTCTTCAGCCACCCAGTCCCCCTCCCCTCCCTCCCCCGCATGTTCTTGCGGCGGGGGCTTCTCTTGAGGAGGTTTCCCCCTCCCCGAGTCTTCAATACCCCCAAAGAGGGTTGGACACTCTGGGAGGGTCTTCCCTCCGCTGTCGGAGGCAGGATGCTGAGGGAGGGCGAGTGGGGAGGGGGCGCTGCTGATGGTCGACAGAAGAGGCCCGCTGAGGGACCCCCAGGACGCCCCCGAGGAAAGAGACGGGAGGGGCGATTGCAAAAAGGACACCCCCGCGGCCTCTGGAGAGGCTCCGTTTGGACCTGCGTGCCTTGGCTTCCCCCGTGGAGGCGACGCTTATGCCTGGCCCTGGCAGCAGCAGAGAAACGCCAGCCCGGGCTGGAGGCAGCAGCGGGGCAAAAGTTGGTCCTGGGCGGTAGAGAGCCATGGCGGAGAGAGGGGCGCTGACACGCCCACCACCATGGCGGAGCCGCCTGTTGCCGCTGCCCTGCCGGCAGCCCCGGCGACGGCCGCCCTCGCAAGAAGCGAGGGCGGGGAGGAGGAGGGCGAGCGGCAGCGGCGGAGCGCCCCTGCGCCTGGGCTGGCGCTGCTGCTGCTGGCGAGGCGGGCGCCGCTGGGCGCCGCTAGCAAGAAGCGAGGGCGGCGGGGAGGAGGAGGGCGAGCGGTGGCCGGGATCCGAGGCGCGGAGGCGGCCGGCGGCGGCGGAAGCAGCGCTTTGCGCCGCTTCCCCCGCGCTTTGGCTGGTGCTGCTGCTGCATGGAGGAGGCTCCGTGCAAGGCGGCGGCGCTGCCCCAACTGACAGTGCGCGTGCGCCGCCGCTGACTTCCGGCCTGCGTCCCTGTTGGGGGGGGACAGTACAGCTGTCCAATCCCTGCGTCCGCGTGTGTCATGCGCAGTAGCGCACTTCCGTGACACACAGAAAATTGGTGGACGCAGGGACACAGCAAGATTATTATATAGGATGCATCTCTGGGTTATTTGTGGGGCCTGCCTGGAGTTTTTACATGAGTAGAGTGTGTGCTTTTATTTAAAATCTGGTCCGGCCCCCCACAAGGTCTGAGGGACAGTGGACCGGCCCCCCGCTGAAAAAGTTTGCTGACCCCTGATCAAGGGGATGGAGAGATGTCCCTGTGAGGAAAAGTTGCAACGTTTGGGACTTTATAGTTTAGAGAAAGGGCAGGTAAGGGATGACACGATAGAAGTTAACAAAATTACACCATGCATAGAGAAAGTACATAGATAGACGTTTTTCTCCCTCTCTTCTCATAACACTAGAATGTAAAAAAAAAAAAAAGTATACTGCTTTATCATAAAAAATATATCCAAGCGATTTATCGCAATAAAAGCATAAAACCGTACAATAAAACCATTAGAAAGTCAAAAACGGTTGCAAGAGTCAATACAGATAAGAGATAAAATAGTTAAACTGTGGGACTCACTGCCACAAGAGGCAGTGATGGTCACTAACCCAGATTGCTTTCAAAGAGGACTGGGCAAATTCACGGAGACGGTCTCCATGGCTTATAGTTACAGCTGCTGCTGTGCTCTTGCCCCACAGTCCAAGGCAGCGATGCTTCTGAATGAATACCAGTTTCCGGAAACCGCAGGAGGGGAGAGGGCTCTTGGGTTCGAATCCTGCTTGCAGGTTTCCCACTGGGGCATCTGTCTAGCGAGAACAGGGATGCTGGACAGGGCGGGGGGAGGGCTGTTGGCCTGATCCAGCTGGCTCTCTCCCTACGTTATTGCAAGGGCACGTGCAAAACTCCAGCAGAGCCTCACCGTGCCGGTAGCAGTGGCATGGGTCAAGTTTTGCTGATGACAACAGGGGTCATAATTCCAACTCTGAGGAGAGGCTGGTAACACAGGGATCCATGCCCTCCTTTCTCACTTGCGCGGTGCCGCTCTCCCTTCTTACGTAACTTGCCCGGGCAATTAAGCAACGAGTTCTGAGAATAATTAGTTATTATCGCCGGTAGCCCGGGAGCAGCTCTCATGCACACATCTGTATTTCTGATCTGCCTTCGGAAAGCTTTCTCTCCCAGCTGGCGATGATTTACGCCCGCTTCCTAGCCAAAGCGCAAGCCTGCCTCCGTGTCCGCAGCCTCCTACTTCGCCAGTGCATCGCAGAGCTCCTGGGGGTCTTCATGTTGATCGTAAGTTGCAAATATTTGCTGGTTTTGGGGCGGGGGAAACAGTAAATGGCAAAGCACCTGCAGCTCAGGGCTAGGACATCTGTCTTGCATGCAGAAGGCCCCAGGTTCAGTCCAGTCAGGGCTGGGGAGAGGACCCCCACCTTGAATTAAGCCATGGAGAGCCACTGCCAGTCAGTGTAGTGTCCAAGCTAGAATAAGCAGTGGGTCTGAGCTAGTACACGATCCCTATGTTGCAGGGAAGGGCTGGCGTTTGCTCAGCGGTAGAGCACCTGCTTTTTCCAGATTCAATCCCTGAAAACTCCAGGCAGGGCTGAGAGACACTGAAAACCCTGGAGAGCTGCTGCCGGCCAGTGTAGACAGTACTGAGCTAGATGGGCCCGATCGTCTTACTTGGTAGAAGGTGGCTTGCTATGTTCCTGCTTAAGTTTGACTTCTGTGTAGAGCTATGAGGGCTGGAACCATAGCATGGAAGGATTTGAAGGGACCCTGAGAGTCATCTAGTCCAACCCCACTGCAATACAGGAATCTCAGTTAGGTCATACATGACGGATGGCCTTCCAACCTCTGTTTAAAAACCTCAAAGGAAGGAGAGTCCGCTGCCACCTTTAAAGGAAGTCCGCTCCATGGTTGAACAGCTCTTACTGTCAGAAAGTTCTTCCTGGTGTTTAGTCACAATCTCGTTTCTTGTAACTTTAAGCCATTGGTTAAAGAGGAGAAAACAAGCTTGCTCCATCTTCCATTTGACAGTCCTGTAGATATTGAAAGATGGCTATCATATCTCCTCTCAGTCTCTACCAGGCTAAACATGCCCAACTCCCTCAACCGTTCCTCATAAGGCTTGGTTTCCAGGCCCTTGATCATCTTGGTTGGCCTCCTCTGCAAACCTTCCAGCTTCTCAATCTCCTTCTCAAATTGGGGCGCCCAGAACTGGGCACAGGACTCCAGGTGTGGTCTGACCAAGGCAGAATAGAGTGGACGTGGGTGGCGCTGTGGGTTAAACCAGCGTTTCCCAACCGGTGTGCCGCGGCACACTAGTGTGCCGCGAGACACCGGCTGATGTGCCGCGGAAAAAGGGACCTGCAGCCCAGGGCTGCACAGGACCGTGGCGGCGGCGCTGCTGGAGCCCGGCGGCGAAGCGGAAGCCAGGGCGGCGCTGCTCCCTTGGCTGCTGCAGCAGCAGCAACAGCAGCCTCGCACGAGAATCCCGACCGGAAGCCTCGCGCGCGCCGCGCTACAGCTGATCCCAGAGGTAACTCTGGGTCAGGAGACCCGGCGCAGCCGGGTGGGGGAGGAGCGGTGTGCCGCGAGATTTTTTCATTGATTCAAGTGTGCCGTTGCCTAGATTAGGTTGGGAAACACTGGGTTAAACTACAGAGCCTAGGGCTTGCCGATCAGAAGGTCAGTGGTTCGAATCCCCGCAATGGGGTGAGCTCCCGTTGCTCGGTCCCTGCTCCTGCCCATCTAGCAGTTCGAAAGCACGTCAAAGTGCAAGTAGATAAATAGGTACCGCTGCAGCGGGAAGGTAAACAGCGTTTCTGTGCGCTGCTCTGGTTCGCCAGAAGCGGCTTAGTCATGACCCGGAAACTGTACACCGGCTCCCTCGGTCAGTAAAGCGAGATGAGCGCCGCAACCTAATGGCCAGGGGTCCCTTTACCTTTACCTTTATGACTTCCCTTGATCTGGACACTCGACTTCTGTTGATGCAGCGTAGAATAGCATTGTCTTATTTTGCTGCTGCATCACACTGTTGACTCATAGCAAAATAAAAAATAAAAAAATTCCTTCCAGTAGCACCTTAGAGACCAACTAAGTTTGTTCTTGGTATGAGCTTTCATGTGCATGCACACTTCTTCAGATACCTAAGGGTCTTAGAATTAAGAACCCTCTACAATCCACTTATCCCACTGATTATGCAAGGAAACTATGCCACACTGGTATCTGAAGAAGTGTGCATGCACACGAAAACTCATACCAAGAAGAAACTTAGTTGGTCTCTAAGGTGCTACTGGAAGGAATTTTTTTATTTTTTATTTCGTTTTGACTATGGCAGACCAACACGACTCGCTACCTGTAACTGTTGACTCATGTTCAGCTTGCGGTCTACTAAAACCCCTAGATCCTTTTCACTTGTACTACTGGCAAGCCAGGTGTCCGCCATCTTATATTTGTGCATCTGGTTCTTCCTGCCTAAGTACAGAATCTTAACATTTGTCCCTATTGAAATCCATTTTGTTAGCTTGAGCCCAGTTCTCCAATCTGTCAAGGCCATATTGAAACCCGATTCTGTCTTCAGTGACATTGGCTACCCCTCCCAGTTTGGTATCATCTGCTTAGTTGATGAGCATCCCCTCAGTGCCTTCATCCAAGACATCAGGTAAAGGGCCCAGGACAGACCCCTGTGTTATGCCCCCATTGTCACTTTCCCCCAGGATGAGGGAGAACCATTCGTGAGCAGGCTGTGGGTTCTGTCAGTCAACCAACTACAAATCCATTTAACGGTTATCTCGTCCAGTTCACATTTTACCAGCTTCTCCGCAAAAATACCGTATTTTCCGGCGTACAAGACGACTTTTGAACCCTGAAAAATCTGCTCCAAAATCGGGGGTCGTCTTGTACGCCGGATACTGCAGCGCGGCGCGGGGACTTGGCGAGCAGCGCCGGAATCGTGTCCGTGGCTCCGCAGAACCGATTTCTGGCGCTGCGGACATTTTGGATATGGGCAGCGCGGCACCAGAAATCGCTTCTGCGCATGTCCAAAATGTCCGCAGCGCCAGAAATCGCTTCTGCGGAGCCGCGGACACGCGCAGAAGCGATTTCTGGTGCCGCGCTGCCCATACCCAAAATGTCCGCAGCACCAGAAATCGCGTCTGCGGCTCCGGCGCTGCTCGACATTTTTTGAGTTAAAATATAGAGTATATCCCAAACTCTATATTTTAACTCGAAAAACTGGGTATCGTCTTATACCCCCAGTCGCCTTGTACGCCGGAAAATACGGTATTACGGGGGACTTTGTCAGAAGCCTAACTGAAATTAATATACACTATGTCCGCAGCATTCCTATCATCCACGAAACTTGTAATTATCAATAACAGAAACGCGATTCATCTGGCATGACTTGTTTTTGAGAAACCCATGCTCCCGGCATCCTTTCCCGATTGCTCACCAACCAATTATCTATTTAAATATCCATTCTAGGATCTTCCCTGGTATCAGTGTCAAGATGACTAATCAAGTGCTGGCATGTCAGCTCCCTATCCCATCTTCCCATCTTTCCTACCTGCAATCTGATCTCTAAGAGCAGGGATACGCAACCTAAGGCCCATGGGCCGGATGCGGCCCAATCACCTTCTCAATCCAGCCCACGGACGGTCCGGGAATCAGCGTGTTTTTACATGAGTAGAATGTGTGCTTTTATTTAAAATGCATCTCTGGGTTATTTGTGGGACCTGCCTGGTGTTTTTATATAAGTAGAATGTGTGCTATTATTTAAAATGCATCTCTGGGTTATTTGTGGGGCATAGGAATTCATTAATCCCCTCCCCCAAATATAGTCCGGCCCACAACATGGCCTGAGGGATGGTGGACCGGCCGACGGCTGAAAAAGGTTGCTGACCCCTGCCCTAGAGCCCAGGCGCAGGTTGGCCTTTGGTGGGGGCGTAAATGATTTACATACAGGAGTCCACCATGACAACACACACGCACAACCAGCCACACTCCCAAAAGAGAACCCGAAACCACAGCCCAGCGGATTCTCTGACTTCCTCCCTGCTAATCCACCACCAAATAAAAAGAAAACTTGAAAGCCTCGTTATCACCCAGGGAGCCATAGGAGTTCATTGGTTGCCCTGGGTTTTTTGCAGGTGAAATAAACAGAAATCTGATTTTATTCCCTTATGGGGTACACAAGACCCTTTTGAGGTTCTCCATAGGAAGGAGCAAATTAAAGAGGCCAACCAGAGAAAAATTGAGAAGCAAAGAATTTATTTCTGTTGCAAACATGGCGTTTTTGCCCCACACACCAAAGAGTAGGGGGAAAAGGACCCCCCAACAAAAGGAGCACATGCTCTTATAAAGACATTTCAAAAATCCCCCCAGCGTCCACCCCCACTTCAGATACCTCCCACATACATCACAGAAGGGGTGTAACCCCAGACCACTCCCCAGATACATCACAGCTGCATCACAGATTGGGAGGGTCAGAGGAGGTAACCTGAGAATTCCCACACCTGTGCCATCTCTCCCTGACCCCTCCCAGACACACATTTCAGCAAAACAAAAGGTTTCTTGTTTCCTTCCCTGGCCTGGCAGGGCTAATGTAGGGCTAACGATCCAAATCCATTTTAGGTGGTGGGTTCTTTGTGAGGGAAATGGCCCATGTCTGGCACTCAGGCATCAGGATGCCAGAGATTATCACTTTATTTTCCTGAGACAATCACCCCCTCCTTCCTTGCAGAGAAACAGTTTGTCAGTCAAAATGGAGACAGGTCTGTCTTCCTGTGCTGCTTCAGACATGTGGCCTTGTTTTGCTTGGCACACTTATGAACAATTATAATATATATATATGTAAGACCTTGATATTCTTACAACACAGGTGATGTTAATGTTCTTTCTGCCGCACTCCACTGCAGGCTGGCTGTTTGCAACATCTGGATCTGAGTTCCGTCTCTGAAGACATGCTTTTAGGAATGGGGTTCAAGAGACCAGGACTCCTGGGTTCTGAGCCAGACACCCTCGGTCTCCCAACCCTGGCTACCTGTCACGCTTTGATGCCTTGCTGTTAATGCTGGACCTTCCTTCATGGGCAATGGGCGCTTAATTGCATGGCACCTGACCCTGGAGCGGGCGAGACAGAGGGGCAAAGTTCAGGGTCCAAAAGGCTTGTTTTCCACCTCTTCTGGAATCTAAATGAGGTTCCCTTGCTTGAAACTTGCTCCAGGGGGATGGATAGCTTGGGCTCTCCTCTTCTCATTTGAAATAGTAGTAGTAGTAGTAGTAACAACAACAACAACAACAACAACAGGCTCATCGCTAAGCCTCTCCACCCCATGCTCTTTACTCAGAAGTAAGCCCCCCCAATTTTGCTGAGCGCCGCAACCCCAGAGTCGGACACGACTGGACCTAATGGTCAGGGGTCCCTTTACTTTTACCTTTACCTTTTAACTTCCTTCGGGGGATGCGGGTGGTGCTGTGGGTTAAACCACAGAGCCTAGGGCTTGCCAATCGGAAGGACGGCGGTTCGAATCCCCACGATGGGGTGAGCTCCCGTTGTTCGGTCCCTGCTCCTGCCAACCTAGCAGTTCGAAAGCACAAAGTGCAAGTAGACAAATAGGTACCGCTCTGACAGGAAGGTAAACGGCGTTTCCATGTGCTGCTCTGGCTCGCCAGAAGCGGCTTAGTCATGCTGGCCACATGACCTGGAAGCTGTACGCCGGCTCCCTCGGCCAGTAAAGCGAGATGAGTGCCGCAATACCTGAGTCGTCCGAAACTGGACTTAATGGTTATTATTATTATTATTATTATTATTATTATTACTACCCTGCCCATCTGGCTGGGTTTATTTATTCTTTTATTTATATATTTGTATGTGTGCACGCAGACAATCATTATTATCTCATATTAAAAATTGGGAGAGGGAGGCTCTTAGTACAGCCCTCCAGTGTACACTAGTGGCCATAATTGTGGAACCTTCTGGAAAAAATGTATTTCCGAGGTTTGATGGCTGATTAACACCACTTTGTTTTAGAGTAACACAAGTGCTATAAACATACCCCTAAACATTTTGTGGATTTAACGGGAGAAGAAATTCACTGTATTTATTTCCCCCAATTTGAACTGTATTTATTTCCCCCCGGTGCTGATTTTCTCGAGCCAAAATGAGAGTACCCCTTAACATTTTTTTAAGAAAGAAAGCACTGAGTTATACCATAAAATTATATATCAATGGAAAGATAATTTAATGAAGAATGCAACGCCTGTCGCTTTTATGAAGGATTATTTATTACAACAGCAGTCATAAAGAAGAAATGTGAAACACACAGGGGGGGGGAATGAGATATACAGGTTAAATTGCCATGTTGGACCTTGGCGATAAATAAGTGCATTTTGGGTTCCGTTTGGGCACTCAGTCTCTGAAAGGTTCACCATCGCTGCCATAACCCATCGCTTCCACCCCATGACCATCAGAAAATGGGAGATGATTGGAGCCAGGGCAAACAGGGTTCCCATCACCACCCGGGGGTGGGGGGGACAATGTGGGCATGATGCAGAAGAAGAAGAGTTTGGATTTGATATCCTGCTTTATCATTACCCGAAGGAGTCTCAAAGCAGCTAACATTCTCCTTTCCCTTCCTGCCCCACAACAAACACTCTGTGAGGTGAGTGGGGCTGAGAGACTTCAAAGAAGTGTGACTAGTCCAAGGTCACCCAGCAGCTGCATGTGGAGGAGCGGAGACGCAAACCCGGTTCCCAGATTACGAGTCCACCGCTCTTAACCACTACACCTGGGTTGGCCCAGGGCAAAGATTCTACCAAAGGTCTTTCCCCGCAAATTTTTTTTTCTCTCTCTCTCTCTTTCCTAGGTGATTACTCTGAGCGCATCTGCGCAGGCCACCACCAGCGAAGGGACGAAGGGTGGCTATTTCAGCTCAGCCCTGGCAAGTGGAGTTGCTGTGATGGTAGCCATCCACGTTTCGGGAGGAGTCTCCGGTGAGAAAGGGGAGGGGATTGGGCAGGCACTTGGTCCAGCCCTCGCTCAAAATTTGGAGCAAATGTGGGGGAGAGCTGCAGGGTTTATTTCCTTATAAATCCTTTTTTAAAAAGCAGCAGCAGCAGCAAATTTCTAGTTTCTTTTGTTTTGCAAAGGCAAGGGCACAAGTTAAGCCTGGTGAAATCTGAGCAGTGCCAGATTTACGTATAAGCTAAACAAGCTATAACTTAGGGCCCCACTCTCTTGGGGGCCCCCAAAAAATTTAAAGGGAAAAAACCAACTGGATGTACATTTCCAAAATAAAAAAAGAAATAAAATAATACATACAGCAACAGTGGCAAATGGCTTTAGATACCCATGAGGTCCATAAATTACCGTATAGCATATATTCAACACAAAAAACAGTGACAATTTGTTGTTGACAAAGGACAGCTGGACATATAAAGGGCCCCATTGCCTTCAGTAGCTTAGGGCCTCATCAAACCTAAATCCGGCCCTGAATCTGAGGCGCAGAACTCAGGCTGCAGCGGCTTTCTTTCCATCTGTTTTGTTTTCGAATATGCAAGATGCTAGTCCTTACTGTTGGAACAAAATTTAGGCTTGAAACTGTGCGGGTTAAAAAGATCACAAGCGGAAAAGCTACCTCTGTGGCGCTTTCTGAAACAATACTGTAGCCAAGACACGGCCATCCTTTGAAATTCTCTGCCTGTCTCTGAATTTTGTGTATGAATTTTGTATATGATTTTGCCTGATAGAGACGTCTTTTTTCAATATAGATAAATATTTTTATTCAAAGGTTTTCAAAATATGCAGGTAACAAGCATTCGCATCCTCCAGCACTTCTCTGATGAAAATAGGGATGTCCCATTCCATAATGATGATTTTACTATTTATACACATCCTACTGGTTTGCCTTAGCCACTCTGGGCAACTTCCAACATGTATTAAAACATAATAAAACATTAAACATAAAAAAATCTTCCCTATACAAGATTGCCTTCAGACGACTGTTGGGTCGGATAGCTCCATAGCCTCCAACATTTCTCCAATGAAAATAGGGACGTCCTAAGGAAAAGTGGGACATTCCAGGATCAAATCAGAAAACAGGGCGGCTTCTCTAAATCAGGGACGTCCCTGGAAAATAGTGACACTTGGAGGGTGCGGCCGTAGTAACAAACAAATTCACAACTCAGCTGCGCAATAAGGAACAATGGAAAGTCAAGCGTATCAACTTTAAAGAGTCCCTCCAGAAAAATACCATGGGCTGATGGAGGAGTTATAGTTCATTAGTTCAGCTAGATTTATTCACGTAAGAAATTAAAGCAACATTGTATATTGTCAAAGTCATCTTCTTTTTTTTAATCCTTTGGAGCCTTTCCTGAAGGAGCGTCTCCACCCCCATCATTCTGCCCGGATACTGAGATCCCGTGCTGAGGGCCTTCTGGCGGTTCCCTCACTGTGAGAAGCCAAGTTACAGGGAACCAGGCAGAGGACCTTCTCGGTAGTGGCACCCGCCCTGTGGAACGCCCTCCCTTCAGATGTCAAAGAGAACAACAACTACCAGACCTTTAGAAGACATCTGAAGGCAGCCCTGTTTAGGGAGGCTTTTAATGTTTAATAGATTATTGTATTTTAATGTTCTGTTGGAAGCCGCCCAGAGTGGCTGGGGAAACCCAGCCAGATGGGCGGGGTATAAATAATAAATTATTATTATATTATTATTATTATTTCATCTTAACAGGGATATCTTTGCAGAGCTACCTTCCCTAATGTGCTATTATATGCAGTTCTATGCACGTAGACAGGGACGCGGGTGGCGCTGTGGCTTAAACCACAGAGCCTAGGGCAGGGGTCGGCAACCCGCGGCTCCGGAGCCGCACGTGGCTCTCTTACAACTTTGCCGTGGCTCCGGGCGCTGTACTGGCTGCGAAGGAGCGAATCAGAGAGGGGGAGGGAAAGGCTCTAAGTACCCCGGCGCTGACTTGCCTCTCTTGCTGCCTTAGTGATCAGCAGCCAAAAAAGGGAAAAAAAGCTCAACAACGTCTTTCTCCCCCTCCCAAAATCTCAATGACAATGGGCAATTGCAGGGAGAACTCCTTCCGGCACACAGCTGGTCACTGTGTGTGTGTGTGTGTGTGTGTGTGTGTGTGTGTGTGTGTGTGTGTGTGTGTTGCACGGACTGTTTCCCCCCTCCCTCATGCCGACGGGATTCATCGTTGCAAGGGAGCTTGGGAAATTGAGTTCCCTGGCATGTAGTTCCTTTGCGAGGGCTGAGGATCCTGAGAAACTTCTTCAGTAATCAAAGAATTCAGCATTTAGTGTGCTCTTGCTAAAGTTTCCAGTGCTACTGCTTACAAAATTAATTAAAATGAATAAATCAGCACAAGAAGAACCATTTTTTTCACTCCTAAACTGACAAGCTGTTTCTCTGCAAGGAAGGGGAGGCTCTGCCTGAGTGCTAGATGATGGGCCATTTCCCTCACAATGGGAATATCATTCCACTTTAATTTGTGGATTTGGCCCGGGCTAGAACAAAGGATAGTCCTTAGCTCTACATTAGCCTGGCCTGGCCAGGGCAGGAAACCAGTTTTGCAGAAATGTGTGTCTGGGAGGGGTCAAGGAGAGATGGCACAGGTGTGAGAATTCTCAGGTTACCTCCTCTGACTCTCCCTATTTGTGATGTAGTTCTGATGTATCTGTGATGTAGGATGATGTGTCTGGGGGTGGACTGGACTCCAAGGGGGGGATTTCAAAAGTCTGTATAGGAGCTTGCACACCATTGCTGGGGGTTCCTCCTCCATTTTTGACAGCTGACTGCACGATCCTGTATATATAGCATTAAGGTAAGAAACAATATATGCAGTGTTATATTTGTTTTAAATGTCGCAATGGTTTTGCGGCTCCCAGGTTTTGTTTTTTCTTCGGAAACGGGTCCAAGTGGCTCTTTTTGTCTTAAAGGTTGCAGACCCCTGGCCTAGGGCTTGCCGATCAGAAGGTCAGCGGTTCGAATCCCCGCGACGGGGTGAGCTCCCATTGCTCGGTCCCTGCTCCTGCCCACCTAGCAGTTCAAAAGCACGTCAAAGTGCAAGTAGATAAATAGGTACCGCTCCGGTGGGAAGGTAAACGGCATTTCCGTGCGCTGCTCTGGTTCGCCAGAAGCGGCTTAGTCATGCTGGCCACATGACCTGGAAGCTGTACGCCGGCTCCCTCGGCCAGTAATGCGAGATGAGCACTGCAACCCCAGAGTCGGTCACGACTGGACCTAATGGCCAGGGGTCCCTTTACCTTTTTATGCACGTTTTACCCCTGTGTATGCATTTTTGTACGGCTTGGCTGGAGAGCTGCATTGCAAAATTTGGCAAAGTGCAAACTTCAAAGCACGGCTGCATCCCAGTTCGTGCATTGTTTCAGAAAATGCAAATGAAGTTGGGTCCCCTTTAGACCTGCATCAGATTTCTTCTCTATCACTTACGGCAGGGGTGGCCAACTCCCAAGAGACTGTGATCTACTCACAAAGTTAAAAACTGGCGGTGATCTACCTCATTTTTTGGGGTTCAGGTCAAAGCTGTAGAGCTTTTTTTAGAGGGGAGGAAAGCCCCGTTTCTTTGGGGTGCAGGACAAAAATGTTGAGCTTTTTGTAGGGGAGTCAAAATTGTTGAGCTTCTTTGTGCACTACCACAGACGTTGTGAACTACCACAGATGTCCCATGATCTACCGGTAGATCACGGTCTACCTGTTGGACGTGTCTGACTTATGGGGATTGAGCCGGTCCTGCTTCCCCTGTCCTTCCTCTTAAAAGACCCCACTTTCCAGACCTGGGGAAGCCACGTGGAAGCCACGTGGAGGTGCTCGCCAAGGATTTATTCCCTGGGATTCCTTTCTGTTGACTGCAAACTCCTTATCTCCCTCTGGCCCCTGTTATCTCTGCCAACCTTAGCTCCCGGAGCTATGCAGAGCCTGACTCAGCCACCTTATGGCCAGCTATCAGCAGTTATTATTAACCCTGATAGCTAAATGGAGCCTCCATGGCCAGTGGCAGTGTATCTGCTGAGGCTCTGGTGCAGGGAACGCTTGGGGTTCAAAGGGCTGTTTCCATCATGTCCTGGTATGGAGTCCAGGGAGTGGCCCCGCCTGCCAGCTTCCTCCGCCTCCTCTTCCTTAGTCTCAGTTTTGCCCCTTGTAGAACTCAGAAGGGAGGAGGAGGAGGAGGAGGATGGGGCAAATCTAGAATTAGCTGGCCCTGCCTGTCATTGGCTCTGGCGCCACCTGCTGTTAGGCTCCCTGCCTTCCACCCTACCAGTCTTCAATGGGCACTAGCTTTTGACATGCTTAGCTCTCTCTGGGGCTGATTCGCACCACTACTCAGAAGAAGAGGTGAGTGTAGTATTCTCTATACCGACTAGCATCGTCTCTCCAGGGTTTTCAGGCTGGGACCTGGAGATAATTTTTTTGTTCGTTTGTTCGTTTGAAGCAAGTTTCCAGTCCATATTGTTTGCAAATGCAGACTTCTCAGTACATAAGCTATGCCTGGTGAAATCTGAGGCACGGAGTGCTGCTTTTCATACAGACTGCACCTTCCTGATCCTAACGGCTTGCTTCCAGGTGTTTTGGGACTACAACTCCCATCATCCCTGACCACTGGTCCTGTTAGCTAGGGGTGATGGGAGTTGTAGTCCCAAAACATCTGGAGGGCTGAGTTTGCTCTATGCCTGCTCTTAAACATGTAAGCTTTTAGTCCTTACTGCTGTAACGGAAGCCACCAACATGAGTCTGACCAAACTGCGGGAGGCAGTGGAGGACAGGAGTGCCTGGCGTGCTCTGGTCCAGGGGGTCACGAAGAGTCGGACACGACTAAACGACTAAACAACAACAAGCTGTAACGAAATGGGTGAACGATGGGTGAACTCTCACAAGCGGAGAGGCATCTAACCCTCACAGAGCTACAATTCACAGCGCCCTGAACAAACTGTGGTTCCCAGGATTCTGCACGGGTGTCAAACTCCGGCCCTCCAGATGTTTTGGAACTACAATTCCCATCAGCCCTAGCTAACAGGGCCAGTGGTCAGGGATGATGGGAATTGTAGTCTCAAAACATCTGGAGGGCCGGAGTTTGACACCCTTGCTTTAGGGGGAATAATTTGCTCTAAATATATGGTGTGTATGTGCAGCCTTGGGACGCGGGTGGCGCTGTGGGTTAAACCACAGAGCCTAGGGCTTGCCGATCAGAAGGTCGGTGGTTCGAATCCCTGCGACGGGGTGAGCTCCCGTTGCTCGGTCCCTGCTCCTGCCCACCTAGCAGTTCGAAAGCATGTCAAAGTGCAAGTAGATAAATAGGTACAGCTCCGGTGGGAAGGTAAACGGTGTTTCCGTGCGCTGCTCTGGTTCGCCAGAAGCAGCTTAGTCATGCTGGCCACGACCCAGAAGCTGTAAGCCAGCTCCCTCGGCCAGTAAAGCGAGATGAGTGCCGCAACCTCAGAGTCGGTCACGACTGGACCTAATGGTCAGGGGTCCCTTTACCTTTATGTGCAGCCTAAGTTCCTAGTCCTCATGGCTGCAAAGGGCATGTGCAACGCCTAGTGCAATTTCAGAAGTGAGAGACCATACGGAACAGGATTTCAAACACGGGGGTCGGTAGAGCATGAGACTCTTGACCTCAGGGTTGTGCGTTCGAGTCCCACATTGGGCTAAAAAGATTCCTGCATTGCCGGGGAGGTGGACTAGATGTCCCTCATGGTCCTTTCCAACTCTATGATTCTACAATTCTCTCTCTCTCTCTTACAGGAGGGCACTTAAATCCAGCCTTTTCGCTCACCATGTGTCTGCTTGGCCAATGTCCATGGTGGAAACTGCCCATCTTCTCTGTCGTTCAGACTATGGGAGCCTTTTTGGGCGCAGGCACAGTCTACATGCTTTATTACGGTAACTTTTATCTCCGAGTGTTTTCACAATGGGGAAAATAAGAGGCACATTTCTTGCCAAACTTCACAAGCCCGGCTTATTACACATTCCCCTGCCTTGCCGCGTCTGTATTCATTGACTCTGCCCAGCTCATCTTCTGCTGATGTAAAAGCCAATCTTTGGGTTAAAGATATACCAGATATACTAGAAAAGCCATAATTGTGCTGCAAAGTTTGCTCTTGACGCCCGAAAGCATTCCTTGGCAGCCGTAGGGTGTGAAACAGCAAGAGGCGAGGCTTGCTGCATATTTATT
The DNA here is from genome assembly GCA_034641395.1 of Darevskia armeniaca. Lineage (NCBI taxonomy): Eukaryota > Metazoa > Chordata > Lepidosauria > Squamata > Lacertidae > Darevskia > Darevskia armeniaca. The sequence continues at coordinate 878,138 of JAWWNF010000841.1, forward strand.
CATTTACTTAAAACGCTTCCGCCAAAGAGTCTCCCGTAAGAACGACAACACGTAGGGGGGGGGGGAATCCCTGCCTGCAGGCTTTCAATCTAAAGAGACACAGCACAAAAGGAAAAAGGGGTGAGGAGGGGAGAGGATGGACAAAAATGCAGTGGAATCAGATGTCGAAGTTACATGGTAGTCCTTATATAATGACCAGCTGGGAATGTAAACTGGGCAGGAATCACATGAAGGTGGTTTCTCAGCTGAATTGATGGAGCAGCGCTGCTTCTCTTCTTTCCCCCTTCAGCTTCCCTTCCTATAAAGCTAAGCCTCACGGCCCCTGGCTTTTCTCTCCGCAGACGCCATCCACAGCTACAGCAACGGGACCCTTGCAGTCACCGGACCCCGAGAAACCGCCTCCATCTTTGCCACCTACCCAGCTCCCTACCTGTCGCTTGGCAACGGCTTCTTTGACCAGGTAGGGCCAGCCGCCCCTAGAACTCCCAGCGCTGCCCGGAGACAGAGACGTCCTTCGCTCAGGGCGATGCGTCCTGTATGTCCAATTGCTCTGCCGCTGCTCCATTCATTTGCCGTGGCTAAGTGGTTAGAGCACCAGACTTGCATGCAGAAGGTCCCAGGTTCAATCCCCGGCACCTCCAGGTGTGAAATAATAATAATAATAATAATAATATTTTATTATTTATACCCCGCCCATCTGGCTGGGTTTCCCCAGCCACTCTGGGCAGCTTCCAGCAAAATATTAAATTACAATAATTCATCAAATATTAAAAGCTTCCCTAAACAGGGCTGCCTTCAGATGTCTTCTAAAAGTCAGATACAGTGGTACGAATGGGATCCGTTCCGAAGGCCCATTCTCAACATGAAAAGAGTGCAACCTGAAGTGCCGAATCTGCGCATGTGCACCGCGCGATTTGGTGCTTGTGCGCATGCGCGAAGTGCTGAACCCGGGAGTAACCCGTTCCGGAACTTCCGGGTTCGGCACGTTCGTATCCTGTGATGAACGCAACCCGCAGCGAACGTAAAGAGGTGTGACTGTAGTTGTTTATTTCTTTGACATCTGGTGGGAGGGCATTCCACAGGGCGGGCGCCACTACCGAGAAGGCCCTTCTCAGACTGGTGCTGAGTCTCCGGGGCCTGGGTAAACGAATAGCGGTTGATGTCCTGTCCTCCCTCCACCCTCTTCCCCTCATCAGGTCCTGGGCACTGGGGTGCTGATATTGAGCATCCTGGCCATTATCGACTCCCGCAACAGGCGCATCCCTCACGGACTGGAGCCCCTCGGGGTGGGCTTGCTGGTCACCGCTCTCAGCCTGGCAATGGGAGCCAACTGCAGCTGCGCCATCAACCCAGCCCGGGACCTGGGCCCACGGCTCTTCACCTACCTGGCCGGATGGGGGCCCCAGGTGTTCAGGTGGGTGCACGAGGGGCGAGGAGGCAGCGCCCAGTTGCATGTGCGCGCATGTCAGGGACTGGGCAGAGGAGGAATGGTGGAGACCGCCTCCCCAGCCTGACCTTTCCAGAGAAGAAGGGCGACAGTTCAGAATTATTACAGGGGGTTGAGGAAGGACACAGCTCAGAGGTGGATGGGGGGGGGGAAGCTGGGAAATAATGGGAGAGGAGGAAGAAGAAGAGGCACCAGAGAGGCGACAGCTGACGGACACAGTGTCTTTAGAAAGCATTCTGTTTAGGGAGGCTTTTAATGTTTAATAGATTACTGTATTTTAATGTTCTGTTGAAAGCCGCCCAGAGTGGCTGGGAAAACCCAGCCAGATGGGCGGGGTATAAATAATAAATTATTATTATTATTATTATTATTATTATTATTCCAGACCCACCCTCTCCTAGAACCCGGAGAGCATTGAAAGTAGGAGAGCAAAGAGCTCAAAGGCAGAGGGCACTTTCCAGCACCCGTAGTAAGATAAGATAAGATAAGATAAGATAATTTATTTATTGTCATTGCACAAGTACAAGCACAACGCTATACAAGTGCAACGAAATTGCATGCCATCCCGTAAAAAACAGAAAGAAAAAACAAACAAAAAACAGCACAAAACACACACACACACCAAAAAAAGCCACACATACACACCCATACACCCATCACAGCTCTCCAAGGTCATATTATCTGGTTACAGCATTTAAGGTGGTTATAGCTCTTAAGCTCTTTAGCATTTAAGATGGCTATAGTGAATATTTCAGCACTCTCTGTGAATCTATATAAATAAAAACGTAACTGTCAGTTTGTCCCTAATGGATAATCTCCCAAAGTACTGCACCAATTGCTTTGAAATTTTGACACAACGTTGGGTACCGTTCCTGGCATGTTTTTATGTAAAAGAATTATACAGATGTCACACCTGCGACAGGTAAAAAGGAGAAAACATACTTTTAAAAGATCCTAACCAATTGCATAGTGAGCAGCATGACATCACAACACTACATAGCCACATAGCCACCACCGTTGTCAATGTGGTGACATCACTGCTGTGATACAGGCTATACAAGGTCAGAGAGTCCAGGAGGAGAGAGGAGAGGGAGGGAGGGTGGGGGGCCTTGGAGGCAAGGACAGCTACACCAATAGGCTAGAGAGAGTCCGTGAGGAGAGAGGAGACGGAGGGGGGAATGGGAGACGGAGAAATGGAGAAACGGAAACGGGAAGATGGACAGGAGGCAGGCGAAAGCGGGGGGATAGACGGAGAGGAGGCAGGCGGAAGTTCAATGGGAGAAGCTGTGGGGAGGCAGGCGAAAGCGGGGGGATAGACGGAGAGGAGGCAGACGGAAGTTCAACGGGAGAAGCTGTGGGGAGGCAGGTGAAAGCAGGGGGATAGACGGAGAGGAGGCAGGCGGAAGTTCAATGGGAGAAGCTGTGGGGAGGCAAGCGAAAGCGGGGGGATAGACGGAGAGGAGGCAGGCGGAAGTTCAACGGGAGAAGCTGTGGGGAGGCAGGCGAAAGCGGGGGGATAGACTGAGAGGAGGCAGGCGGAAGTTCAACGGGAGAAGCTGTGGGGAGGCAGGCGAAAGCGGGGGGGATAGACGGAGAGGAGGCAGGCGGAAGTTCAACGGGAGAAGCTGTGGGGAGGCAGGCGAAAGCGGGGGGATAGACGGAGAGGAGGCAGGCGGAAGTTCAATGGGGAAAGCTGTGGGGAGGCAGGGTGGAGAGGAGGCAGGAGGAGGCAGCTGTGGGAAGCCAGGCGAAAACGGGTGGAAACGTGCTCTTTTCTATCTTCCTTTTCCATTTCACCAAATGAGCCACAGCAACACTAGTATTGAATAAAAAGCAGTTGGTGAGGACTTTTCCTTGTCTTGGGGGCTGGATCCTCTGCCACCCGGCAGCATGCAAGGTCTCTTTGTGCTGATGAGCAGTGCAGAGCAATGGTCAATTTGGAGGGTCCACAGCCATGGCCCCTGTGTGGGGAGGGTTTCCATATAGAGCCACTGCTGGGATAGCTCAGTTGGTAGAGCATTAGGCTCAATCTCAGGGTTGTGGGTTCGAGACCCACCTTGGGCAAAAAATAAATAAATCCTGCATTGCAGGGGGTTGGACTGGATGACCCGCAGGGTCCCTTCCAACGCTGTGATTCTGTGATGCACTCGCCTCCTTTCCAAATTGTCTCCACACGGCTGCATCTCTGCCACCAGTCACGACTCTGCTTTATCTTTCCAGTGCTGGAAACTACTGGTGCTGGGTTCCAATCGTGGCTCCGATGGTGGGGGCCACCATTGGGACGGCTGTGTATGAGCTCGGGGTGGAGTTTCACCACCCGCCGTCCCAGGACGAGGAAGAGGCCTTGACCACCAAGAAGCATCACCCAGGGACGGAAAAGGATACGGAGATCCCGATTTATGCCGTGAATAAGTACGCAGAGGATTGGACAGGCGGGAGCACAGGCGTCCCCCCGGACGGGGGCCATAGCAAATGGGAAACTTCAAATTCCTTTTAAAACGGGACAGGCGCTGGAAGAGGCGAGAGACTTAATCCTTTCGTTTTAATATATTGGATGGAGTTGTTGTTAACGGGTTTTATGATTGATGTAGGTCTGTGGGCATGTGAATTCCACAGAAAAGAGCGATGTTTTGGAATTCGCAAAGGACCGCTTTCCCCCATATATGAATGTTCTCGCTTTCTAAGATCATCACCTGAGGTCGTGCACAGAATGACTCCCACCTTTGGGGATTATACTATGGTGGCAACCAGAGACAGGGCCTTTTTTGTGGTGGCACCACTGCGGAATGACCACTCTGGAAGTATTTGCTCAGCGCCGACTCTTTATCGTATGGGGGAGAAGGCTCTATCCTACAGGGTAGGGGCTAAAGAATTACGGGAACTGTAGTTCATTAAGGATGCTCAGAGTCGTTAGGAGGCAGCGTTATTCCTTTCCCAGAGCAACAGTTGACCTCTGGGAATTGTAGCTCTGTGTCTCCGAACAACGCTCAGCAACCAGAGCAAACTACAGCTCCCAGAATTATTTGGGGGTGACTGTTTAAAACGGTATCGTAGCACTTCAAATGTGTTTTGTGAATATGGCCTTGATACTCAGCGCTGCCCTTGCGGAACACGACAGGAAGGAGGATGGGGACGGAACTAGAATGAGTTGACTCAGCCACTCATTGGCTCTGGCGCCACCTGCTGTCGGGCTCCCTGCCTTACGCCCAATAGCTCCAATGAGCACCAGACACCATTGGCTGGGGAAAGCTGCCAATCAGCATAGACCAAGAGGAAGTTGCGGCCTTCCTCCTATTCCCATCAGCCCTAGCCAATAGGGCCAATGGTCAGGGATGATGGGAGTTGTTGTCCAGCAGCGTCTAGCAGGTTTCCCCCATTCCTGAGTCTAGACAAGCTACATAGTCTGCCTTGGCACAATGCACCTTACATGACCTATTGCTGCTATGATGACTTGTGTTCTTTGTGTGTGTGTGTTCTGTTAATTTTATTTGATGCTTTCTTGCTGCTGTTCTGATGGATGAGCGGCTGCTCAGTGCTCTCCCTTATTTTTTTAGCTTTTACTGCTGTTACTCGTGTTGAGTACACTTTTGGTTGGGGAAACAATTGTTTAAATGAAAAATGATTATTATTATTATTATTATTATTATTATTATTATTATTTTATCCAATTTCATTGTACTTGTACAATGACAATAAAGAAATCTTGAATCTTGAATCTAAATGCTTTTTATCGATCGCTGTATCATAACGAGATGAAATAATGGAATAAAACGAAAAATCGTTTCTAAAATACATAGATAAAAATAGGGTGCTGGGAAAAGCCCTCTAACACAGAGGTGGGAAACTTGCCCCCCCAGTACATCCTTGAACTCCAGCTCCCACCCTCCCTGACCACTGTCTCCCCAGCCCTGCTTTATACCTCTGCGGGTGCATTTAATATGTGGTCCCTGATTGGTTGGGACAGGATTGCTCTAGGACAGCAGTGGAATCTGTGGCCCCTCAGATATTGCTGGGCTCCAACTCCCATCATCCCCGACCATTGGGCCACACTGCCTGGGGCTGATAGGAGTTGGAATCCAAGAGCTCCTGGAGGGTCACAAGTTTCCCATCTCTGCTGTGACATAAAATGTGTCTTCATTCTCTCCACCCCCGTCAGGTTTTGGCTCTCTCAGGCGCTGCACTCTGTATATGCTCAGAGGTGCTCTGTGGTTATTAAACTGCATCTTATAGGACCACATCCCAAAACGGATTCCAAGGCTTAATCTGGGTGCAAGATGAAGACCAGTCTACATCTTGGAGTGTGTCAGGTGGGAGAGACCGAGAGCCTTGCCATGGGAGCATAGCTGTCAACTTTCGGATTTGAAAATAGGGGATTTTTTCAAACTTTCGGATTTGAAAATAAGGGATGCCGTGAGGGCGGTGCAATGGCACCAAGTAGCCTCGCCACCCTGCACTCCAGAGGCTGCGCACGAACGGGTGAGCGAAAGAGCGAGCGCATAGACGGCAGGCAGGCTGTCTGTCTGGTTGGGCGTGAGGGTCTGGCTGCACAAGGCATGCAAGCTCCGCCCCCAGTCGGTCTCAGACTCCTTATTGGCAGCCGAGCAACGCAGCTGAGGAGCCTCCCTGGCCGGCCGGGAGGGAGAGGAGCTGCTTCCTTTGAAATCCGGGAAATTTAAGGGATATCAACAATCCGGGATAGCAGCGGGAAACGGTATTGGAATAAGGGAGTTTCCCACAAAAAAAGGGAGGGTTGACAGCTATGGCAGTGGGGCACCAGCCTGATATGTTTATTTAGGGAATGGAGGGACTGCCTTGTGGGAAAAGGTTTTTAGCCAAAAGGCAAAAAAGAGGTGGCATGGAGAGTTTATTAAGTGATGGGGAGAAGAGTTTTTTCTCCCCCTCTCATAACACTAGAACTCTTGGGTGTCCAATGATGCTAAACGTCAGAAGATTCAGGGCAGGAAAAAAGGACTTCTTCATGCAGCGCATAGTTAAACTATGGAACTCCCTCCCACAGGAGGCAGCGACGGCCACCAACTTGGGGTGGCTTTAGAAGAGAAGAGGAGGAGTTTGGATTTGATATCCCGCTTTATCACTACCCAAAGGAGTCTCAAAGCGGCTCACATTCTCCTTTCCCTTCCTCCCCCACAACAAACACTCTGTGAGGCGAGTGGGGCTGAGAGACTTCAGAGAAGTGTGACTAGCCCAAGGTCACCCAGCAGCTGCATGTGGAGGAGCGGAAAAATAGCAGCTGGAAACGGCATTGGAATAAGGGAGTTTCCCGCAAAAAAAGGGAGGGTTGACAGCTATGCATGGGAGGGAGGAGAAAAGTACCACCCTTTCTTCCAGAGCTGAATGGATGCACTCCACAGCTAGGTTGAAAAACTTAACTACCGCAGAACCTGTCATTCTGCTTAACGACATAAGACATCAGGGGTTCCCCACCAAAGTCACACCCCAGCGAGGCTGCCGGTTGAGGAATGGCAAATAGCAGCTCCACCCTGTGAGGTAGGCTTAGAGTAGACTGACTGTGGCTGACCTGAGGTCACCCAGGGTGCTTCATGGCTGAGTGGGAGGATTCGAACCCTGGTCTCTCCCAGCTCTGAATCCACTGAGCCACATTTGCTGGTGTGTACCTTGGGTTAAGAACTTAATTCGTTCTGGAGGTCCGTTCTTAACCTGAAACTGTTCTTAACCTGAGGTCCCACTTTAGCTAATGGGGCCTCCCACTGCGCGATTTCAGTTCTCATCCTGAAGCAAAGTTCTTAACCCGAGGTACTATTTCTGGGTTGGCGGAGTCTGTAACCTGAAGCGTCTGTAACCCGAGGTATCACTGTGTGTGTGTGTGTGTGTGTGTGTGTGTGTGTGTGTGTGTGTGATGAAACCCAATTAAGTATCTTCCTATATATATAGAAATGCAAGGCTATCGTCGCACAGAGTCACAACCCCAGATATGCATTAAGTCAGTTGAGGGCAGGGTGGAGCGAAAGAGGAGGCAGCAGAGGGGTGGATAAAGCAGGGGTGCAGGGGCACAGAGGGGCTGGGAGGACACTGGGGGGGGCGAGGTGTAAGGAGAGAGACTAGAGAGCTGGAAAGGCGGGTGGTTCTTGTTGGGGGTGATGAGCAACAAGAACAGGGGTAGCAGCCCCCAATGTGTGTGGCTGGCAATGCTAACTTGGCATGGTGGAGAGTGTTCTTTCACAGAGATGCAGGCTAGTGTGAGGCCTGGCTTGAAGTGTCTCTGTTTTTGCCCTCTTTCTCCCTGCTGGAAGAATCAGCTTATGCCGACTCTCCTGGGAGCGAGGTAAGCGAAAAGAGGTTGCAGGAGGGAAAGGCCATTTTAGCAGAGTGCACAGAAAAGGGAACGATCCAGGCTGGAAACCAAAGACGCTTCATTGCAAGATTCTACCAGCAGCACCTCATTTCTTCGTTTAAAACGCCTTTCGTCAATCGATATGTTCACCCCGCCGGACGGCGTAACCGAGTGACAGCGTGTTAAAATTTGCAACCTTCAAAAACGAAAATCGACGACGGACTAAGACGACACGGAATACAAAACCTTGCATTTGCAAACCGCAAACGAAAAGCAGCCAGGATTTGGGGGACGGCGAGACTTTTTTAAAAACCCAGAAAGGGTACCTGAGTTTTACTTCTGAGTAGACCCTGCTGCAGTTGACAGGTCTAAGCTAGTCATGCTCCTTAGATCTCAGGGGGTCGGCCCCGAGTAGGTTGGGTACAACCCAAAGAGGTTTTTGCTCCAAAGGAACCAGTTTGTTTTTTTCCGGAGTCTTGGTTTGTTCCCAAAAGGAGACTGCCCACCAGACATCTTGCGTTTCTGCCACTAGGGGCTGCCCTCGGATGGGCTTGTGAGCACATGCCAGCCAGTGGGCCCAGGAATGTGGGTTGGCAAGCTCTGGGCAAGGCCTGGCGTGCCCTGGCAGGCTCCCGAGATCTAGGGCTGGGCCAGTGCCGAGGGGATCCTCGGAGGCACCCCAAACGGATTTCCGCCTCGCGAGCAGCATTGACCCACAGGCTGAACGTGCAGACGGGTATTGACTATTTACGACGCACATGACGGAACCGTATGCGCTCCTTGGCGGAAGTCCCACCACCCAAAGGGATGGGAAGAGCGGCGAGGCGGCGGCTCTTTCAGAGTTCAGCTGAGGAACAGGACGTAGCAGGAATCATAGAGTTGGAAGAGACCCCAAGGGCCATCCAGTCCAACCCCCTGCCAAGCAGGAAACACCATCAAAGCATTCCTGACAGGTGGCTGTCAAGCCTCTGCTTAAAGACCTCCAAAGAAGGAGACTCCACCACACTCCTTGGCAGCAAATTCCACTGTCAAACAGCTCTTACTGTCATGAAATTCTTCCTAATGTTTAGGTGGAATCTTCTTTATGTAGTTTGAATCCATTGCTCCGTGTCCTCTTCTCTGGAGCAGCAGAAAACAACCTTTCTCCCTCCTCTATATGACATCCTTTTATATATTTGAACATGGCTATCATATCACCCCTTAACCTTCTCTTCTCCAGGCTAAACATACCCAGCTCCCTAAGCCGTTCCTCATAAGACATCGTTTCCAGGCCTTTGACCATTTTGGTTGCCCTCCTCTGGACATGTTCCAGTTTGTCAGTATCCTTCTTGAACTGTGGTGCCCAGAACTGGACACAGTATTCCAGGTGGGGTCTGACCAGAGCGGAATACAGTGGTACTATTACCTTGATCTAGATGCTATACTCCTATTGATGCAGCCCAGAATTGCATTGGCTTTTTAGCTGCTGCATCACACTGTTGACTCATGTCAAGTTTGTGGTCTACCAAGACTCCTAGATCCTTTTCACTTGTACTGCTCTCAAGCCAGGTGTCACCCATCCTGTATTTGTGCCTTTCATTTTTTTTGCCCAAGAGTAGTACTTTACATTTCTCCCTGTTAAAATTCATCCTGTTTGCCTTGGCCCAGTTCTCTAATCGGCTGCTTCCTTGGAAAAGGGACGCTTTTCATCAGTTTCAGGAAGGCGGCAGGGAGAGGGAGTTTCAGAGCTCTCTGGAGTTTCAGAGCTGTGGGGCTGGCACTGTCAAGCCCCTGCTTTCGTGTCTTTGGCAGGTTTAGCAGCCCCAGGTGAGGGGATGTGCAGCTGGGTCACACAAGGACAGGGGCAGGAAAGATTTGGAAGCTCAAGGGCCATAGCTGTCAACTTTCGGATTTGAAAATAAGGGATGCCGCAAGAGCGGTGCAATGGCACCAAGTAGCCTCGCCACCCTGCGCTCCAGAGGCTGCGCGCGAACGGGTGAGCGAAAGAGCGAGCGCGTAGACGGCAGGCAGGCCGGCTGTCTGGTTGGGATTGAGGGTCTGGCTGCACAAGGCATGCAAGCTCCGCCCCCAGTCGGTCTCAGACTCCTTATTGGCAGCCGAGCAACGCAGCTGAGGAGCCTCCCTGGCCGGCAGGGAGGGAGAAAAGCTGCTTCCTTTGGAATCCGGGAAATTTAAGGGATATCAACAATCCAGGAGAGCAGCGGGAAATGGCGTTGGAATAAGGGAGTTTCCCGTGCAAAAAAAAGGGAGGGTTGACAGCTATGCCAAGGGCCACAGCCCCTTCTGGATGATCTCCGCAGGGGCCACAAGGCAGTGGGGGGCGGGCCAGAGGCAAAAGGGAGCGAAGCCATGAATGCAAATTTCCCCTCTGTACCATAGGCTAGTTTCTCCACACACTCACACACTTCCAGGGAAGCAAGAGGCAGGGGCGGAGTTCAAGGACACATTCCAGCCAGGCAAAAGCCCTTGAGGGGAAGAAGAAGAAGAAGAAGAAGAAGAAGAAGAAGAAGAAGAAGAGTTTGGATTTGATATCCCGCTTTATCACTACCCGAAGGAGTCTCAAAGCGGCTCACATTCTCCTTTCCCTTCCTCCCCCACAACAAACACTCTGTGAGGTGAGTGGGGCTGAGAGACTTCAAAGAAGTGTGACTAGCCCAAGGTCACCCAGCAGGTGCATGTGGAGGAGCGGAGACGCGAACCCGGTTCACCAGATTATGAGTCTACTGCTCTTAACCACTCCACCACACTGGCAAAGAACAAATGAGGGTGCAAAGAACAGGCCCAGGCAAACTCGGCCCTCCAGATGTTTTGGGACTACAATTCCCACCATCCCTGACCACTGGTCCTGTTAGCTAGGGATGATGGGAGTTGTAGTCCCAAAACATCTAGTTTGCCTAGGCCTGGCAAAGAAAATGCAAAATGCAATACCGTATTGGCCTGAATATAAGCCTCACTCCCCCCCCCGAATTCCGACTGTGAAACGTTAAAGTGTGACTTATATTACGACCTTATGGTATGCAACCAGGAGCGCGGGGCAAACAGCGCCAAGTGTGTGGCAAAGAGGTGCCCACCCTGCGCATAGTCCCCCATCCTCTCCCCCAAGGCTGGGAAGGGAGAGAGCGAGGAAGGGAAAAGGCCGCCGGCAACACAGCGCAGCTCCCCCCCAACCAGTATGCAGCCAGGAGCAGTGAGGAAGGGAGCGGCTTATATTCGGGTATTTTCTCTCCCCCCATTTTAAAGGTGCGGCTTATATTCGGGTGCGGCTTATATTCGGGCCAATACGGTATTCATGTTCCTAATAAAGCACAATCTTCTATATGTATTGCCATTTCATCTTGGTCTTCCATCCTCATACCAAGAACTGAATCCCACCCCCATCTCCCCAGTTCTTCAGCCTCACCCCCCCCGAGAAAGCCCACTCTGATCTGTCTCCAACAGATCCCTCCCTTTTCTAACCCTATTGGTTTCAATGGGTCTGCTCTGAGGAGGAGTTGCATTGGACAACCAAGGGGAAAAACAACAGAGCTTTGCGGCACCGAATAGTAACGAGCAAATTTATTACGGCATCAGCTTTTGTGGAAAACGGAGTCGTCCCGAGTTAGGGACACGCACTCATGGCTGGCAGCAGGGTGGGGTTTTGTAAACAGAGAGGTCGGAGGGAGATCAGATGCAGAGAAGCAGAGATAGCGATAACTGCGTGATCAACAGCGAGGTTTCGCAAAACAGCTCTCGATAACAAGAGATATCCTGGCATTGGTAAGCCGATTGGCACGTATGCATTTAAAACCCTTTTGTCTCTGTTCATTCCTCGAGTGATAGCATCGCAATTTAGTCATTTCACCATTTACAGGGTTGCAAATTTCCTCCATGTATAACCTCTCCATGGCCCCCTGAGCTGTACGTTTAAAGCAGTGCGACACCACTTTTAGGCAGTCATGGCTTCCCCTAAAGAATTCTGGGATCTGTAGTGAGCTAAGGTTGCTGGGAATTGTTAGGACACGCGCACCCCCCCACTATTACCCTCTCAGCACTACAGTTCCCAGAGTTCCCTGGGAGGAAGGATGGATGGTTAAGCCACTCTGGGATTTGCAGCTGTGCGAGAAGAATGGGAGCGGGGTCCTCCTTAACAAACTACAGTTCCCAAGATTCTTTGGGGGGGGAGCCATGAGTATTTAAAGTGGTATGACACTGCTTTAAATCAATAGTGCGGATGGGCCTCCGGGGACTGTAGTCACAAAAGCACACCTGTCTGTGTGACTTCCAGCTATAATCTTCAGATATGTATATATATGTATATACATTACTTGCTGTCACTTGTTTGCAGGGTGTTTATTATTTTAAAAAAGCATATTCACACATTGATGGGTGGTGTGAAGCTGCCTAGTCTCCGAGCCTCCTCACTGGGCCTCTCGGCCAAGCCACGCCCACCTGCCAATCACCTGGACTCAATATATATCAGCACCACCCACCAATCAAATTTGGCTCATGGCAGGTAATGAAGACACCCACCTGTCCTCTAGGGCTGTGCCTAGTGAGGATATGAGACGGGGCCTTGTTGGTGGCTGCCCCCAGATTGCGGAATTCCCTTCTATGGCAGGCTCCCTCTGCTTTTCTTTCTTTGGCAGGCAGACTTTTTTCTTTCGTCATTCAGACAAGCCTTTTGCCACTATCCAGCTGCTGTGGCAAGGTCTCTTGCAGGTATGTATTGCTGTGTGCGCTTTTAAATAGCTCTAAGCGTTTCTAGCAGTGCTTTGGAATGGGCTACATTTAAATAATAATAATAATGATGATAATAATAATAATAATAATAATAATAATAATAATAATAGTAATTTGTATACCGCCATCCATCTGTAGATTTATATTTACTGGTGTGGTTTTTTTTAGTTGTACCTGTTTTAATTTTTGCCATGCTGGTAGAAATGTGGGATACTAAATAAGAACATAAAAAGAGCCTGGATTGTTGAAGCATAGAGTTGGAAAGGACCCCCAAGGGTCATCTAGCCCAACCCCCTGCAATCACAGCTAAAGAATCCCTGACGGGGAGAGCCATCCGACCTCCACTTACAAACCACCAGTGAAGGAGAGGCCACCATCTTTGGAGGCCAAAGGCCCATCTAGTCAGGACCGGTGCTGGGGATTTTGGCGCCCTAGGCGAGGGGGCGGGCCACATGACGTCATTGCGCATGACGTACGGTGACCCGCCCACTGACCGCCGGGCGCCCAGCGCCGCCGCAGTTTTCGCCGCTGGTTGGGGCGGCACCGGGCGGCGGGCGAGGGGCAGGCTGGCCAGTGCCCCCTCCATTTTGGCGCCCTAGGCAACTGCCTAGTTCGCCTAAATGGACGCGCCGGCCCTGCATCTAGTCTAGCAGCCAGTTCTCGCAGTGGCCAACCCAATGGGAAACTGGCTTGTAGCCATCGATAGCCCTTCCCTCCTCAAATTTGCCCAATCCTCTTTCAAAGCCAGTGTGGTGTAGTGGTTAAGAGCGGTGGACTCATAATCTGGGGAACCGGGTTCGCGTCTCCGCTCCTCCACATGCAGCTGCTGGGTGACCTTGGGCTAGTCCCACTTCTCTGAAGTCTCTCAGCCCCACTCGCCTCACAGAGTGTTTGTTGTGGGGGAGGAAGGGAAAGGAGAATGTTAGCCGCTTCGGGTAGTGATAAAGTGGGATATCAAATCCAAACTCCTCTTCTTCTCTTCTAAAGCCATCCCAAGTTGGTGGCCGTCGCTGCCTCCTGTGGGAGGGAGTTCCACAGTTTAACTATGCACTGTGTGAAGAAGTCCTTCCTTTTTTCCTGCCCTGAATCTTCCGAGGTTCAGCATCATTTGACGCCGAAGAGTTCTAGTGTTATGAGAGGGGGAGAAAAAACTCTCTTCTCCCCATCACTTAATAAACTCTCCGTGTCACCACTTTTTCGCCTTTTGGCTAAAAACCTTTTCCCACAGGGCAGTCCCTCCATTCCCTAAATAAACATATCAGGCTGGTGCCCCACTGCCATAGCTGTCAACCCTCCCTTTTTTGCGGGAAACTCCCTTATTCCAATGCCATTTCCCGCTGCTATCCCAGATTGTTGATATCCCTTAAATTTCCCAGATTTCAAAGGAAGCAGCTCCTTTCCCTCCCTGCCGGCCAGGGAGGCTCCTCAGCTGCGTTGCTCGGCTGCCAATAAGGAGTCTGAGACCGACTGGGGGCGGAGCTTGCATGCCTTGTGCAGCCAGACCCTCACGCCCAACCAGACAGCCAGCCTGCCTGCCGTCTATGCGCTCGCTCTTTCGCTCACCCGTTCGCGCGCAGCCTCTGGAGCGCAGGGTGGCGAGGCTACTTGGTGCCATTGCACCGCCCTTGCGGCATCCCTTATTTTCAAATCCGAAAGTTTATAAAAATCCCTTATTTTCAAATCCGAAAGTTGACAGCTATGCCCACTGCCCCCCCCATCAGATACCACAGGCTTATCATCTGGCGGCCTTCCAGATGTTCAACTCCCCTCATGCCCAAACCCCTGACCACGAAGGCTGCTGGAGTCCCAAGGCAACAACTGCAGGGCTCCAGGTTCCATCCCAGAAGGCTCAGGAGCCACCGCCCTGCTGAAGTTTAGCAGGTCTGGGCAGGGTCCGGATGAGATCCACCTGCATGCTACTCTGGGCTCCATGATGTTAGGAAAAAATGGGGCGAGTAGCTAGAAAATATGGGGAGGAGGCCTGCCCATTTTTAGCCTGGCTGCATATGCAACCATACAGTTAGAGCACATTCTCTCCCCGCCTTCCCAGAATCCTGGGAACTGTAGTTTACCCCTAGCGGAGCTACCGTGCCCAGCACCCTGAGGAAAATACTACAATTCCCAGGATTCTTGCAGGGGTGAGGGAGTCAGGTGTTTCAAATGGGCCGCTGAAAGCGAACGGGCCAGGCCAACTGCGCTCCGTTCACTGCCATGGGTCTACTCGTGAGAAAAGCTGGATCAGGCCCAGGGCCCGACATAAATCTGGATTTGGGATGGGGGAGGAAACAATCCAGCGTCTCCTGGAAAGAGAAGCTTGGCTGGAGGAGATGGAGAGGTTGACTCCCGAGTAAACGCGCGCGATCCCCGGCGAGGCTTCCTCCCCGTGCGTAAAAACGCGTCCAGGGCTCGTCGGCGGCGCTTTCTCCACCCGGAGCTGCTTCTCCGAGGAGCAGCCCCCGAGATCGGCGGCCCCTTTCATCACTTCCGTCCCCCACCCCTCCTCCTTCCCTCCTCCTCCTCTCCATCCATCCCCGCCCGGGAAACGGGGAGGGGGGGGGAAGCAGCCGAGCCGCCGCCGCCGCCACCGCGAAGCCAGCCAGCCAGGCAATCCGGGGCCGGGCGGGTCGGCGGCAGCAGCAGCGCAGCCATGGGTCAGGGCGCACGGCGGGCCGGAGGACGCGGCCAGGGCGCACGGGCGCGGGCCGCTTCCAGGAGGGCGTAGCGGCCCTGGCCGGGGGATGGAGCGCGGCGGCGGCAGCAGCAACAAGGGCAGCGGAGGCGAGGGGCGCCCGGAGGCGGCTCGTTAAGGTGCGCCACGCGGCGGCGGCGCGGGGGGATCCGGCCGGGTTTGGGGACGCCCCGGCGGCCCAGAGCTCGCCTCCCTCCGCCGCTCGGTTGGAAAGGGAGTCCGCCGGGCAAGGGGACCGGAGCGGGGGTGGGGGGAGATGTTGCTCCCAACTGTAGTTATTTCAATTTATTATATATATATATATATATGGAGAGGTGTTTTTTTTTGAGGTTTCTTTCCTCCTAAATACTTTTATGTCATCTTGCTTTTTGTGTAGTTGTAGGGGGGGGGGTGAGTTTTGGGCATTTTCTCCCCCATGAATGCTTCTGTGTTATATCTCTGTCTCTTTTAGTTAGTTACAGGGGTGAAATTTGGGAGATCACCCCCTCCCCACGCAATACTTCTATACACCTCCTTTTTTTGTTATGGGGGGGGAGAAATTCCCCACCCCAAATATTTCCATCGTCTTTATTTGTTTTTCCGTTACTGGGAGTGTATTTTGTTTCTGATTTCTTTTTTTAGCTATTGGGGGTGAATATTGGGAGATCCCCCCCATCCTTCCATGTTTATCCATATTTTATTAGTTATTGGGGGGGAATTTTGGGAGATCGCTTCTCTAAATACTTCCATGTTTGCATTATTATTTTTTTAGTTTCTGGTGTGTGTGTGTGAGGGGGGAGGTGAGGTTTGGAGATTCCCCACCCCAGTATATTTCTCTGTTTTTTAATAGATCTTTTAATATCTTAACTGGGGAGAAGGGAATGAATTTTGGAGAATTCCCTTCCCCCATTAATTTCCCTTAACTTTTGAACATCCCCCTGGACCCCCTCTCTCTTGACCTTTAACCTCCCCCACCCTTGACCCCCATGGGAAGGTTTTTTGCATCCCCCCCAAAAAAACCCTGCTAGGTAAGCACCAATTCCTTGGGCTAGGTATCTACAACCTTTTCACAGCCAGGGCTCCCTTTTAACCCAAACATGCATTTGGGGGCCCATTTCTTAACCTTTTACCATATATTTGTGAGTGCTCCTGTGGCGACCTGCCTTGAATCAGGCTGCAGCCCACTAAGGGGGTCCAAAAGTAAGCTCTTTCAGATCAGTGGGGCTTACTCCCCCACACTGGGAAGTACCTTGAAAGGCTTACAGCTCCAT
The DNA here is from genome assembly GCA_034641395.1 of Darevskia armeniaca. Taxonomy (NCBI): domain Eukaryota; kingdom Metazoa; phylum Chordata; class Lepidosauria; order Squamata; family Lacertidae; genus Darevskia; species Darevskia armeniaca. The sequence goes on from JAWWNF010000841.1 coordinate 894,556, forward strand.
ATCTCTCCTGCTTACCTCCTTTCCCTAGATCAGGCATAGGCATCCTTGGCTCTCCAGATGTTTTGGGACTACAATTCCCACCATCCCTTACCACTGGCCCTGTTAGCTAGGGATCATGGGAGTTGTAGTTCCAAAACATCTGGAGAGCCCAAGGTTGCCTATGCCTGTCCTAGACCTCTCCAGACTCTTCTAGACCCTTACCTAGATCCCTAAAGCTCTCAGTTGCATAGTAATTCCACTAATGTATGCTCTGCCTTCAGTCCCCCCCTCCAAAAATAGTCATCTATGGGTGCCTCTCTTAGGCTGCTTACGCACCATACATCTAAAGCACATTCTTATTTCCGTCCTGCAAATAATCCTGGGAACTGTAGTTTGCGAAGGGCGCTGGGAATTGCAGCTCTGGGTGGAATGAACTACAGTTCCCAGGATTGTGTGTGTGTGAGAGAGAGAGGGGGGGGAATCAATGTGCTTTAAATGTAGCCTTAAATATTGAAGCCTTTCTCTCCCCCCCCCCCCCCGGTCTATTGACAGACCACTTTTCCAGGGGTTCTTTGCCTGACCTCTCCAGTCCCACCTGAACTCTCGGTCCGGGTCCTTCTCCCCTCTTCCTTCTCCACACAATCGCTGGGGGTGCCCTGAACCCTTATTCCTCTCTTTGCCTGACGCAGGGCTAACCAAGCTGGTGCCCACTAGTTGTGTTTGCATTCTGCCTCCCAGCATTTCTGGGCGTAGGGGGTGAGGTTGATGGGAGCTGGAAACCTCAATTAATGTCTGCAGGGCGCCATGTTGGGGAAGGGCCGTAGCGGGTCTGGCTTGCATGCGGAAGATCCCAATTTCAGTCCCCAGCACCTCCAGGTAGAGCTGGAAGGAACTCCCTGTCTGAAACCCTGCTGCCAGCCAGTGTAGACATTACTGAGCAAGATGGACTCAGTCCTATGACCAATGCTATAAAACAGCTCCCTGGGTTCCTGTTTAAACCAGCCATTTATTCAAAGCCATGAGGACTGGAGTCTTAGTTTTTTTTACTTAGCGGATGGAGCTAAATAAGGCAGGTTCCTGTGTACCTAGTGTGACCCCACCCTCCTTCCTTAGCTGCCCCATATCTCTTCCCTGCTCGCCAGCCCCTCCTTGAACGTCTCCTCCCTCCTTCCCCCAAACGCTGATGCCTTGATATTCTATCCTCATCCCTTACCTTAGCACAGTAGAAAACAACTCCCCTCCTTCCAATTCTCTCCCCACACATTCCGGACCCTGCTTTGTCTCACTCCCAGTTTCTTCCCTGGTCCCTCTTCCTCTGCCCCCCCCCCCAATCCATTTGCTTGGGTAGCCCTTCTCCCTAGATGCTGATGCTGAGATATCTTACACCGCTCAATTTGGATTTCCAAGTCTGTATCCTTTTCCTAGGCCCAGATTCTCACTCCTTCTGCAACCCTACCACTTCCCCAACTGCTGATGCTGAGATATCTTACCCTCCACCTCCCCGCTGCCCCATTTCCACGTTCTGGATCCTGCCCCTGTAATCTCCTGCTCCACTCCACCCCACCCCACTTGCTGGCCGCCCACAATTCCTCTCTTCCTTGGCCTGATGCCCCCCTTCCAGATGTTGCCGGTTGGAGCCAGACCTTGCTTTCTCTCCCCCCCTCCATGCACTGCTTCCCCCCCCTCCCAAGCCTTAGCCAGATGCCCAAACAAGCCAGCTTGGCACCAAACTGAGGCAGTATACAGGATATCTCGGGAAAGGGACAGAACTGCTCTCTGGGCTGGAGAGGCTTGGCCAACTTTATCTAAACATCACACATACACCGGCCTCTTTCCCACTACCTGTATATGTGGATTGAAGGGTTGTAGCTCAGCAGTAGAACATCTCCTTTGAAATACCCTCCTCTGAAACCCTGGAGAGCTGCTGCCGGTCAGTGCAGGCAATTTTGAGCTCCATGGAATCTGAAAAGAGTCGTAGAGTTGGAAGGGGCACCGAGGGCCGTCTAGTCCAACCCGCTGCAATGCAGGGATATTTTGCCCAACGTGGGGCTCGAACCCACGAACCTTAAGATTTAAGTGTCTTGTGCTCTTGCCTGCTGAGCTATCCCAGGACTGGCCTCCAGTGTTTGGGAAGGGGAGCTAATCAGTGGCAAAGCATCTGCAGAAGGTTGTAGGTTCGATCCACAATGACATCTCCAAGCAGAAAGACCCTGGAGAGCGTGAAGACCCTGGAGAGCTGCTGCCAGTCAGTGTGGACATTACTGAGCTAAGTGGCCCGTTGAAGGTCCTGGGGTTCAGTCCTAAGCATCTGGGAGAGACTCGCCTTGCAGAGTTGCTGCCAGGCAGTGTGGACCTTACTGAGCTACAAGGTTGGATGCGGTAGGAGACAGCTTCCTCTGTGCCTCTGCTTTACCTGTGTGACATCGACCTTCTTAGGTTTACCTAAGAAGGTCGATGTCACACAGGTAAAGCAGAGGCACAGAGGCTCCGTGCTACTAAACAAGGTGAAGCTGGCCTACCTGGGAAGATGAAGGACAATCCTTCGCTGGAGGTTTTTAATCAGAGGTTGGGCGTCCGTCTGCCGGGGATTCTCGAGCTGTGATTCCTTGCATTGCAGGGGGTTGGACTAGATGACCCGTAGGGTCCCTTCAGACTCTGTGATTCTATGAATTTGCCTGCCCCATTTCTCCCTTTGTTTTTGGCATTTTGGAGGGGGCAACTGCCAAAGGAGAACTCTGTGTATGTCTCGCTCTCCTCCACCCCCACCCCCAATCTATTGCCCTAGAGCAGCGGTGGCCAGCTCCCAAGAAACTGCGATCTATTTACAGAGTTAAAAACTGGCAGTGATCTACTGCCTTTTGTGGGGTTCAGGTCAAAGTTTTTAAACCTTTTTTAGGAAGGAGGATGGCCCATGGGGGGGGGTTCGGGTCAAAGTTGTTGAGTTTTTTCAGGGAGGAGGTAAAATGTTGAGCTTTTTTTTAGGGGAGCCACAGTTGTTCAGCTTCTTTGGGGGGAGCCAGTGATCTACCGCAGGCATCCAGTGATCTACCAGTAGATCACGATCTACCTGTTGGACATGCCTGCCCTAGATCACAAACTCTTTATTTTGCTGAAACGGCCCTGGGAAAGTTGACGGCCGAGCCCCGGATTCTATTTTCTCACATCTGGAATGTGCGAAATGACGGGGCGGAGGACAGTTCTCTGGGACTCGCACAGAGTGCTTTTCAAAGTGTCTTTTGTGATCTGGGATTAGGAGAGAGGGAGGCCATCTGGGTGGGGCAAAGGGAGTTTGTGGCATCTGTGCCTTTGCCTGCCCGGAAACTTTGTGTGTGTGGCTTTGAAAAATAAACATTCGCTGGCGTTTGGGTGGCTCTGTGCCTCGGGAGGTGGCAGTTGGCAGGGGCTGCTCACTCCCCACCCAAAAAGAAAACTCCTTTTCCCCAGCAGCGGAGTCCTGAGTCAAAGAAATTCACTAGTTTCTGGTTTTTGCGCTCTGTGGTTGCCTGAGGTTCATCTCAGCTTCCTGCCTGCACAGTGATAATAGGCTAGATAGGACAGATCAACACCTCATTTCCGGTTCCCCATCTTTGCAAGTGTCTCTTCGCTTCTGGGTCCTCAACCGTGCAAATACATCTCATCTCTGCGCAGCTGAACGGGTAGCGATCCCAGCCTTGAAAAGCACCATAGAGTTGGAAAAGGAAATGGGAAAGAGAGCGACCTTTTCTGACTTCCGCTTTCACCTATCAGTGCTTTGGGGTGGGTGTTAAAAGGCTTCCACCAGTCGTATTTGCTATTTTCTCCCTCAGAGGCAGTGATGTCCCTCTGAACGCCAGTTGCTTGGGAATTGCAAGTGGGGAGAGTTGGTCTCGAGTTCGGATCCTGCTTACGGGTTTTTCCATAGGGGCACCTGGTTGGTCACTGTGAGAACAGGATGCTGGACTAGTTGGGCCATTGGCCTGATCCAGTCGGAATCGCTTCGTGTTAAGATTCTGGGTTTTGGAAAACACTCCTCTCTTGTGTAAGCTGTGTCCCCCGACAGCTCTGCAAGTTGGGAATCGTGGGGGAAATTGGTCACACAGGAACGTATCCCTCGTCATGACTGATATGATTTAGACTCTGATCAGAAGGTCGGCGGTTCGAATCCCCGCGACGGGTTGAGCTCCCGTTGCTCAGTCCCAGCTCCTGCCAACCTAGCAGTTCAAAAGCACGTCAAAGTGCAAGTAGATAAATAGGTACCACTCCGGCAGGAAGGTAAACGGCGTTTCCGTGAGCTGCTCTGGTTCGCCAGAAGCGGCTTAGTCATGCCCGGAAGCTGTACGCCGGCTCCCTCTGCCAATAAAGCGAGATGAGCGCCGCAACCCCAGAGTCGTCCACGACTGGGCCTAATGGTCAGGGGTCCCTTTATCTTTACCTTTAACCTAACAACAACCCTGTGAGGTAGGTTAGGATGGGGGCGAGCCACTGGCCAACCCCCCACCCTTTTATTCTCACAACAAATGGAGCAGCTGGCAGGCTGCAAGAATAGTTGGGAGAGTCATTTGCCCCCCCCTGCCCCCTTCCTCCTCCCAGACTCCTGCATTATTCTAGCACAGGGGTCAGCAAACTTTTTCAGCAGGGGGCCGGTCCACTGTCCCTCAGACCTTTTGGCGGCCGGACTATCTATCTATCTATCTATCTATCTATCTATCTATCTATCTATCTATCTATCTATATTGGGGGAGAAATGAACGAATTCCTATGCCCCACAAATAACCTGGAGATGCATTTTAAATAAAAGGACACATTCTACTCATGTAAAAACACACTGATTCCCGGACCGTCCACGGGCCATATTTAGAAGTCGATCGGGCCGGATCCAGCCCCCAGGCCTTAGTTTGCCTAAACATGTTCTAGCATATGTGGGGTTGCATGTTTGACAAGGGAGAGCGTCTCTCTTGACACAGTTTGCAGGATCGTCTGCTCTGAAGTGCCTCCAGATGTCAGGTTTCTCTCTGCCCTCCTCGCCACGAATCGGCTGCCAGGAGCAAAAACAGGAAATGTGACAGGAAACACTTCGGAGAAGAGGTGTCTTTTGCCATTGGGGTGAAGCGGGGACTCTGGAGTAGCAGCTGCCGGCACCGGTGTAGCTGTCTGGCTGGTCAGTGTCTGAGGTTTCGGCCTGGTAGCCCTTTTAGAGAAACCACCACCAGGCCTCTCCAGCATTCTAGTCCTCAGCGTGGTTTTGAGCCATCTCCTCTGTTGGATTTGGAGCCAGGTACCGTAGCAGCACTGCGGTCCGTTCCAGAAAGGAAGGGACAATAGCAGACAGGACTGGGAGGTTTGTTCGTGTGATTCAATCGACTGCCTTTTAAATGGCTTCCTTTGGGGGGGGAACCCTGCCCTAGTGTTAGAAATTAGCCAGGTGCCAGGCGCGTTTTGCAACTGGCGCGGGTCCAACTGCGACCACGGCTCAGGGTTGCAGAACTTGTAGAACTCAGCAGGGAGGAGGCGGAGGAGGATAGGGACAAAATTAGGATGAGTTGGGTCTGCCTCTCATTGGCTCTGGTGCCCCCTGCTGTTGGGCTCCCTGTCTTCTGCCCTACCAGCCACAATGGGCGCTAACCCTGAGGATTTGCAATCAGTATCTGTTCGTTGTTAGCTCATTTAAATGAACAATTTTCTGCAGGCAGATTAGGAGATTTTTCCAGGTAATGTTCTGTTTCTGGAAAAACTCCTGCGGGAAACTTTTCCTGTTCTGTTTCCAGATCTCTGTTTGGAGTCCTTTCCCCTGGAGAGATCTGGCAGCAGGTTTTAAAGGCATTTTATTGTTTATTTTTTTTTGTTTATTTTTTTACGTGGCCCTGTTAAATTGGCTCGATGGTTTCATTTGGCTCAGTATACCTATCGTAATTGTGTCCTTCCCATTCCGCTGCTCGTAGAGAAGAGAGTTGTGTTGTTTTATTAGCACGTATTTCAAAGTTATTGGGCGCTGTTTGGATGAAGGGCAATTTTGGCTTTATAGATAAAACCGAGAAGGGTAGATTTTCTGGGGTGCTGCAGGAGTAACAGGCAGCAAGGTGGGGGAATTCTGAACAAGATGATGTTACTCCTTAGTTTGTTTCAAGGGTTAACCCTTTCCTGCCCAAGGGATGCATTCCTTCTGGGCAGCCCCTTTGGGGGGGGTGTAATGTGCCAATGGGGAACGGAAGCAAAAGGTGAGCAGAGCAATGGATATGACCTTCGTATGATGCAATGCATTCCAGCCATGCAAAAGCCTGAGGTTTCTTCTCTTTCTCCCCCACCCCCCCACACATGCAAACTCTCCTTGCTTGCAAAAGTCCCTGGGGAGAGTATGAAACAGGGTTGGAGAGGGGCTGTGACCTGGGAAGAAGGGTGCAGCTTGCAGAGAGACCCGAGGGCCAGGCAGAAGCATTCCAAGGGCCAGGGGTGTAGGAAGTGGGGGGCGGGCCGCCCCAGGTTCCATCATGGAGGGGGTGACAAATTATCAAGGAACAATTCCTGCCCTACTAGGGTGGTTCATAAAAAAAACTTTTTCTTTTTTGAAAATGCCTGCTCCAAAAGTCTTATCTTACTACACTAGGGATTATATAGCTATATATGAAATTTCATGCATATCAGTTAATATCTTGACCCTCCTCCATGAAAATAGCTGTTTACTTGGCCGTTTTCCTATGTCGTGAAGGCTGAAATTTCAATTCAGTGGAGCGCTTACTGTTCCCAACCCTAACCCTGCGGAAAGCCATCTAATTAGACTTTAATTGGATTTTGACATGTTTTTAGGAAGTAATTTAATTATTGTTTGATTTAATATCAGTGTTATGTATCTGATGTTAGCGCCCTGAGCCCGACTTCGGCCGGGGAGGGCGGGATATAAATAAAAGTTACTTATTATTATTCCTTTGTAAGAAAATCTGCAATAACGTAAAACAATTTTTGCAGGCAAAAACAAATAAAAATTCAATGGGGGGGGTGACAAGAAATTTTCCGCACCGGGTACCACCTGACCTTCCTACGCCTCTGCTGAGGGCCACATCTGCCCCCAAAGTTCTCCACCTTTGGTTTGTTTTAGGTGTGTGTGTGCTCCCCCCCACCCCAAACCAATTATTTTTATTTCTTTGCTTCCCCGCCCCCCATCTCCCTGCCCCAATACAGCACCTCCCATGGGCCTGATAAACTGCCATCGAATGCCATGGAACTCTGTTCTAAGAAACATCCTCCAGGTGAGATCTTCTGATGGGCTGTTTTTTGGGGTGGGGGTGGGGGTGGGGAAGGGAGCGAGACTGACAGGGGCTGGGCCACCCCACCCACCCCAGTCAACCACAAAACTTGCGTGATTTAACTTCTCAGACTCTTTTTTTCTCACTCAGCCAGTGCAAGGTTGCCAACTTTTCAACTGATCTCTGCCCCTGTGTCCCCATTGTAGCCACTGGTGGGGGAACTGTGCTTTGAGAAGCTTTTGCTTAATTCCATTTCATTCGCAACCGCTTCCTCTGAGACCATGAAGCATATATATATATATATATATATATATATATATATATATATATATATATATAGGTGCCTAATGGTCAGAGCTGTTTGATGGTGCCCTGGAAGGCGATTGGCTCTTCCTTGCTGGAAGTATTTAAACAATTAAACAATCGTTCGTCAGGGATGCGTAGTTGCAAGATTCCTGTGTCCCTCGGGGAAGGGGTCAGACTGGATGACCGCACAAGGTCCCTTCCCATTCTAAAGTTCTGTGACAGATTTTCATATCCAGAGTATACGTACCCTTGCCAGCAGCATGAGGAGTTTGAGGGGTCTGTACCACTTCAGAAGGTACAGAAGGGACTGTACCACTTTAAACAGAAGGCGGTCTGGCCCCTTTTTTTTGAATTCATCCCCTTCCCCGTGTTAAAAACCAGCCAAATGTTCTGCAAGCAGACAAGCAGCGCTTCAAGGAGATCTAGCCCAGCCCCCCTCTCTCCCTGCTAAGCTAGCTTTCTACCTGCAAAGTCAGTGAAGATTCCTGAGCTGAGGAGCGGGCTGGGATTGGATGGCCTCTGGGGTTCCCTTCCCAATCTACCGCCCTATGACTTTTTCATCTGCGTCAGGCTGCTGTCTAAAGCACAGGAGCAAGGTGCATTGCCTTATTTTGTCCTTGGTCAGTTGGCAACCAAGCAGCCCGGACTACCTTACAGGGTTCTTGTGAGGAGAGAGAGCTGGGGTGGGTATCTCTGGCAGAAGAGGTGGACTGAGGTAAAAACAGATTTAATAACGAGCAGGAACCTAAGCAAAATGACTTTTTTGGGGGGTTGTCACCATTATAGTGATTTGAATGCCTTTGACAGACTCCGTAAGGTCTTTCTGGGGAGGGGGGCGCTGGGGAAGGGAAGCAGGCAGGCGAGAGGTCCCCCCCTCCTCGTCCCCCCCATGCAGCGGTTACCTAAGCAACGCTGTCCCGGCCCCTCATTGGCCGCTGTGTGGCGGTGGGCGGCCCCCGTCTCCTTCAATGTCAGCGTGGAGTTTTCTCCTGCAGCGAGTGGGGAGGGGGGGGCGGCAGCAGCAGCAGCAGCAGCCGCCGAGGCAGGAGGAGAATGGGGGGCACGGACTGGGGAGGCCGATGGGGGGCCGCTGCCTAAGCCCGGGGGGCCTCCTGCAAGGCCCCCCCTCCCCTTAAAACACACGCCAATCCGGACCGGCGGTAACCATGACGATCCCTAAGGAGATGCCCGAGAAATGGCCCTGGGTCGCCGTGGCGACGGGCAGCCGCGGACAGGCGCCTGGGGGGACAGGTATTTTTTTGGGGGGGGTTGACAAGTGAAAGTTTGGGGGTTCAGCTAGCAGAGTGTTTTATTTTAGGAGTGGGGGCTCCTTAAATATCCACGTCCAGCCTTTGTCCTGCCACGACCTCCTTGGAGAAAACTGTCATTGCAGTTCTCTCCACAAGCATTACCTCATACCGCGCCTGATTCCTCCCCCCCCCAACTCTGGCTCCTCTCCTTTGCACTATATTTTCTTTGGGGGGGACAGGAGAGCCCCCCCTTTTACCCAAAGGAATACCCAACGCCTCCATCCCCGCAAATGACCTTGCTTCTGAGACTGCCGAAAGCCGCAAGTTTGGAAACGGGGACCAAGTCCGTTCCGACAACGGATTGCGAAACCCGGAGCGGTTTTATTTCAGTATTTGGGACAGGCAGGGGGGGGGGGGAAGCTACTCCTGGGGTGCTTTTTTGTGGTGGTGGGGGGCATGCGAAGAATTAAGAGAGCCAGCCCATCTCATGCAGTTGGGTTATCCAATCCGCGACCCTTTGTGTTCAGCTTGGAACGGTTAGCGAGCCAGGGGTGCAACTGCAGGAGGGGGGGCAAAATGGGGTTACGGCGATTTTGGGGGTGGTGGGGGTTGTGTGCCGGTGGCTGATTTTTTTTGGCCTCTGTTTTCAGAGGAGGAAAGGCGGGTGAAAGCAAACGCCCGGGAGTATAACGAAAAGTTCCAGTATGCGGTAAGTATGGGGTTAGAAGTTTGCGGCTGGGGGGGATTTCTGTGTCTCTGTGTGTGTGAATTTTCTGGGAAGGGAGGGGTGGTGGAGGAACAACCCACTTTCTGTGGCGGGAACACGAAATCAGTGAAGGGGCGTGGGGCTGCGTTTATACCCCATAGAGAGGGATGTGAAAGGGGTGGTCTTTTTTGTTTTGTTTTGTGAGGAGTTAGGTACAGAAAAGGAAGAACCCAGATCTTTTCTTTTTGGGGGGGGGGAGATCAGAGGTGGTGATGGGCTCTAGGGATGTGGGTGTAAACATTTAAAAGGCTAACCCGCGGTGTTAGTGGTTAAGAGGGGAGGTAGCTGGGAGAGACCAGGGTTCAAATCCACACTTGGCCATGGAGCTCACTGGGCGTGACCTTGAGGCAGTCAGTGCCTCTCAACCTAATTTGCTTCACGGGGTTGTTGTGAGGATTGAAGGAGAAGTGGGAGAATTTTGGATTAAAATTTCCTTGGAGAAAATGGGAGATATAAATGTGAGAAGTAAATAGTTGTTTATTATAATATAATTATATATTTTTAATATATATTAATATATTTAATATAATATAATATAATATAATATAATATAATATAATATAATATAATATAATATAATATAATATAATATTATTATTATTTATTATTACTACAACAACTACTACTATTTGCACTTTCTGGAATGATGCACAGAATGATGCACAGCCATCCTTTGAAATCTGCAGTTCTCTGAGTTTTGCAACGTTGTTCTCCCAAACCAGGCGTACGAAAATGCACATCGAGTGTGCCTTGCAAATTTTACTTCAGCCAAAACAGCTTACAAAGAGGCATATTCCGTTACGGAAAACCCTTCTTCAGAACTGTGTATCCTTCGGCGAAACTGCACACGAAAAACCCCTGTTTTGAGTTAGGAGACATTTGCGCTAAAGCCCGGATGAATTTTCAAGGGAACTTTGAAACAAAACCCAGCAACAAATGTGGAAATGTGGAGAATTGGAACTAAGATTGGAAAATAAATGAGAAACTCCCATATGGAGAGGCGACTGCTGTTCAGTATTTTTTTTGGGGGGGGGTTGCGGAAAATCCCAGGAAACCTTGAGCTGCCTTCCGCTTTCCGGAAGCTTCTTCCCACACCCCTGTCCCGCTTCTGACTGGGCTTGACCCCTCGTATCTTGGCTAGGGTGTGTCTGTGAATAACTTCCTGTCCGGGGACAGCAGCCCAGCTCAGTGGTTATAAATAGAGCGTTAAGTGTGGAAGGCAGACAAAGAAAATTTGGGATATTTTTTCCTCTTTCCGGAGCGAAGGTGGAGAGAGAGATTTTGAGTCTTTACCCTCCAACAGTAAGTTGTGTTCCTAGTCCACATTATCCCCCACAGCCTAGTGTGCACATCCTAGTGTGTTGAACGGTAACTAATAAAAATGGCAAAGCGGTGCAGCTTTATTCGTCAGGAATTAACAAGGAGCACAGGGCGTTTCTTTGCGCTGAGTGAGCCGCCTGGTCCATCTAGCTCAGTACTGTCCACACTGATTGGCAGTAACCAATCTTATTTCTGCATGGACCAGATGACCAACTCTACAATTCTATGAATTCTATGATTCTCCAGGGTTTCAGGAAAGGAGTCCCTCCCAACCTTACCGGGAAAGGATTGAACCCGGGGCTTTTTGCACGCAGAAAGCAGGCCCCTGTTCCGATGTCCTTTCTAGCCGCTCCTTTCACCAGATAAAAATTGAAGTTGGTAGTCCTCACAGTTCTGGGGAAAAAGGGGGGGGGGCTGATTTGAACAGGAATGCAGGAAAGGCGCCTTATTCCGAGTCAGATCACCTCTGAGTCCACCTACCTCCATATTGTCTGCACTGACAGGCAGTATCTCTTCAGGATTTACCTTCCTGGAGATTATCGGAGATTCTTGGTGCTGACCTTTAAAGCCCTAAACGGTCTCGGTCCTGTATACCTGAAGGAGCATCTCCACCCCCATTGTTTGGGCCGGACACTGAGGTCCAGTGCTGAGGGCCTTCTGGCGGCTCCCTCGTTGCGAGAAGTGAGGTTACAGGGAACCAGACAGAGGGCCTTCTCGGTAGTGGCGTCTGCCCTGTGGAATGCCCTTCCATCAGAGGTCAAGGAAATAAGCAGCTATCCTATTTTTAAAAGACACCTGAAGGCAGCCTTGTTTGGGGAAGTTTTTAATATTTATTGCTGTATTGTTTTTAACACTCGATTGGGAGCCGCCCAGAGTGGCTTGGGAAACTCAGCCAGATGGGCTGGGTACAAATAATAAATTATTATTATTATTATTATTATTATTATATTGAACTCGGGTCATTCTACGTGCCAAGCTGACGCTCTGCCAGCTTCGACAGCCCTTCCCAAGGGTTGAAAACAGAGCGGAGAAGATCTGTTGGAGGAATTTTGGGGTGGGGGACTGCTGGAAAAGCTGGCCGTGGGGCGAGGCACGGCCTCCCCACAAGTTTCGCCATCTAATAATAATAATAATAATAATAATAATTAAAAAACAATTTATTTATACCCTTCCCAGCCGAAACCGGGCTCAGGGCGGCTAGCTCCAATAAAAATTACAATAAAATATAAAAGAAAGAAAAACCGTTAATTAAAATACAGGTTAAAATACAATTTAAAATTTAAATGCAGCTTCATTTATCGCCCAAAATCAAAACCATAAGGGGAGGAAAAAACATCAGACTGAGTCCAACCCGAAGGCCAGGTGGAACAGCTCTGTCTTGCAGGCCCTGTGGAAAGATGTCAAATCCCGCAGGGCCCTGGTCTCTTGTGACAGAGTGTTCCACCAAGTTGGGGCCAGTACTGAAAAGGCCCTGGCCCTGGTTGAAACCAGTCTAACAACCTTGTGGATCTTAAGGTCCTCTGCGGGGCATACCAGGAGAGGCGGTCCTGTAGGTACGAGGGTCCTGGGCCGTATAGGGCTTTAAAGGTCAAAACCAGGACCTTAAACCTGACCCGGTACTCCACCGGGAGCCAGTGCAGCTGGTAAAACACGAATGTTGTTTCCTTTCCTCTCTCCCCGCAGAGTAACTGCATCAAGACGTCCAAGTACAACGTGGTCACATTCCTGCCCATCAACCTCTTTGAGCAGTTCCAGGAAGTGGCTAACACTTACTTCCTCTTCCTCCTTATTCTCCAGGTGCGGCCCCTTCACGGGACTCTCATATTGGGGCAAGAGGGGAATTTGGAAGTGTTACACGGGCGGCATTTTGGTTTTGGTTTTGGAGAGTGGTGGAGGAGACTCCATAGCATAGCTGTCAACTTTCGGATTTGAAAATAAGGGATTTTTTCCAAACTTTCGGATTTGAAAATAAGGGATGCCGCGAGGGCGGTGCAATGGCACCAAGTAGCCTCGCCACCCTGCGCTCCAGAGGCTGCGCGTGAACGGGTGAGCGAAAGAGCGAGCGCATAGACGGCAGGCAGGCTGGCTGTCTGGTTGGGCGTGAGGGTCTGGCTGCACAAGGCATGCAAGCTCCGCCCCCAGTCGGTCTCAGACTCCTTATTGGCAGCCGAGCAACGCAGCTGAGGAGCCTCCCTGGCTGGCAGGGAGGGAGAGGAGCTGCTTCCTTTGGAATCCGGGAAATTGAAGGGATATCAACAATCCGGGATAGCAGCGGGAAACGGCATTGGAATAAGGGAGTTTCCCGCAAAAAAAGGGAGAGTTGACAGCTATGCTCCATAGAAGCACCCTGCCGCCTCTTCTTGCCCTGCCTTCACTTACCCTCTCGCCTGTCTTCCTCCACCCAGCTGATTCCACAGATATCCTCCCTCTCGTGGTTCACCACCATAGTGCCTTTGGTTCTTGTGCTTACCATCACGGCGGTCAAGGATGCCACCGACGATTACGTAAGCAAGGGGGGGGGGAAGTCGGGGAGAGGGGAGACCTGGGTCGGGGCTGGGGGCGATTTGGACCGCTTTGCTGGTTTCCCGGAATTCACATCCTGCCTTTCTTTCGCCGTGGAACTCACGGGATCATACGGGGCAGTTCCTCGAAAGGGGAGGTCAACCACTCAGGCGCTGGCCAAACCAAGACCTGCTTAGCACGAGTCAGCTGTGTGAAGCTGCAGCAAAAAAAGCTAATGCGGTTCTAGGCCACATTAACAGAAGTCGGACTGTCCAGAGCAAGTCAGAATCAGAATCAAACTTTATTCACATAGCCAACAGCCCATAGCAACTAAAATACAGAAAAAACAGATAAAAACATTGGAAAACGACCAGTCAGGAACAGAAGTATATAGATGTACAGTGGTCCCTCGACTTACGAAGGTAATGCGTTCCGAAGGGACCGTCGTAGGTCGAAAAAATTGTAAGTCGAGTCCCCATAAGAATGCATTGGGAGAAAAAAATTCGTACGTCGAAAAAACCCGCATCTAAACTTTGTAAGTCGAGGAAACCGCATCTAAAACAGCCGCGATTTCCATTCGGAGGTCGAAAAAATTCGTAAGCGCGTGGCCACTTTCTTCACTCATAACTCGAAAAATACGGAAGTCGGGTCATTCGTAAGTCGAGGGACCACTGTACTGATAGATCATATAGAGGTCAATGAGGCCCCAGTTTTGTGGCCTGAGATGATCAGTGGGGATGGTAAGGTTCTCTCGTTCATCAGAGCTATAGAGATAAGCTGATCGTGACATCTATAAGCCTCAGGTACATGGGCTGGTCATATATGCCGAGTTGACTTTCAGATTGTGGCCCTTAATCTCATTGCCCTCTCGATGAATCTGGCGACTTTCTCTGTTGTCAGGATGTTCTGGTCCGATAACAAGTGAAACGTTGTGGCCGCTGATGAGCGACCTGGGATGGAAAGTAAAAGGGGGGTGATAATCTCACTCCTCCAGAGCAAGTCATAGTACCGCTCTATTCTGCCTTGGTCAGACCACACGTGGAATACTGTACCCAGTTCTGGGCAACACAGTTTTAAGAAAAATATTGACAAGCTGGAAGGTGTGCAGAGGAGGGCAAGCAAGATGATCAAGGGTCTGGAAACCAAGCCTTATGAGGAGCGCTTGAAGGATCTGGGCATGTTTAGCCTGGAAAAGAGACTGAGAGGACATATGATAGCCATCTTCAGGTGGCTGTCACATGGAACCGTGTTTTCTGTTGCTCAGAGCATCGGACCCAAACCAATGGATTCAGACAACAAGAAAGGAGATTCTGACTAAACGTTAGAAAGAACTTTCTGACTAGGGTTGGACTAGATCAGGGGTAGGCAACCTAAGGCCCGTGGGCCAGATGTGGCCCAATCGCCTTCTCAATCCGGCCCACGGTCAGTCCGGGAATCAGTGTGTTTTTACATGAGTAGAATGTGTGCTTTTATTTAAAATGCATCTCTGGGTTATTTGTGGGGCATAGGAATTCGTCCATATTTTTTTTCAAAATATAGTCCGGCCCACCACATGGTCTGAGGGACGGTGGACCGGCCCACGGCTGAAAAAGGTTGCTGACCCCTGGACTAGATGTTACCCTTGCGACCTTTTCCAACTCTATGATTCTACCTGGAGATTTAACCTAGGACCTTCTGCACTCAAAGCAGAAGAATATAAAAAGAAAATAAAAAATAAAAAAATTCCTTCCAGTAGCACCTTAGAGACCAACTAAGTTTGTTCTTGGTATGAGCTTTCGTGTGCATGCAGGTATCTGAAGAAGTGTGCATGCACACGAAAGCTCATACCAAGAACAAACTTAGTTGGTCTCTAAGGTGCTACTGGAAGGAATTTTTTTATTTTTTATTTTGTTTTGACTATGACAGACCAACACGGCTACCTACCTGTAACTGAATATAAAAAGGCATAAGAAGACCCTGGCTGCTGGATCAGGCCCATGGTCCATCTAGTCCAGCATCCTGTTCTCACAGTGGCCAACCAAATGCCTCTGGGAAGCCTGCAAGCAGGACCTGAGTGCGAGAGCAACCCTCTGCACTCTGCAATTCCCAGCAAGTGGCGTTCAGAGGCCTCCGACAGTGGAGGGAGAACATAGCCATTGTGACTAGCGGTCCCTGATCGCCTGACCCTCCAGGATTGTGTTGAGGGATCTTCCTTTCATTTTGCATCGCAGCAGGGTTGGGCTAGATGACCTTTGGGTCCCTTCCAACTCTTAAGATTCTGCGATCTTGCTGTCTCTCCGCAGTTTCGCCACAAGAGTGACAACCAGGTGAACAATCGCCAGTCTCAGGTGCTGATCAATGGGATGTGAGTATTGCCACGGCGACTGTGATTCAGTGGCGGTGGTGCATTTCTGGGCGAGGGGAGGGAAATCTGTCAGACCAGCCATGGGTGATGGGGATCTTGTGGCCCTCGGGATGCGCCTGGACTCAAAACACCCCCCTTGGCCCCAGCCAGTATGGCCAGTGGTTAAGGAGGAGGATGGGAGTTTGAGCCCAGCAAAATTTGGAGGGCTGTGGGGGTGTCACACACACACACGGGTGTAGCGTGCCGCTTGGCTGCCGGGGGCGGCAAGCCAAGTGGCACCCCTGGGGGCGGGGCGGCGCTCCGTGCGCATGACGTCACGACGCGCATGCGCACAGAGCGACTCTTCCGCCCCTCGCCTCCATGCCGCGGCTCCGCCCAGGGAGCCCAGCAGCGAAAAAAGGCATTGAAAGGGGGGGGGAACAAAGCAAGCGCTTGTCACCCCCTCCTCACTGGCCTGCCCCTCTCCTCCATGCCGCGGCTCCGCCCAGGGAGCCCAGCAGCGCAAAAAGCCGCTGAAAGGGGGGGGAAGGCTATTTTTGGCGCTGCCGGGGCGGAGCCGCAGGGGCAGCCAGCCAGAGGGGGTGTCACGTCAGCGACAAGCGTGACACCCCTCCTCGCTGGCCGCCCCGGCAGCGCCGAAAATAGCCCCCGCCCCGAGTGTCACCCCCACCAGGGCGCTGCCCAGGGCGGCCCGCCCCCCGCCCCCCTTGCTACGCCCCTGCACACACACACACACACCGGGGTGGCTGGTGGCCATTGAGAGTGATGGAGCAGAAGGCAGGGAGCCCAACAGTAGGGGCAGCTGGAGCCTGTGATTGGTGGAGCCGGAGCCTGTGATTGGTGGAGCCGGAGCCTGGGATTGGTGGAGCTGGAGCCTGGGATTGGTGGAGCCGGAGCCTGTGATTGGTGGAGCAGGAGCCTGTGATTGGTGGAGCAGGAGCCTGTGATTGGTGGAGCAGGAGCCTGTGATTGGTGGAGCCGGAGCCTGTGATTGGTGGAGCTGGAGCCTGTGATTGGTGGAGCCGGAGCCTGTGATTGGTGGAGCCGGAGCCTGTGATTGGTGGAGCCGGAGCCTGTGATTGGTGGTTCCCCATCCTTGAGTTAAAACAAGTGTTGGGAATGCTGGACTGCAACTCCCATCATCCCTGGCCATTGACCGTGTTGGCTGGGGCTGATGGGAGTTGTAGTTCAGCCACACCTGGCGGGCCAGAGGTTCCCCCACACCTGATCGAAGTAAATATATCTAAGCGATGGGGTTGGGCTTGTCTGCCTGTTTTCATTTGACACATCTTCTTTTTCTCCACGGCCAAACCCCTCTCCCCAAATCTTCCCCACACCTGGTCCTTATAGCCTCCGTCAGGAACAGTGGATGAACGTTCGCGTTGGTGACATCATAAAGTTGGAGAACAACCAGTTCGTGGCGGTGAGTCCTGGCCGAGCCCCGCAGTGCCGTTTGCCCCACTAAGCTGCGTGAGACCCACAAGCACCTGCAAGCTGGGAATGAAGGAAAGGTCTGGTGAGCCATGTTGGGGAAGGGCGAGTAGAACACCTGCCTTGCGTGCAGAAGGTCCCAGGTTCAATCCCTGGCATCTCCAGGTAGGTCTGGGAACTCTCCCTGCCTGGAGAGCTGCTGCCAGTCAGTGTAGATAATACTGAGCTGGATGGACTGACTTGCACTAAGGCTCCTGCTTATGTTCCTGTTAAATCACACTTTTGCACGGAACCGTGAGGACTGGAACCTTAGTTTATTTTCAGGGAAAGGACTATATTGCTCTGTGGGAGAGCACCTGCTTTGCGTGCCGAAGGTTCAATCCCCAGTCGCATCTCTGAGCAGGGCTGGGAACTGTTCCCTGCCTGAAATCGTAGAGAGCTGCTGCCAGTCAGTGTAGACAATACTGAGCTAAATGGACCAATGGTCTGACTCGGTATAAGGCAGCTTTCTGTGTTCCTAAATTATAACGTAGCCTTTGGGGTCCCTATATTGAGAGATTAGGACAGTGGTACCCACTCAGTGCCGGACAGGCAGGGGAGGGCAGGTCCCTGACAATGACTCATTCCCAAAATATAATTCTAAATGACCCTCTTACACACATACGTTAAGTATGTATACAAACTCAATGAGAGGTGTGAGCTTGCTTTTGCCGGGTAATCTCATGTACAGGTGAAACTCGAAAAATTAGAATATCGTGGAAAGGTTCATTTCTTTCAGTAATTCAACTTAAAAGGTGAAACAAATATATGAGATCGACTCATGGCATGCCAAGCGAGATATGTCAAGCCTTTATTTGTTATAATTGTGATGATTATGGCGTACAGCTGATGAGAACCCCAAAGTAACAATTTCAACTTTGGGGTTTTCAACAGCTGTACGCCATAATCATCACAATTATAACAAACAAAGGCTTGACATATCTCGCTTGGCATGTCATGAGTCGATCTCATATATTAAACTCCAGTAGCTAATGAAAACAATTGCTTACATAAATGGACTTTTCCACAATATTCTAATTTTTCGAGTTTCACCTGTATATTCAGTGTAATTTGAGACAAGCAAAGACTCATTTCCTCATCCACACAAAGAAACTTTTCTCGTTTCTGATCTTCCCGTGGCTGGGGCAGACGGGCGGGATATAAATAACAAACTTGTTATTTGTCAGAGTTGAAAATCCCTGTTCACAACAACTGTAGAATAGCCAATGCGCTTGCTCTTGTTTTGAAAATGTATTTATCCATATTCCGCAAAAGAGAGAGATTATTCTGATACTATACTATACCGTATAGTATCATGGATAGCTCAGTCGGTGGAACATGAGACTCTTAGGTGGAATCTACACACATATAAAAAAAATGCTGTGAAAATGCTTTTTTTTATAAAAACGTTTTGAAAAATACATTGGATTTGGCATAGCTCACTGTTGCCGTCTAGTGTCACTTTGGAAAATTGCATTTGACAACGTATTTAAATGCATTTGACGCTCTCCCCCCCCCCCTTGCCAATACCAGTGTGGTGCGCTATACTCTTTGAGAACCACTGGATTAGGAATATAAAGGGCTCAGTCTGCACATTTGTGTGAATTCAGGCACAGCCTCTGTGGCTAATATTTGCTGTTTCAGCCTCTTTCCTCCTCCTCTCTCCCCAGGCTGACTTGCTCCTCCTGTCCAGCAGCGAACCTCATGGACTTTGCTACATCGAAACGGCAGAGCTGGACGGGTGAGTGCTGACCCGTTTCCCATGCTCTGCCCTCAGCAAGTGGGGCAGTTGAGGGGGCTGCCATCATGTGTCTCGGAAAGCGAGCCTTGCGCTATTGGGTTTACGCATTGAAGCCGTTGTCTGCTCATTTGGATGGAGGTCTCCGTCGGGGTGGGAACGCTAGCATGGTGTAGTGGTTAAGGTGCCAGACTAGGACCTGGAAGAGACCAGGGTTCAAATCCCCGCTTAGCCCTGAAGGTCGCTTGGGCCAGTTGCAGCCTCTCAGCCTAATCCTACCTCACAGGGTTGTCGCGAGAATAAAATTGGGAGGAGGGAGAACCATGTATACCGTGGAGAGGTTGGATGGCTATGTGTCCTGGATGGTTTAGTTATTTTTTATTTTTTATTTTTTTATATTTTATATTAAGGGACGCAGGTGGCGCTGTGGGTTAAACCCCTGAGCCTTGGGCTTGCCTACGTGTTGCGTTTGTATTGTTGTGATTGGTTCTTATTGCAACACAGGGGGTTTTTTTTGGTTCATCAGTGGGCTGGCCTGCATAATCTCCATTATTTGGTCCTTTTACTCTTTAAGTAGGGGACGCGGGTGGCGCTGTGGGTTAAACCACAGAGCCTAGGGCTTGCCGATCAGAAGGTCGGCGGTTCGAATCCCCGCGACGGGGTGAGCTCCCGTTGCTCGGTCCCAGCTCCTGCCCACCTAGCAGTTTGAAAGCACGTCAAAGTGCAAGTAGATAAATAGGTACTGCTCCGGCGGGAAGGTAAACGGTGTTTCCGTGCGCTGCTCTGGTTCGCCTGAAACGGCTTAGTCATGCTGGCCACATGACCTGGAAGCTGTACGCCGGCTCCCTCGGCCAATAAACCGAGATGAGCGCCGCAACCCCAGAGTCGTCCGCAACTGGACCTAACGGTCAGGGGTCCCTTTACCTTTACCTATATTTTATATTTTATATTTTATTTATACTCTGCCCATCTGGCTGGGTTTCCTCGGGCACTTTGGGCAACTTTACAACACATATAAAACATAGTAAAACGTTTTATATTTGAGATTCGTGCATTGCAGGGGGTCAGACTAGATGACTCTCGGGGTCCCATCCAACTCCACAATTGTATGATTCCTACCACCTTGAGTTCCTTGGAAGAAAAGGCGGGATATGCACGAACTAAATGAATAAAATGATACTTTATTATTCCCCCCCCTAAAACCAATATACCGCTTTATTGTAAAAACAAAACCCCAAAGCAGTTTACAAGAGGAATAGAACAATGACATTATCGGTAAGAAAACAGTTAAAAGAAACAATTTGAAACCTCAAAAAAATAATTAAAACCGATAAGCTGAAAACCACATTGAAGCACATGTCAACGTTCCACATGTCTGGATAGACTTGCTTAAATAAAAATGTTTTTAGTGAAGGTGCCTGGCTGTTGTCAAAAGGCAGGGAGTTACATAGGGTGGCTGTTTTTGGCATGTTAGTTATTTTTCTTCCAAGGGGATCCGAGCCGCTTACCTGGCTCATTTCATTCATCCTATTTATGTACTGCTTATGTTTAAACAAGGCTCTTCATGGTTATAAAGGTAAAGGGACCCCCGACCATTAGGTCCAGTTGTGTCCGACTCTGGGGTTGTGGCGCTCATCTCGCTTTATTGGCCGAGGGAGCCGGCGTACAGCTTCCAGCTTTCATGGTTATAACTCAGGTCCAAATATATATTAGAAAAGAATAGAGAATTTCTACGTTCTATAAAAATGCCCTTGACAGCAAAATAGAACCTCGGCCTTCCGATCAAAGCATTTCAAAATTTTGCCCGCAAAGCGGTTTGCAAATCGGCAAACAAATGGGAGCAGGCTCAGCGGAGCCTCCCTGTTCAAACACAGTCTATCTGAATGTCAGTTGTTGGTGGGGGAAGTTGGTAAACCAGCTGGCACTCGGCCGTAGGCTTTTTCTGCCTGCCTTTCTGGAGACATCTGTGAGAGAAGCAGGACATTGTACATCTTGGATTCCTTCTTATTGAGGGGTAGGCTTGAGTGTGAGGACTGCCCCCCCCCCCCCGGGCAGGGATCCAGGACCTAGGCGCCTGGGCCTGCTCCTTGCCCCCCCCTCCATGCTTAATGCTGCTTTTGCCTCCAGGGAGACCAACATGAAGGTCCGTCAGGCCATCCCAGTGACGTCGGAGCTGAGTGACACCAGCAAACTTGCGCACTTTGATGGTGAGTGGGGGGGGGCGTAGTTTTGCATGGGACACAGAGCATGCAGGTTTTCCCAACTGGCCCTCGGGACACCCCCTCCCTCCTTGAGTGTGTTTTCCTTAATCTCTTGGTGCTGAGAAAGGCTCCCCACCTCTGGTTTGCCTGGTGCCACCAGTGCTTTGCAGGTTGCAAAGGGATGGGTCCCTGCCCCAGGTAGCTTATATTTAAAAAACTGCTGAGGGAACAGGAGGAGGGCAAGGGGAAGCATCCTCAGTGAAACTCCAGCCAGATAAGTCTCTGCCCCAAGGATCTTCCAGATCTGAACTTTCGTTGAATTGGAAAAGAGACTTGAGGGCTTCAGCAAGGGAAAAAAGGAGGAAATGAAGAATGAACCTGAGAAAGGGCTATTTAGACCTTGATGTAGTTCGGGTAGAAATCCTCGTCAAGGTGATGATGATAATAATAATAATTAATAATATTTTTTTATTTATACACAATCCATCCAGCTGTGTTTCCGCAGCCACTCTGAGTGGCTCCCAACAGAATATTAAAATCACGATAAAACTTCAAACATAAAAAACTTCCCTAAACAGGGCTGCCTTCAGATGTCTTCTGAAAGTCAGATAGTTGTTTAGTTCCTTGACATCCGATGGGCAGGCGCCACTACCGAGAAGGCCCTCTGCCTGGTTCTCTGTAACCTCACTTCTCGCAGTGAGGGAACCACCAGAAGGCCCTCTGAGATGGACCTCAGTGTCCGGGCTGAACGATGGGGATGGAGACACTCCTTCAGGTATACTAGGCGGAGGCCGTTTAGATGGACCATGAATAGCTGAGCTCCCTCTTCCTCTTAGTCTCTCATGGGCTCTGGCGCCACCTGCTGTTGGGCTCCCTGCCTGCCACCCAGTGGGCACCTCCAGCCTCTGCTTGCTGCACCCAGCAAAAGCGATCTTTGCATTTCCTAGCTTGGAGGAAATGCAAGTTCCTTCCGGCTGGGGATTTTGTTACAAATTGACGCCTTTCGGCTTCAGGGGAGGTGATCTGCGAGCCGCCCAACAATAAGCTGGACAAGTTCAGCGGGACGCTCTACTGGAAGGACAGCAAGCACCCCTTGAGCAACCAGAACATGCTGCTTCGTGGCTGTGTCCTCCGCAATACAGAGTGGTGTTTCGGCCTTGTCATCTTCGCAGGTGCGTGAGCTTATCTTCAGCTTATTTCAGTTTTCCTTAAAGCGGTTGAGGTACCCTGCTCTTCAGCCAAGGAGCCTCACCCAGAGCACCTTGCCTTCCCACCCCCACCCCAACCCCCCAGAAAACCAGCCTGCTCTTCGGTGCACAATCTGGAAAGACCCGACACGCAAGGAAAAAGGGAGGGGGTTTATTGTCCCTCCCTCACCTGATCTCTCATAGCCTCCTGAAGCTCCGTCAGGATCTGGTTGAAAAGAGGGAAGAATTGTTTCACACGGTCACAGCAATGGGGGGAAGTCAGTGCCCCTAACCCTTGGCTCATTTATTACTGTATTTTGCGCTCCATAGTGCGCACTTTTTTCCTCCTAAAAAGGAAGGGGGAAAGTCTGTGTGCGCTATGGAGCGAAGGCACTGGCCGGCAGCGGGATCCCTCGGCTGCCATTGCAGTCAGAGCAGAGGGATGCCTCTGCCACCGGAGCCATGGCCCCCGGCGGGGCGGGAGAGGAATGGACAGCCCAAAAGCAGCCCTTTTGGGATGTCCGGTCCTCCCCCTGCCCCTGGAGAGCACAAGGAGGGAGGGAGGGAGATGCTTCCCCCACCTCTCTCTCCTTCCATCCGTCCTTCCTTCTCTCTTCCCTCCCTCTCTCCCTCATTCTTTCCCTCTCTCTTCCTTTCTTTCTCTCTCTCTCTTCCCTCCCTCCCTCCCTCCCAGCCTTTTACAGGAGGAAAACCAGAAAAAAATATTTTTCTTGTTTTCCTCCTCTAAAAACGAGGTGCGCGTTTTGGAGCGAAAAATACGGTACATTTCATTTCATAGAACCATAAAATTGTAGATTTGAAAGGGGCCCCAAGGGTCATGTAGGCCAGGGGTCAGCAACCTTTTTCAACAGGGGGCCGGTCCCCTGTCCCTCAGGGGCCCCTGTCCCCTGTCCGGTGGGCCGGACTATATTTTGAAAAAAAATATGAACGAATTCCTATGCCCCACAAATGACCCAGAGATGCATTTTAAATAAAAGCACACATTCTACTCATGTAAAAACACCAGGCAGGCCCCACAAATAACCCAGAGATACATTTTAAAATAAAGGACACATTCTACTCATGTAAAAACACTCTGATTCCCGGACCGTCCGCGGGACGGATTTAGAAGGCGATTGCGCCGGATCTGGCCCACGGGCCTTCGGTTGCCTACCCCTGATCTAGGCCATTGCAGGAAATTTACATCGTTACGGGGGCAAGTCCTCAAAGCAGTAACTGCGGTACCTTGGATCTTAATTTGTTCGGGGCTTCGTAACTTAAGGACCTGGGGCCTTGCTCTGGAGTAGATGGGCAGCCAGTGCGGATGTTTTAAATACGGGAGTCACATTAAATTACATCAAGTTCCTCCTGTCTGTTTATTTCTCTGGCTCCTACAGGCCCAGACACCAAACTGATGCAGAACAGCGGCCGCACGAAATTCAAGAGAACGAGCATTGACCGCTTGATGAACACCTTGGTGCTTTGGGTGGGTAAGCTCCCCCCTCCCTCCCTCCCTCCCTAGAATTCTAGAGTTGGATGAGACCCTCCGAAGGTCATCCAGTCCAACCCCCTGCAATACAGGAATTCTGCCTGCAACCATCCCTGGGTGGGCTCGAACCACCAACCTTCTGGTTAACAGCAGGATGCACTGACCGGTTGCGCCACAGGAAGGCTCCCTTCTCCCCACAGTTTTTAAGCAAGGAGTCTCCCCTCCCGTTCTGCCTGAGCATAGAAGATTCTGCCCTCTCTCTGTGTGTTTTATTTGTCTGCTTTTAATACCCTGGGCACCTTCCCCCGGCAGATCTTCGGCTTTCTCGTCTGCATGGGCGTCATCCTGGCCATCGGCAACTCCATCTGGGAGTACGAGGTGGGCGCCTGCTTCCAGATCTACCTGCCCTGGGACGAGGCGGTCGACAGTGCCTTTTTCTCTGGCTTCCTCTCCTTCTGGTCATACATCATCATCCTGAACACAGTCGTCCCCATCTCCCTCTACGTCAGGTATTTTGGGGCGCTCTCCTCCCCTCCCCCCGTTTATGTTGCCCTTAATAATTCCTAGTGATTATGGGGTGTGCCTTTCAATATTCTCAGTAGCTTAGTTCTCCAGTAAGGGGGTAATGATATATTAACGGGGTACAGGCCTGACGTACGGTTGCCTGGACATGTTAAAAAGGGCCTGTGGTTAATCTTAACCATGGTTAGTCTTAACCATGGTTAGTCTTAACCATGGTTAGGGAAAACAAGCCAGCTTTATAAACTAGGTTTTGGAGGTAGCTCGTTTCTGCTGCGCGTAGTTTCAACTGACAGAAATCTGCCCGGTTTTGGATGTCACGACAAACTGCAAGGTGTCTAAAATGAAAGCGAAATCTCCCATTCTCCTCCTTGCAGACAGAAAGGGTCAGTGAGACTGATCCTTCTGCAGCTTTGTGCAGGCATGGCCTCTATGTAATACAGGCCCACAATCCTTGCATCAAGCCCTGTAAGACATGCCAGCATTTATTACACCCCTATTACAGATGGGGAAGGTTGAGGTCGAATGACTTGCCTACTGCTTCACCTCCAACGAGTTCACAGCTGAGCTGAGATTGCAACTGGAGCTTGTGCTAACTCAAAACCCGCCTGTAACTTCAGGAGGAGACGGGATTGAGAGTTGGGATCCTCCTAGTGGTGCAGTGATGAAACTGCTTGCACCTTTGCAAAGCTAAGCAGGGGGGACTGCGTGTTGAGATTGCCGCATTGCAGGGGGTTGGACTAGATGGCCCTCGGGTCCCTTCCAGCTTTACAAATCTGCGATTCTACGAGAGGTGAGCGGGCAGAATTTCAGGAAGCGGGCATGAAGTGTGGCTTGCCTGTCTGATGCTGTTACCAGGAATGATCTGCTGTGCTCATCCCACCTTCTCCCAACGATGCCTCTGTCACCCACGTTTAGTATGTCCACATTTCTGTTTTTGGTTTCATCTTATTTTCTCCCTGCCTTTCTGCCTGCAACCCTGCTATCTGTGTCTGTTCTCATTTCGGTTGGTTTAATTTCTCTTTTTCTTTTGGATTCCTTAGCACGAATTTCTCTTTCTCTCTCACACCCTTAGCCCCCAGGTAAGAGCATGCGCCGCCACCCCAAATCCTCTCCCCCCCCTTCCCACTTTGCTTGGGTCCTTGTGGTGAGGTGGGGGTGAGTGGCACGTCCCATTCCATAGCATCCTGTGAGCTGCATAAGGGATATAGCTCAGTGGGTATAGCATGTACCTGGCATGCAGAAGGTCCCAGGTTCGATTCCTGGCATCTCCGGGTACAGATGGGAGCATCTCCTGCCTTTAACCCTGGAGAGACTCTGCCAGTCAGTGCTGACAGTGCTGAGCTGGATGGATCAATGATACACCTGTCTAAGGCAGCTTCCTGGGTTTCTCTTAGTTCAGTTCCACAAGCAATTATTTTTAAGATAAGGCCATAGCTCAGTAATAGAGCAATTGTTTTGCTTGCCAAAGGACCTGGGTTCAATCCCAATGACATCTCCAGCTTGCACAGCTGACACACAGGGAATAATAATAATAATAATAATTTATTATTTATACCCCGCCTATCTGGCTGGGTTTCCCCAGCCACTCTGGGCGGCTTCCAACAGAACATTAAAATGCAGTAATCTATTAAACATTAAAAGCCTCCCTAAACAGGGCTGCGTTCAGATTTCTTCTAAAGGTCTGGTAGTTGTTGTTCTCTTTGACATCTGGTGGGAGGGTGTTCCACAGGGCGGGTGCCACTACCGAGAAGGCCCTCTGCCTGGTTCCCTGTAACTTGGAACCGCCAGAAGGCCCTCGGCACTGGACCTCAGTGTCCGGGCAGAATGATGGGGGTGGAGACGCTCCTTCAGGTATACTGGACCGAGGCCGTTTAGCAGCTTCCCTGCCCATTAGCTGAGCTGGTCAAGAAAACCCCTGCTGCACAAGCCTGGGGGGCAGTGGGGCTTGCTCATGTGTTAAGCAGTGAGGCCTCCAGCTCGCGAGAAGACCTTTGAACTCTGTGGAGGGTCTGCTCGCAAGCCAGGGCATGCGGGTGGCGCTGTGGTTTAAACCACTGAGCCTCTTGGGCTTGCCGATCAGAAGGTCAGCGGTTCGAATCCCTGCGACGGGGTGAGCTTCCGTTGCTCTGCCCCAGCTCCTGCCAACCTAGCAGTTCAAAAGCACACCAGTGCAAGTAGATAAATAGGTACCACTGTGGCGGGAAGGTAAACGGCGTTTCCGTGCGTTCTGGTTTCCATCACGGTGTTCTGTTGCGCCAGAAGCGGTTTAGTCATGCTGGCCACATGATCCGGAAAGCTGTCTGTGGACAAACGCCGGCTCCCTCGGCCTGAAAGCGAGATGAGCGCTGCAATCCCACTTTTGACTGGACTTAACCGTCCGGGGGTCCTTTACCTTCCTTGCGAGCCTGTTGGACTGTCCAGGGAGCTCCCCATTTCCAGGTTCCTGGCACTGCAAGTGTGCAAGAGTGGCTGGGGAAACTCAGCCAGATGGGCGGGGTACAAATAATAAATTATTATTATTATAAAATATGTCACTTGTAAATGGGGAGTGGCCTGTACTGATTTAGATGGACCAAATGACCTGACTCATATGAGGCAGCTTCCTGTTTTTCTATAAGGTATAGTTTGCTATCTTTCCACCCCTTCCCCAAACCCTGGTAGGGGAGAGCGTTTAAGGCCTGTGACCAGCCGATTCCCAGATCTTCCTCTCATTTCTCAGTGCTTCTCTTTGTTTCTTTGTTCATTCGTTGGATTTCTATCCCGCGGGCTCAGAGCAGCTTTTACACCCTCCTGTCTGTAAATCTGTGGTTTTGGGGAGCCTCCAGGCAGGCCGGGGGGCATTTGGTGGATCTCTCCAGGCCCTGGGCCCAATCCAGAGGCAAGGAACCCTTTCCAACTCAAGGGCCTTTCTGGGCAAGTTTTCGAGGGCCACGTGCCAGTGGTAGTCCGAGCCAGAGGCAAAAAGAGAGAGCGGGTGTAAGGGCTCGGGGTTGTCTCCTCGAGAGTAAAGAGCCAGAAACATCCGTTCTTCTAAAGCTAATACTTTATTTACAAACTATGTACATCGGAGCGTTTAAGATTCATGTCCGCTTGAGTTGGTTCCAGAATCCGGGAGTGGCTTTCGCAGGTTCCTCCCCCAACATAGAAGCTTTGGAATTCCAAAGCGTTGCCTCCTTTCCTTACGCTTTCCCCCCCTACGCATTTGGGGCGACGGAAGTAGCTGCCCGCTTTGCTTCTCAGACCACTCAGGTGGTGCTGGGGCTGTGTCCGCACCTCTGACCCTCAGCTCCACCGCACTGGCTGGCAATTCCTGCTCCTCACCACTGGGGCTTTCCTTGCTATCCCCGCTGGACTCCGAGCTGCTTCCCAGGAGAGGCTGCACTTCCCTCCACCCCTCCTTCCCCGTCTCAAGAGCCTTGCGTGAGGTCAGATCCCTGACAGCGGGGGAATGAATTTTACCTTGGTTTCCATCCGTGCGCTAACCTCTTCCTCCTCCCGTGTCTGCGCAGCGTGGAGGTGATTCGCCTCGGGCACAGCTACTTCATCAACTGGGATAAGAAGATGTATTGCGTGAAGAGGTGCACGCCGGCCGAGGCCCGGACCACAACCCTGAACGAGGAGCTGGGGCAGGTGGAGTACATCTTCTCTGACAAGACGGGCACCCTCACCCAGAACATCATGGTCTTCAGCAAGTGCTCAGTGAACGGGCGTAGCTACGGTAAGCCAGGTGGCCCAAAAAGCAGACGAAGCCGGGCTCGAAACCAGTTTTGTTGTCATTATGACTAGGTTTAAAAAAAAAATATTAGTTGCTGTTACTGGTTCTTCTTCTTCTTCTTCTTCTTCTTCTTCTTCTTCTTCTTCTTCACTACAGTGTACCTTGGTTCTTGAACTTACCATATTTTTCGCTCCATAAGACACACTTTTTTCCTCCTAAAAAGTAAGGGGAAATGTCTGTGCGTCTTATGGAGCGAATGCATGGTCCCTGGAGCCAAATTGCCTAGGGGCCAAAAGCAGATTGTGCTCTTTTTTTTACAAAGAGAGAAGAGGGTGTTGAAAGGAAGCCGCTGAACAGCTGTTTAGCAAGCGATTGGGGAGAGAGATAAGGCTCCCTTTCCAGCCCCGAACCCTTGCCCAGGCCTCCGTTGTTGAATGCAGAGGGAGGCTGTTTGTTTCCCCAGCGACATGTGACTGGCTGATTAGATTATCTGTCTGGAAACTGTAGAAATGGCTCTCTTTCCTGTAGGACTAGAAGCTGCAGAACTGTGAGTTGAACCCCATAAAAATGGGGCTTTTCCTCTTTGAAAAAGAAGCTGCACCACTTTCAGCTGATACTCAAAAAAGCAGGGCTTTTCCCTTTGCAAAAAAAGCTGCACCACTGAGCTGATCCTCAAAAAAGCAGGGCTCTTCCCTTTGCAAAAAAAAGCTGCACCACTTTGAGCTGATCCTCAAAAAACCAGGGCTTTCCCCCTTTCCTCCTCTAAAAACTAGGTGCGTCTTAGGTTCAGGTGTGTCTTATGGAGCGAAAAATGCGGTAATTCGTTCCGGGAGTCCATTCGACTTCTGAAACCATTCAAAAACCAATGTGCGGCTTTCGATTGGCTGCAGGAGCTTCAAGCGGAAGCCGCGTCGGACGTTCAGCTTCCGAAAAATGTTCACAAACCAGAACACTTACTTCCAGGTTTGCAGCGTTTGGGAGCCAATTTGTTCGGGAGCCAAGCTGTTTGAGTACCAAAGTACCACTGTACTGTTCAACTGGCTGGCTACCCCAGGCGAGGGTAGCCAATGGGTCTCAAACCCCGGTGAGTTAGGGACTTCCACTGCATGTGAAGACAGACTCCAGCGGATTGGACGGACGAGACCAATAATGGGCCCGACGGTCAAGAAAGCAGTTTCTGCACATGCTGTAGAGGGGAGTGAGGGGCAGGTGGGGCTCGTCCGCCTGGGAAGGGAGCCCATCTAGGAGAAGGAATGAGGTTGTTGTCGTTTAGTCGTTTAGTCATGTCCGACTCTTCGTGACCCCATGGAGCAGAGCACGCCAGGCACTCCTGTCTTCCACTGCCTCCCGCAGTTTGGTCAAGCTCATGTTGGTCGCTTCGAGAACACTGTCCAACCATCTCGTCCTCTGTCGTCCCCTTCTCCTCGTGCCCTCCATCTTTCCCAACATCAGGGTCTTTTCCAGGGAGTCTTCTCTTCTCATGAGGTGGCCAAAGTAATAATAATAATAATAATAATAATTAATAATAATAATAATAATAAATAACTTATTATTTATACCCCGCCCATCCGTTGCCCTACTTTTCTTTGGACCACATCAGCGAGGCCAAGAGGTGGGTCTTTTCATCTCGGCAGCCCACCCCCAGAGGCACGCTCCATTGCCTCTTGAGACAGATGGAGGCCAACAAGAAGAAGTTGCTATTGATAGAGACCAGGGTTCAAATCCCACCTCAGCCTTGAAGCCCAGAAGGTCTCGGGTTCAATCCCTTGCAGGTAGGGTTGGAAGAGACTTCTACCCCCAAATCCTGCTGCCAGTCAGCGTAGTCAGTATTGAGCTAGATAGACTGTGTATAAGGCAGCTTCCTATCCTACTATGGTGTGTCGATACCTCCTCTCTTTCTCTCGCCCTCCTGGGTCGTAACCCTCACTCTTTATTTTTCTCTGTTTCGCAGGTGATGTCCTGGACGTTCTGGGTTACAAGGCTGAGCTCGGAGAGGTAGGAGCTGTGGCGACGTGATGGATGGCAGAAAGGAACGGGGAAAGGGGTTTTTATTAAGGGGAGGCATGCAGTACAGAACCCCAGGGGGTGGGGCAGGGAGGGGAAACACCCACCCGCAGAGCTGCCACCTATTATCGGGAACAATAACAGTGATAACGGTCACCTAATCAATTTATACCCTGTTTCCCCTATTTTAAGACGTAGTCATAAAATAAGCCATAGCAGGATTTTTCCGCATTTGCGAAATATAAGCCGTACCCCGAAAATAAGCCATAGTGCGTTTTCTTGAGGAAAAAATATATAAGACGGTGTCTTAAAATAGGGGGAAACGGTATACTCCCATTAGGATGCATGGCATTCCACAGCGCGTAAAAGGACAAAGTCTCTGCCCCGATGAGCTTACAATCTATTTTTAAAAAAGATTAATCTTAAACTCCCCAATGTCCCATCTGGAGGATTAAAACCCATCGTTCGAAAGTAGGAGTTTTTTGTTCCGAGCGGCATATTTGTCCTGGAAGCACAAATGTGGTCCCGTTGACTTAAAAATATGGACCAAATGAAACCTTTGCTGCAGATCCCCCCCAAAAGGTTTAGGGTGGCTTTTTATATGCCCTCCATTATCCCTTGTCAAAATAGGCATTATTATTTTATAATAACTTTTATTAGTTTTCAATTACAACTAATAAAAGCCTCAAAAAATAGGCAATTATTATCTTGGGTGATATTGCTGGTTACTGGAGGCTGCTTTGTTTGGGCAAGTGTTAGCAGGAGCGTCCTACTCTCGTGTAGGACCCTGGCAGAGACACATGCCCGGCTGGAATGTTCTCTCCCTCCTGGTTGATCGTTCGGGAGCTTCAAAAGCTTTCTTCTGCCCGAACATCACAGCGACTGATACCAAGAAGCATCAGCACACTTAGGGATCCGCAGAGTCTTCGCAGCAAGCGTAACAGACCTCAGCAACTCAGCGTTGTGGCTAATCTACTTTATTTACATATAAACACACACGGAGCACTTCAACACGGCTCCCTCTTTCTCTAGCATCAGACAGCAAAGAGAAAGAACAAAGGACAATAGTCCCACTTCATGGAACACAGTAACACAAACATCCTGTCTCCGTCACTTCCCATTCTGTGGAATGAAAACATACACCGGCATGTGATAGACAACAATCCCATGACTGCAGACACGGGGAATGAATCTCCAACAGTGCCTCACCAGCTTCACTCGGCTCTCCGCCAACTCCTCACCTGCCTCCCAACATCTTCCCCCTCCATCCTCTCAGTTTTGATCATGTCAGAACTCAGCAGGAGCAGGAGAATGGGGGGCGAAACTACATCTGTTGGCTCCACCTGCCATTGTCTCTGGTGCCCCCTACTGTCGAGCTCCCGGCCTCCCACCCTACCAGTCCCCACGCTCACCCGGCCACCACTGTTCGTAACCCTTTCTTCTCCTCCTCCTCTCTCCTCACCTCCCCCAGAAGACAGAACCGGTGGACTTCTCTTTCAATCCCCTGGCGGACCCCAAGTTCACCTTCTGGGATGCGGCGCTGCTGGAAGCGGTCAAGCTTGGCGACCCTCATGTGCACGAATTCTTCCGCCTCCTCTCCCTCTGCCACACGGTCATGTCCGAGGAGAAGAGCCCAGGTTGGGATCGGGGTCTTTTAAAAAAAATCGGGTTGTGGGAAGAGGAGGAGGTGTTGGTCCTGCTACAGGGATGGAGAGTCTTCCGAAGTTTACGTTATTCCTTGAAGGAGAAATACTTGAAAATGATTTACAGATGGTATTTAACTCCAAGTACGCTTGCTTAAGGGGTGGCGCTGTGGTCTAAACCACAGAGCCTAGGGCTTGCCGATCAGAAGGTCGGCGGTTCGAATCCCCGCGACGGGGTGAGCTCCCGTTGCTCGGTCCCAGCTCCTGCCAACCTAGCATCTCCTGCCTTAAACCCTGGAGAGACTCTGCCTGGCAGAAATGATACACCTGTCTAAGGCAGCTTCCTGGGTTTCTCTTAGTTCAGTTCCACAAGCAATTAGTAATAGCTCAGTAATAGAGCAACTGCTTTGCTTGCCAAAGGACCCGGGTTCAATCCCAATGACATCTCCAGCTTGCACAGCTGACACACAGGGAAGCAGCTTCCCTGCCCATCAGCTGAGCTGGTTAAGAAAACCCCTGCTGCACAAGCATGGGGGGGGGCAGTGGGGGGGGCAGTGGGGCTTGCTCATGTGCTAAGCAGTGAGGCCTCCAGCTCGCAAGAAGACCTTTGGACTCTGCGGAGGGTCTGCTCGCAAGCCAGGGCATGCAGGTGGCGCTGTGGTCTAAACCACTGAGCCTCTTGGGCTTGCCGATCAGAAGGTCGGCGGTTTGAATCCCTGCGACGGGGTGAGCTCCCGTTGCTCGGTCCCAGCTCCTGCCAACCTTGTAGTTCGAAAGCACGTCAAAGTGCAAGTAGATAAAGAGGTACCGCTCCAGCGGGAAGGTAAACGGCGTTTCCGTGCGCTGCTCTGGTTCGCCAGAAGCGGCTTAGTCATGCTGGCCACATGACCTGGAAGCTGTGCGCCGGCTCCCTCAGCCAATAAAGCGAGATGAGCGCCGCAACCCCAGAGTCGTCTGCGACTGGACCTAATGGTCAGGGGTCCCTTTACCTTGCTAAGATGTATAGGACTGAATCAGATAAGTGCTGGAGATTCAATGAGGTGGAGGGTATGCTCTTTCATATGTGGTGGACCTGTAAAAGGGTAAAAGAGTATTGGGAAATAATTCATAATGAACTGAAAAAAGCGTTGGGACTGTTGATGGAAATAAAGAACAAAATAAACAACTGAGCTATTCCAGCAGTTAAAACAACAACATGAACTTCAGGGACTGAGCAGGTGTGTCTTCAGGAGCCCGCAGAATGCCAATGTTGATGGCGGTCTCTCGTATTTCAGGAGGAAATATAGCTGTTCGGTAGCGCCAGTTTCAGATTTCCCTCTCTCTCTCTCTCTCTCTCTCTCTCTCTCTCTCTCTCTCCTCCCTCTTTACCCAAACAGGGGAGTTGTTTTACAAAGCCCAGTCCCCAGATGAGGGCGCCCTGGTGACCGCCTCCCGTAACTTCGGCTTCGTTTTCCGCGGGCGCACCCCCAAGACCATCGTGATCCAGGAGCTGGGGCGGCCCGTCACCTACCAGCTTCTGGCCATCTTGGACTTCAACAACGTCCGCAAGCGCATGTCGGTCATTGGTGAGAACGGGGCAGCTGCTGGTGGAGATGTGGGTGGGATGCCAAACCTTGGGCTACTGCAGGGGTCGGCAAGGCTTACTCCCGCGGAGATCCTCCGTGGGCTGGACCAGCGCAGCGCGGGAAATCGCTTCTGAGCATGCCCAGACGCCGGAAATCGCGCCTGCGCAGGCGCAATTTTCGGCGTCTGGGCATGCTCAGAAGCGATTTCTGGCGTCGCAGACATGCGCAGACGCAGTTTCCAGAACCGTGGAAGAGAGTCACTGCGCCGCACTGCGCTGGTTTAACGATTTTAACTGTTTACAAGGGTCTTT
Source organism: Darevskia armeniaca (assembly GCA_034641395.1). Lineage (NCBI taxonomy): Eukaryota > Metazoa > Chordata > Lepidosauria > Squamata > Lacertidae > Darevskia > Darevskia armeniaca. The sequence goes on from JAWWNF010000841.1 coordinate 928,085, forward strand.
AACATAAGTTATAACATTTCCCGCATTCCTTATTTAAAAAATTTCGTTTTTCTGATTTCTGAGTCTTCCGGTCATTTTAGCCATTTCAGCAGTCCATTAACTTCATCTGCCATTCTTCTCTGGTTGGGACTTTATCTTCTTTCCATCTCTGAGCCAGTAACATCCGTGCAGCCGTAGTCATATACATAAATAGTCTTTTCTGCTCCCTTGGGATTTCGGCACCTAGAATTCCTAAAAGGGAAAGCTTCAGGGTTTTTTTTAGAAAAGGTTATTTTTTTAAAAAAATTCCAACTCAAAACCACCATATTTTTCGCTCCATAAGACGCACCTGAACATAAGACACACCTAGTTTTTAGAGGAGGAAAGGGGGAAAGCCCTGCCTTTTTGAGGATCACCTCAAAATGGTACAGCTTTTTTTGCAAAAGGAAAAGCCCTGTTTTTTTTTTGAGGATCAGCTCAAAGTGGTGCAGCTTTTTTTGCAAAGAGAAAAGCTCTGTTTTTTTGAGGATCAGCTAAAAGTGGTGCAGCTTCTTTTTCAAAGAGGAAAAGCCCCGTTTTTATGGGGTTCAACTCAGTTTGCAGCTTCTAGTCCTACAGGAAAGGGAGCCATTTCTACAGTTTCCAGACAGATAATCTAATCAGCCAGTCACATGTCGCTGGGGAAATAAACAGCCTCCCTCTGCTTTCAACAATGGAGGCCTGGTCAGGGGCGGGGCTGGAAAGGGAGCCTTATCTCTCTCCCCATCGCTTGCTGAACAGCTGTTCAGCGGCTTCCTTTCAACATCCTCTTTTCTCTTTATATAAAAAAAAGCACAATCTGCTTTTGGCCCCTAGGCAATTTGGCTCCAGGGACCATGCATTCGCTCCATAAGACGCACAGACATTTCCCCTTACTTTTCAGGAGGGAAAAAGTGTGTCTTATGGAGCGAAAAATACGGTACATGTATTTCACCTCGAGCTGACTGAAGGAAAAACGAGCTAAAACAGTAATAAATAAATGCCAACCTGCTTGTGCTTAAAATCTGTGGGGTTTTTGTCTCCTCTCCCTTTGCCTCCCCTCCCTGCTCCCCATAAGTACGGAACCACGAGGGGCAGATCCGGCTGTACTGCAAAGGAGCAGACACCATTTTGCTGGAGAGGCTTCACCCAGGCCACCAGGAGCTGTATAACGTCACCACTGACCATCTGAATGTAAGTAGTTTTTGGGGGGAGCGAGAGAGGGGGTGGGTGGAAAGCAAGACTGCCGTTCTGTGGGGCTACTGATGGTTGCCAATTTGGGCGGCACATTTTTGGAGGGTAAGCCTATCAAGGGCTGCTAGCCCTGGTGGCTGTTGTTCTTCCTCCGCAGTAATGTGCCTCTGAATACCAGTTGGTGGGACTCGCAAATGGGGAGATTTGCTCCCCATTGGGGCATCCGGTTGACCACTGAGAACAGGATGCAGGGGGGCTAGATGGGCCCCCTTTGGCCTGATCCAGCAAGCCAGGCTCTTCTGACATTACTTACGAAACCTCCAGGTCTACAAAGGAGGAATAACTCTACGTGAATAACTGGGGAAATATGATTGGTTAAACAAAAGTCTAAGCAGGGATTGAAACATGCTCGGGAATTGAGAACAGGATGGCAAATAAACGATAAAATGTTACAAACTTCAAAGATGGGGAACAAATTAGGAAAAAGGTATTGCATTGTGAGCTGCAAAGGAGGGAGAGAAAATAAACTTATTGAAAGCGGGGTAGGAAGTCAGGTAGGAAGAAAAAGCGACGATTAAATAGAATCGTACTGAGTTGGGGGCAAACCACGGCGATCAGCAAAAAGTGCTTCCGGCTTCTCCACCTCCTCCTCTTCTCCTCCCCACCTCCAGGAATATGCCGGCGAGGGTCTGCGGACGTTGGTGCTGGCCTATCGCGACCTCGAAGAGAGCTACTACGCGGGCTGGGCTGAGCGCCTGAAGCGGGCCAGTTCCGCCGGCGAGGGTCGCGAGGAGAGGTTGGCCCGGCTTTACGAGGAAGTGGAGAACGACATGATGGTTGGTGTTTTTCACCGCTGCGTCGCTCGTTCTTGTTTTTATTGCTTGAGCGGGTTTTTAAAATTATTTATTTATTTACAGTTTTTAAATATAAAATCTAGTTGTTCATATATTACATGAATTGCAACTGTAGGTGTATTGTGTTGGGCCAGGGCGTGTCTTTCCTTCGCCGCTGCGTGTTTTCCTGCCGTTCGCGGGAGGTCACAAATGTCCGACGGGTGGCTGCGGTTTGCGCGGGGCTGCCTCGCGGGCCAGATTCGGCCTGCGAGTCAGAGGTCCCCCACTTTGTGGTATCAATAATAATAATAATAATAATAATAATAATAATAATAATAATTTATTATTTATACCCCGCCCATCTGGCTAGGCTTCCCCGGCCACTCTGGGCGGCTTCCAACAAAAATTTTAAAACACAATAATTCAGCAAACATTAAAAGCTTCCCTAAACAGGGCTGCCTTCAGATGTCTTCTAAAAGTCAGGTAATTGTTGTTCTCTTTGATATCTGATGGGAGGGCATTCCACAGGGCAGGTGCCACTACCGAGAAGGCCCTCTGACTGGTTCCCTGTAACTTGGCTTCTCGCAGGGAGGAAACCGCCAGAAGGCCCTCAGAGCTGGACCTCAGGGTCCGGGCAGAACGATGGGGGTGGAGACGCTCCTTCAGGTATACAGGACCGAGGTAGTAACTTCGCCTTTTGTTTTTGTCTCCGTCCAGCTGCTGGGGGCCACCGCCATCGAAGATAAGCTGCAGCAGGGCGTCCCGGAGACCATTGCCCTCCTCACGCTGGCGAACATCAAGATCTGGGTGTTGACGGGAGACAAGCAAGGTGAGGCGGTCGTTCCAAACGCCGGCGGAATGTGTCCCGTTTTACAGCCCGACCCAGGAATGTCCTCGCAACTCTTTATTACAGCACAGCCTGCTTGGTCCAAGGGGCCTCCTAAATCCACTTTCACACTACGTTCAAAGCGCTGTGAGACCGCCGTAAACCGTCATGGCTTCTCCCAAAGGATTCTGGGAGCTGCCATTTTGTGAAGGGTGCTGACGGTTGTTAGGAGACCCCCCTGCCTATTTCCCTCACAAAGCTGCAGTTCCCAGTGGTTTAACCAGGGAATTCTGGGAACCGTGGTTCTGCCGTTCGAGGGAGGTTCTTGGGGCCCCATTTTGAAAATTTTTACTTCTGGAAGGTTTGGGTTTTGATTCGGGCCTGTCCTCTCTCTCTCTCCTCCCTCAGAGACGGCCGTGAACATCGGCTACTCATGCAAGATGCTGACGGACGAGTTGACGGAGGTCTTCATCATCACGGGGCACACGGTTTTGGAGGTTCGGCAGGAGTTGCGGTGAGTGGAAACCCGCGGGCATGGCCCACTTGGTGGTGGCCCCTCCATTAGGGAGCTTTCTCTGCCTTTCCATTTCTCTGGCACCAAACATTCCGTGGAAGCAGAAAGTGCTGCTCTGTTGGCTAGTCAAGGTGTGGAGGGAACACATTTCCTGCTACTGGTGTTGTTCCAGCAGCGGTGATCTCTTGGGGCCAGGTTCCTGAAATGGACAGGTCTAAAGACAGCAGTGGGACGTGGGTGGCGCTGTGGTCTAAACCACTGAGCCTAGGGCTTTCCGATCAGAAGGTCGGCGGTTCGAATCCCCACGACGGGGTGAGCTCCCGTTGCTCGGTCCCAGCTCCTGCCAACCTAGCAGTTCGAAAGCACGTCAAAGTGCAAGTAGATAAATAGGTACCACTCCGGCGGGAAGGTAAACGACGTTTCCGTGTGCTGCTCTGGTTCACCAGAAGCTGCTTAGTCATGCTGGCCACATGGCCTGGAAGCTGTACGCCGGCTCCCTCGGCCAATAAAGCGAGATGAGCCCCGCAACCCCAGAGTCGTCCGCGACTGGACCTAATGGTCAGGGGTCCCTTTACCCTTAAAGACAGCAGTGGGTGGAGCAAAAACCAAAAATGGTCAGGGGCAACCCTTCTCTCTCTTTCTCTCATTTCCACACTTCTCTCTGCTACTGCTTCTCTCTCCTTCCTTCCTTCCTTCCTTCCTTCCTTCCTTCCTTCCTTCCTTCCTTCCTTCTCTCTCTCTCGTCTCTGTGTTACCCATTGCCCCTTTCCAAGCCTCACAAACGGAAAGGTAACATTCAAAAAAATAAGCCCAATGAACAGCAACAACAAAAACCCCATAGGAATAGTTTGCCGCAGCTCCCTCTGACCTGCTGAACCTGTCCCTCGAGGGTTTGGAAAGAAGGCAGGTGAGTCCTTGGCTGGTTTTCCGTGGCTGCTTCTGAAATCCTTTTCCCCACCTGCTTTCCTCCCCTCCTTCTCCGGCAGGAAGGCTCGAGAGAAATTGGTGGACTCTTCCCGGTCCGTGGGCAATGGGTTCACCTACCAGGAGAAGCTCTCTGCCGCCAAGCTGACGTCCGTGCTGGAGGCGGTGGCCGGGGAGTACGCCCTGGTGATCAATGGGCACAGCCTGGTAAGTTGAGTGCCAGGGGGAGGGTACCTAGGTACCTGTATTCACACCATACAGTTACAGCACTTTAATACCTCTTTAAACAAAGAATCCTGGGAGCTGTAGTTTAAGGGCCCAGGGAGTCCTCGGGAGACATGACTGCCCCTCGCAGAGCTACAGTAACACATTCTATGTGCAGTGATCGCTTGACTTACGAATGACCCGACTTCCGTATTTTTCGAGTTACGAGGGATCAAAGTGGCCGCGCGCTTCCGATTTTTTTTTACTTCCAAAAGGAAGTCGCGGCCGTTTTAGATAGGGTTTCCTCGACCTATGAAGTTTAGATAGGGTTGTTTTCGACCTACGAATTTTTTCTCCCCAATGCATTCCTATGGGGACTCGACTTACGATTTTTTTGACATCCGACGGTCCAGTCGGAATAGATTACCTTCGTAAGTCGAGGGTCCACTGTATGGTCTTTTTTGTGGGAGGCGGATTGCTGGTTTGTTTTTGTTTTATTATGCATTTTGTGTTCTCATGTGTGTGTCTGTGTGTGTGTGTAATTATTAAATTTTCTGCTTTAAAATTTAGAATATTCATTTAACCAACTGTAAAATATCAGTGACCTCCCTTCCATGGTTCATTTTGCATAACATAAATCCCTGCATATTTTAAATAAATCAAGCCATTCAGTATTCCATTATTGCATCCATCAAAAGTTGTTTACGCTGTTGAATTTATCTTAATGCTTAATTTTGTGTTTTCATGTTGTGAACCACCCTGTGATCTTTGGATGAAGGGCTGTATATAATAATAATAATAATAATAATAATAATAATAATAATAATTTTCCTGGAGTGGTTATTTGCTTCTGTGTCTGGACGATAGATATGTGGGAGAGAGGCCTGCTGGATAACATCCTGCTCTCCCAGGTGCCCATGGGAAGCCTGCATGCTGGATTTGACCGCAGCAGCAGCAGTTGCGATCCCCAGGACCTGGTATCCAGAGGCATAATGACTCTGACAGTGGAGGCAGAACATAGCCATTGTGCCTTGACTTCTCCTCTGTGCATTTTCCTAGTCCTCTTTTAAAGCCATCCAAGTTGGCGGCCATTACTGCCCCTGTGGCGGTGAGTTCCACAGTTTAACTCTGCGCTGCATGGACAAATCCTTTTAGCTGCCCTGGACCTTCCAGCACTTGGGTCAGGTGCTTGTGGGTCAGGTGCTTATGAGGAACGGCTTAGGGAGCTGGGTATGTTTAGCCTGGAGAAGAGAAGGTTAAGGGGTGATATGATAGCCATGTTCAAATATATAAAAGGATGTCATATAGAGGAGGGAGAAAAGTTGTTTTCTGCTGCTCCTGAGAAGAGGACACGGAGCAATGGATTCAAACTACAAGAAAGAAGATTCCACCTAAACATTAGAAATAACTTCCTGACAGTAAGAGCTGTTCGACAGTGGAATTTGCTGCCAAGGAGTGTGGTGGAGTCTCCTTCTTTGGAGGTCTTTAAGCAGAGGCTTGACAGCCACCTGTCAGGAATGCTTTGATGGTGTTTCCTGCTTGGCAGGGGGTTGGACTGGATGTCCCTTGGGGTCTCTTCCAACTCTATGATTCTATGATTCTTGTATGTTCTAAGAGTAACGAGAGAGGGAGGGGAAAAAACTATTCTCTATCCTCCATGTAATACTTTCATTTTATAAGCTTCCATCATGTCACCTCTTAAACACATACGGCTTGCCAAAAAAAAAAAAAAGGAATCCTGGGAATTGTAGTTCCCCCCTGGAGCTACCATTCCCATCACCTTTTTGTCTGCAGGATTCTCTGGGGGAATCTCCCCAGAGCCTAATCCAGTTATTCCGCAGGTCGCACTGAGTGTCCCTCACTCTCCTCTCTCCCCGCAGGCGCATGCCCTGGAGGCCGACATGGAGCTGGAGTTCCTGGAGACGGCCTGCGCCTGCAAAGCCGTCATCTGCTGCCGCGTCACCCCCTTGCAGAAGGCCCAGGTGGTGGAGCTGGTGAAAAAGTACAAGAAGGCCGTCACGCTGGCCATTGGCGACGGGGCCAACGACGTCAGCATGATCAAGAGTGAGTCCCGGGGCGGCGCTTGCGTGAGCTTTCGTCTTTTTAGTTCTGAGGATGCGTATTTTTTTTCCAATGCCACAGCACAAAAGGAAAACGCGTTGGGAGGGAGGAGGAAATAAGCAGACTTCTGTGACGAAGGCAGGGTGGGAAAGTTCCAAAGAGAGGCAGAGCCAATTGGCTGGCACGATGGATTGAGGCACCTGCTTCCCTGCTCTGGCCCTGCCTACCACTGAAATGTGGCCTCTTAGAAGGGAATGTGGTCCTCTCTCCTGTTCTAGAAACAGAGAGAACCACATGTGCTTTGTCCTTCCTAAGATGGAAGGTGGGGGATCTGAGCTTGGGGTGCCTTAGCAGCCTGACTTCCCTTACCCCTCTTTCCATTTCCTGTGTTCCCGGCAGCCGCCCACATCGGGGTTGGAATCAGCGGCCAGGAGGGCATCCAGGCAGTGCTGGCCTCGGACTACTCCTTCTCGCAGTTCAAGTTCCTGCAGCGCCTCCTGCTGGTCCACGGGCGCTGGTCCTACCTGCGCATGTGCAAATTCCTTTGCTATTTCTTCTACAAGAACTTTGCCTTCACCATGGTGCACTTCTGGTTTGGCTTCTTCTGCGGCTTCTCTGCCCAGGTGACTTGGCTGGCGGATCGGAGGGGTGGGTGGGTGGGGCGGGGTCCGCCACGGCGGCTTCCTCCAGGCTCACGCTTCGTCCTACTTCCTGGATGAGCCACACGTTGAGTGAGCGTAGCCTATCAGGGTCACAGAAAGCAGGGGATGGTGTCGCGAAAGCTATCCAGCCCAGTTAATTTGGCTACCTGATTGCCATAGCCAAATGAATTAAGCTAGGGTTGTGGGGATTAAAAGAGGGGGGGAACCACTCATCCTACCCTGAGCTCCTCGGAGGAAAAAGGGGGGGTATAGATTTAGTAAGGCGCTGAAGGCAGTGATTTCACACGGAGAGAAGGAGAGGTGTCATGGATTAGCCACACCGGTGATCCCAGCCTATCAGGGATCATGCAATGAAGGGGATCAGGCCACCCTGCTAAATAGCCAGTCTTCTTTGGTGATGACAATCATTATAATTTACTATCTGCCCTTCACCGTAAGGCAGGCACCCCCAAACTGCGGCCCTCCAGATGTTTTGGCCTACAACTCCCATGATCCCTAGCTAACAGGACCAGTGGTCAGGGATGATGGGAATTGTAGTCCAAAACATCTGGAGGGCCGAAGTTTGGGGGTGCCTGCTGTAAGGTCACAGGGAATTTTAGAACAACTGAAACACAAACAGTTTAAAACAACTTGCAGTCAAGGTTAATAATAATAATAATAATAATAATTAATAATACAGTGCATCTTCAGAATTCTTCTGAATAAATTTGCCCAACGCACCTCTGTGGAGAGGAAGGACAACATTTTAGGGGCTGCCACAGAGAAGGCCCTCTCCTGCCACCCCTCAACCATCTAAGAGCAGTTGGAATAGCCAGTAGGGGCCCCCTCTGCGAATCTCAACACCCCAAGGGGGTCTGTAGAGAAGGAGGGGGATCTTTCAGCTGTTTGGGTCCTGAGTCGATTTAGGGACTTGTTGAGGGCTGATGAAGTTGAAGGTTTGAAAATCCTACACACACACATCAAAAAAAAAGCTACTGTAAAATGTTATGGAAATGCAGCAAACTTCAAATTCCAGCTGAGTGACTGGGTTTTGTTTTACACCAGCGGGCCTGTAGGGGGCAGCAAAGACCGTGAGCTCCTTTTGCCCTCCTCTCCCTGGTCTCTCAATTTCTCCCTCTCTCTTTTCAAAGACTGTCTATGATCAATATTTCATCACGCTGTACAACATTGTCTACACCTCGCTGCCAGTGCTCGCCATGGGTGTCTTTGACCAGGTCAGTCATGTTAATTCTGCAGTGTGGTATAGTGGTTAGAGGGCAACAGGTTGCCAAAGGCTGCTGTGAGCCAGATGGACCAGTCAGTGGCAGGGGCTGGGAACCCACGGCTCTCTCAGATGTGGGCCCCACAAGTTTTCCCCACCCGTCATGACCCAACCAATCAGGGATCCTAGAGTTGGAAGGGACCACGAGGATCATCTTCTTGTCCAACATAATCTTTTGCCCAATGCGGGGCTCGAACCCACAACCCTGACATTAAAAGTCTCATGCTCTTGCTACTGAACTGTCAAATTCAAACGTAATTCCGGAGGGGGGGGTAAAGTGGGGTTGGGGAACCCCACGGGCCTTTAGATGTTGTGGGACTCCAACTCCCATCAGCCCCGCCGGGCCCAAAGGACAGGGACGCTGCGAGTCCAGCAAGGGCCACAAGGTTAGATCAGTGGGTTAGATCCTTAGCTCAGGCCAGTGGTTCCCAACCGTTCGAGCGACTGCCGCCCTGTTCAATAAACCAATCCCTGGTGCCTCCTTCCCTATAAAAAGCATTACTCAGAACAGCAGTTTGCACGACCCACCAGGGAAGATAAAAGTTGCATTATGGCACTATTGAACTATTTCGTTTAACTCAACACAATGAATGGGCTTGATCCAGCAATACCAGCTTTTCAGAGTCCTTTACACCTCCAGCGTCCCCATGCAGCCCCCTTGCCTCCTAACACTCTCCCTCAGGTAATCCCACCATTCCCCGGGGGGCAGTACAGCTTACTTTGGGAACCCCAGGGTTAGATATTGACAGAGCTTTTGCCTGAATGGCCAACTGACAGAGCTTTTGCCTGAATGGCCAACTTCTTCTGGTGTGTGTGTGTGTATGTGTGTGTTTGTCTATCTATCCCAGGGGTAGGCAACCTAAGGCCCAGGGGACAGATGCGGCCCAATTGCCTTCTCAATCCGGTCCGCAGACAGTCTGGGAATCCGCGTGTTTTTACATGAGTAGAATGTGTCCTTTTATTTAAAATGAAATCTCTGGGTTACTTGTGGGGCATAGGAATTCGTTCCCCCCCCCCAAATATATAGTCTGGCCCACCACATGGTCTGAGGGACGGTGGACCAGCCCATGGCTGAAAAAGGTTGCTGACCCCTAGTCTATCCCCTTTGGCGAGTCTGCGTTGTGTGTGCCACACCCGGTTTTTGACCATGTCCGCCCGTGGCCTGCGTGCCCCACTTGGGGCGGTCCTGCCCTCCGGCCTCAAGTCTTGTCCCTGCCCCGCTCCCTTTCCCTAGGATGTGCCTGAGCACCGCAGTCTGGAGTACCCCAAGCTGTACGAACCGGGGCAGCTCAACCTGCTCTTCAACAAGCGGGAGTTCTTCATCTGCATCGCTCAAGGGATCTACACCTCCGTCTTCATGTTCTTCATCCCCTACGGGGTCTTCAGCGACAACTCCCACCTGGCCGACTACCAGTCCTTTGCCGTCACCGTGGCGACCTCCCTCGTCATCGTCGTCAGTGTGCAGGTAGGACAACAAACCCACCCACGCACCCCAACAACAACAACAACATATTTATATATCCCACCAGTCCCGACTTTCTTCTTATCTGCTGCAAATAAAACAACTGCTCCACCCAAGGTGTATTTGCATCAGCATGAGCCCAGGGGGCCAAGGGTGGTGCATTCTGGGAGATTTTTTGCCAGGGGGCTAAAGGCAGTGCGTTCTGGGAGATTTCTACTAGCCCTTGGCATTGGTGAAAGGGGATCACTGCACTGCATCCCCAGTTAGAATAATTGCGTTATTATGAGTTTACTGTATAATCTTGAAAGGAGGCATGTGCTGCGAGGGGGTGTCACTGTGAATATCACGAAGGGACCCTGCGCTTCTGAATTTGTCGCTGCACCACCGGTGGTGAGGGGAAAGCACTCCACATATGCTCAGTGGAACCCTTCTCCAAGATCCGGGGCTCACGCTGTGGGGCGGCAGGAAGCACCTGTGCCATCCCTCGCCCCCATGATGCTCTGCTTGACCTTCTCTCCCCCCCCCCAACAGATTGGCCTGGATACAGGATTCTGGACGGCTATCAACCATTTCTTCATTTGGGGCAGCCTGGCTGTTTACTTTGCCATCCTCTTCGCCATGCACAGCGACGGCCTCTTCCAGCTCTTCCCCAACCAGTTCCGTTTTGTGGGTGAGTCTGGAGACTGCTTCTCTGTTGGCGCCTGCAACTTCCTCTCTCTCACTCTCTCTCTCCGCCCTGCCCTCTCTCACACATGCCTCATTTCTTTGCCTCGCCACAGAACTATTATTGACAACTCCTATTGGTGCATTCTGGGAGATTTCTACTGGGGCCCAAGGGCTGTGCATTCTGGGAGATTTCTACTGGGGCCCAAGGGCTGTGCATTCTGGGAGATTTCTACTGGGGCCCAAGGGCTGTGCATTCTGGGAGATTTCTGCTGGGGCCCAAGGGCTGTGCATTCTGGGAGATTTCTGCTGCACAGCCAGTGGCCATGCATTAGATGACATTTCTGCGAGGTGGCCAAGGTGCATTATGGGAAAGTTCCTTTACACTTTGGGCCACCTCTTATGTTCAGGGGGTTGGGACCCAGGTGGCGCTGTGGGTTAAACCACAGAGCCTAGGGCTTCCTGATCAGAAGGTCGGCGGTTCGAATCCCTGCGACGGGGTGAGCTCCCGTTGCTCGGTCCCTGCTCCTGCCCACCTAGCAGTTCGAAAGCACGTCAAAGTGCAAGTAGATAAATAGGTACCGCTCCAGCGGGAAGGTAAACGGCGTTTCCGTGCGCTGCTCTGGTTCGCCAGAAGCGGCTTAGTCATGCTGGCCACATGACCCGGAAGCTGTATGCCGGCTCCCTCGGCCAATAAAGCGAGATGAGCGCCGCAACCCCAGAGTCGGTCACGACTGGACCTAATGGTCAGGAGTCCCTTTATGTTCAGGGGAGGGGACGGCAGGGGGACCTGGTGTCCAGGCTGTCATGAGCTCCCTCGCTTCCCAGACCAGAGGTGCCTCTGAATCTTTCCCTCTCTCCCTGACCTCTTGCTTCCTCTGCCCAGGCAACGCCCAGAACACACTAGCCCAACCTGCCGTGTGGCTGACCATTGCCCTCACCACCGTCGTCTGCATCATGCCTGTGGTCGCCTTCCGGTTCCTGAAGCTGGACCTGAAGCCTGAGCTCTCGGATACGGTGAGTTTGGGTGCAGAGGGATCCCAAATGGAAGATGAGGGAGAGGCCCTTCCTTCCCCCCCCCCCCCCCGAGGTAGACACCTTGTCTGTTTGCCAGTCCCCACTCTCCCTGGCAAATTCAGCTTCTCAATTTCCTTCTCTTTTTAATTATTAAAAATGAATATGTATCAATGCAAAAAAAAAAACTGAGATGCCCCAGCAGGTAGAGCATGAGACTCTTAATCTCAGGGTCATGGGTTCAAGCCCCACATTGGGCAAAAGATCCTGCATTGCAGGGTGGGGTGGCCTGGATGACCCTTGTGGTCCCTTGAGAGCCAGTGTGGTGTAGTGGTTAAGAGAGGTAGACTCATAATCTGGTGAACCGGGTTCGCGTCCCCGCTCCTCCACATGCAGCTGCCGGGTGACCTTGGGCTAGTCACACTTCTCTGAAGTCTCTCAGCCCCACTCACCTCACAGAGTGTTTGTTGTGGGGGAGGAAGGGAAAGGAGAATGTGAGCCGCTTTGAGACTCCTTCGGGGAGTGATAAAGCGGGATATCAAATCTTCTTCTTCTTCTTCTTCTTCTTCTTCTTCTTCTTCTTCTTCTTCTTCTTCTTCTTCTTCTTCTTCTATGATTCTCAACACCTGTCGAGCATAACCAGAGCGCAGAGAGACTGGAATAAAACAGAGTGCCATTCTTGCATTCGGTTATCTATTATGTCGACAGTGGCTATTCAGGGTTTCTTTCGTACAGAATCTCTCTGAGTATTAACACAGGTCTTTTCCGTTGGAGCAAGGTTGTGCCGTAGTGATTAAGAGTTTCAGACTAGAAGCTGGGAGATCTGGGTTCAAATCCTCACTCAGCCCGTTGTGATGTTGGGGGCAGTCACTTTCTCTCAACCTGACATGCCTCACAGGGTTGTCGTAAGGAATGTGGGGACAGGGAGAATGATGGGTGCCCCTGCCTCTGACTTCTCCCCGCTTTCTCGTGTCCCCCCCCAGGTGCGCTACACCCAGCTGGTGAGGAAGAAGCAGAAAGCCCAGCACCGCTGCATGGGGAGGGTGGGCCGGGTGGGCTCCCGCCGCTCCGGCTACGCCTTCTCCCACCAGGAGGGCTTTGGAGAGCTCATAATGTCCGGCAAGAACATGCGCCTCAGCTCCCTCGCCCTCTCCAGCTTCAGCGGCCGCCCCAGCGCTAGCTGGATCGAGACCTTGCGCAAGAAGAAGGGCGGCGGCGGTGGCGACAGCAGCAGCGTGGCCAGCAGCCCTAGTGGGGGTGGGCCCGACAAGACGCTGAAGGTGTGAGGAGGAAGGTCCCGGGACAGACAGATAGACGCACGCAACGGACGGAACTCCCTGCCTCAGGAGGGGCGGGGAGGGCTGCCCCACGGGCCAGAAATGGGCCATGGCCCCCCGGTAGCCGCAGATAAGATGCGGGTCTTACCGGATGGATCGAGGAGGCCTAGGAGGCTTGCGGCCGTATAACCAAAAAGATGATGATAATAATATTCATAAGAATAACTGACTACTGGCTTATAGTGGCAAACTGGCTGGGGTAGGGGGTGCACAGGTGTAGCCCCCAAACACACACACACACACACACACACACACACCAACCAGACTGATGTTACCCTGAACTGTTGTGCAAAAGGGAGTCCTTTTTTTCTCCAAGAATGAAAAACCCTGGCAGCGTGACATCTCCCTGAACCGCACATGAATGTATCTGGCTTGGAGGCGCAAGAAGGTTGGGGGCGCTCAAAGGCGCGCCGTCGGAGGCTGGAGCCTCGCGTCAGAGGCATCGGGCGAAAGATGGGGGCACCCTGCCCTCCATGCCTTGTCCTCCTATCATCTAATCGTGTCTTTTTAAATATATATATATATATACAGATCTATATGGAAGAAAACGATCCACGTTTACAGAAAAAAAGGAGAAAAAAAAGATATTTCTTTTCTATTCCACATCGGCATTGGAAGTTCTCTAGGGGTGCCTCCCTCGGGCACTGGGCAGCGGTGTTTAAAGGACAAGGTTGGACTGGCACGGCTTGGGAGATCCTTGGTGCCCGCTTCAGCAGGAGCTGTGCCACCCAAATGCCGAGGGAGAAGAATTCGGGCAGAAGAAGTTGCTAGCCTCCAGCAAAGATGCCTGGAGCATGGATTTCCGTTTTCTTTTTGGGGGAAAGAGGTTGCGGGGGGAAACTTTGAAACACACCGGCTATTTTCTCTTGCCCCCCTCCCTCAAAGAACCCGCTTGGTTTGCTTTTTGCCCTCTTGCCTGCGCCCCAGAGAGAGTCTACACCTTGGGGTCTGCTATTCCCAAGGCAGGAAATAGTTTAAGAAAAAGAAAAAGAAATATTTTTATATAACGTAGGACCTCGGCTTGCAAGCAGCTCCCTCCTCTTATACACCCACCCAGCCACCCAGCCCTGCCAGTTCTCTGGTTTCCACCAGCAGAAGCCCACCACCCATCGCAGCAGAGATAACTGGATGGAGCAAATGTTGAGCTGAGAATGGGAAGGCAAGGGAGACAGGACGTCACCTGGCCATGGATGAGGAATCAGCTGGGCTGTTCTCTGGCCACAGCTTCCCCCATCTTGGCGCTCGGCTCGGGGCTCTGCCGCTGCAGCGCGCAGAGGATGTGAGAGGGCGTCCGGCCCTTTGCACCCAGTTTCCTCACCCACCCCTCCCACAAAGCAACATTTGTCCTGGCCAACGTCCCGGCGGCTTACTTGTCCTGCAAAAGTTCATTTTTTAAAAAAAATAATCAGGCGCTTGTGGCGAGTCGCTGTGTGAGGACGCGCCTTGTGGAACCGTTCCAAAGAGATGCTAGGAACTGGGGGCTTGTATGTAATGATAGCCCTACTCAGAGTAGACCCACTGAAGTGACCAACTTAGGCACATTTCATTTCAGTCGGTCTGGCTCTTGAGTGGATATGAAGAGCATCGCCAGCTTCGTACGCAGATGAGCAGGGCCTGAAAGTCAGGATTTGATCGCCTCAAATTCTGCTTCGAGGATGTGAATCTCACTGGCTTGCCGGCGATAGCACTTCAATCCTAGCTGGCAAAATTTAAAATACATACAGCTCTATCATGCCTAAGTGTCTATATCAGGCATAGGCAACCTTGGCCCTCCAGATGTTTTGGGACTACAATTCCCATCATCCCTGACCACTGGCCCTGTTAGCTAGGCATCATGGGAGTTGTAGTTCCAAAACATCTGGAGAGCCAAGCTTGCCTCTGCCTGAGTCTATTTAGACACACACATACACAGTCTTGAGCAGGCACCCCCAAACTCGGCCCTCCAGATGTTTTGGGACTACAATTCCCATCACCCCTGGCTACTGGTCCTGTTAGCTAGGGATGATGGGAGTTGTAGTCCCACAACATCTGGAGGGCCAAGATTGGGAATGCCTGGTCTTGAGTTTGACCAAAACAACAGTCCCAACAGCCTCATAGGAGGCCTCAAATTTCCTGGCCACTGTCTGGATAAGGAAAAGCCAGTAAATTTAAGATTGGGTGCGTTCCTCCCTTACTCTGCTGTGTGACTTCGGGCCACCCCCTGACCAGTTTTTGAAGTTTGCTGGCATATCCCCCAAATTTTCTCCCCCCCATCTCAGAGACACAGGTAGGGGGCTATTTTTGCAGCGGCAACATTTTAGGTCTGCCTCTCCCCGTTCCCCCTTCTTGCCTAAAAACCCGACTTCGATACCAAAGAGAAAAGTTCATTGGGGGGGGTGGGGCGGATTGCCATGGACTATCTTATTTTTATTGTGGTTTTTTTTGGGGGGGTGCAGGGTAAGAGGGGCTTTATAAGCAGGGCAGCCGTGCCATGCAAGGACCGAGGGACATTCCATATAATTTATTACATATTTCTATACTTGGCAGAATTGTATCATTTTATGGGTATAAAGAGAAATTGCATTTTCTTAAAAAAGAAAAAAAAAAGCTATCATGATGTCTTTTTGTGTTTGTTGCTTAAATAACAGGAAGTCCAGAAAAGGGGGCTCTGGGTGGTGGAGGCCTCAGGAGAGACCTGAGGGCCAGGTGGAGAGCTTTGGGGGGGGGGAGGTTCTCCAGGCCTGCTCTGGGTGCCATGTGATGTGCGTGGCCCTGGCACCAAATTTTGTGGGTGCCCAGCACCTTCATGAGGAATTTTGTGGGTGCTCGGGGCACCCAGGGCCCCAGGGAGTTGGCACCTATGTCCCAAGCAGACCAGCACACTGACAGCAACCCTGAAGAACCAGCGAATCTGGACATTGTGGTTTCAAGATTTCAACCGTGGGTGGGCTTCTTTCCCAGCTCTCTCACCCACCCACCCTCCCACCTCGTGGCTACAAAGTAGGTTGGAGATTTATTACCGCACTGTTCCTGCATGTTGGGCTACTCAAGAGGAGGGGGAAGAAGCGCAAGGGAAACCCCCGTCAGGATTAGGCCAAGGGAAGGAGTGATGTTTATATCCCAAGGAGGTCATGCAGGTGTACTTAGTTCTCCCTCCTCTCCATTTTATCTGCCCTGCCCAATATTTTATTCAAGTTGGCACCCCTGCTTAATTCTGGGAATTGTAGCTCCGTGAGGGGGAATAGGGGGTCTCCTAACAACTCACAGCACCCTTAACGAACTACAATTCCCAGGATTCTCTGGGGAGGGGGCCCCGCGACTTGGCATCACAGTTGCAAATACTGTACCCATTGCACTTGCACTGCCAGACAATAAGCCTGTGTGAAGGTACACTGCCACTGCCCAAGGAGGCTTCACATAGGGCAGATCTGCGCCTTCGGAAAGCAGGCAGCTCAATTTTATTATATGCAGCTGCCCTCTTTTAGGTGGGTTGAGTTCAGTTAATGGAGCACGGAGCTCTTAAATCTCAGGGTATAGAGTGATAGATTCCTGCATTGCAGGGGGTTGGACTAGATGGCCCTTGTCCTTTCAAACTCTGCAATGCTATGGTTCTCTCCAGTGCTGGATTTACGTATAAGCTAAACAAGCTATAGTTTAGGGCCCCACTCTTGGGTGCCCCCCAAAAAAATTAAAGGAAAAAAACTGGACGTACTTTGATAAAATACATATTTTGTTATGTGCAAATGGCTTTAGATACCTATTAGGTCCATAAATCACCATAGAGCATATATTCAACACACACACACACACACAAAAACCAGTGACAATTTGTTGTTGACAAAGGACAGCTGGACATATAAAGGGCCCCATTACCTTCAGTAGCTTAGGGCCTCATCAAACCTAAATCTCGACTCTGAGCGGCAGGGTCTTTCTCAGATTTCCTCCATGAGATCTAGCGCCTCTCCTTTCAAATTTAAAAACAGAAGTTAAAAAAAAAAATGCTGAGCCGAAGGGTTTTGGGCAGCCTCTCTTGCGGAGGGTTATTCCCCACCCCATAGCTGTCACTCTGCACACCCCCCCCCCCTGCAGCCCTTCTTCCCCTTTCAGCTCCACCCCATTGCACAACCGACCTCCCCGCCCCGGCTTTCACAACCAACCAGAGCACCCTGCCAGGCAGGCAGCAGCCTCGCCTCGGGACAGTTCCTCAAACGCTTCTTCGCTGCTTGCAGCTCCGGGACCCGGAGACTGAGCGAGGATGGTGCCAAGGCGAAGGTGGCACGGCAGCCCGGGGGGTCTGGCTGGCAGCAGCAGGCATCTGCCTGTCACCATGTGGCTGCTCGGGGTCTCCTGGGTGGCGCAGCTGGTCGCGACTGCAACCGGCTTGGTGGATCAGGAGCAGCTGTGCCCGAAGCCGGGTGAGAAACGAGACCTTCGCCCATTGCATGCGCGCGCGGGGCTGGTTGGCACGGCTTAGATATTTGGGCGATGCTCTGGTGCCCTGCAAAGATGCGCTCCCTTCAGTGATGGTGCTCTGCGATCTGTTCCTTTGAGCCTCACAACAGCCCTGTGAGGTAGGCTAGGCTGAGAGAGGAGGGGAAAAATAGGGGGGGGGGATCTCCTTTAAAAATAAATCATGGAGGCATGTTTCGAACGAGAGGCGCCTGCCCTGTAAGGATGGGTTTATAAAACGCTTTCTATGTTTCCCCTTCGTGCGATCCTCTCAACAACCCTGTGAGGTAGGTTAGGCTGAGAGAATGAAAAATTAGGGGGGGTCTCCCCCCCCTTTTTTTTTTACCCCGGGGGCATGTTTCCAACAAGAGGTGCCTGCCCTGTAAGGAGGAAATGTATTAAATTTATTTATTAGATTTATTTCTCCTTTCGTTTAATCCTCACAACAACCCTGTAGGTAGGTTAGGCTGAGAGAAAATGGCATGTTAGGGAAATGCTAACTGGAGCAGAAGAGAGATTATCTGCCCTGTCAAGATGAGCTTTATTAAATTTATTATGATCGATCTCTCTGTTCCTTCTCCCATCATTTGATCCTCACAGCAACGAAGTGCGCAGGCTAAGCTGACAGAATGAAATTTTAAGGAAGTGTTGAGGACACTGGGGTGATGTTTCAGCTTAAGAACAGCCAGTTAAAAAGGACCAGAAAAACCAAAAATATTCAGTAAATTGTTAAAATCAACCATAAGCTAAAAACCAGATTGAAACTCACGCATCAGTGTTCTAGATAGGCTGCTTGACTAAAACAAAAATGTTCATAGCAGGTACCCAAAAGAGTAAAACGAAGGCGCCCGTCTGACGTCAATAGGCAGGGAGTTCCAAAGTTCAGATGCTGCCATGCTCAAATATTGATTTCTTACACATGAGTTGAGTTGCAGCCTGGCCATATATGGAAGGTGCGCCCAGGTTTCCCCCTCCCCATCATTGCTCTAACCGCTATACCACGCTCCTTCAACAGGGCTTTCTGTTGGTGGGGATTTATTGGGATAATAAGGCAGGGAATGGAAAGGTGAAGCCTCCACAATTTCAGTTTGGCACATTTAATCTGGCAAATGGTGCGCGCGCAAATTGTGTGTGCACCCACCCCTCAAAAGTTTGGATCAACTGAATGGTTGGTTCTCCATTTTCTTTTTCTTCCTCTAACTTGTCATTGTGCCTTGTGGAAGGGGCTGGCGTTTAGGGGTCTGGATGGATGTGGCGCCTAGTGGTTAGTGCTCGAGAGCGGCAGGAAGTGGCAGAGGGGGAGTGGAAGGCGCTGAAGGAATCCTGGCTCCCCTTCCCAGTTGGGGGAATGGAGTCTGGGGCTCTGAGTTTTCGGTCTGTGAGAATAGGCTGGAGGGGAGAAGTGGTTTGAGATTCTTGAATGATCGCGCCGCCGGCTCCGAATGGTGGTTGCAGCAGGATAGAGGAAGATAAGGGCTATCTTATCTGTGGTTGCGGGCGCACCATATATCTAAACCACATAGCATCCCCTGCAGAACCCTGGGAATCGTAGATTGCCTCTCACAATCCGCTTACACAATCCTACAATTCCCAGCGCCTTAAAACTACAGTTCTCCAGATTCTTTTCTTGGGGGGAGATGTATGCCGCCTTGCCGGCTTTATCTATAGAACAATGAAACTACATTAAGGACAGGTGGAAGCTGGTGGATCTCAGGGCAATTTTTTGCAGAACCAGCAACGGGTTTTCTGACTCCTAAACAGCTTAAACAACTTTCCCCACCTAAACTTCCCTAGCACTGATTGCATTTGCCAGTTTAACTGACTCATCCATATTCCAGGCGTCAATGGAAAGTGACCTTCTCTGCTTCCAGAGATGACATGCGTTCAGACCTGCTGCTCTTGAGAATGATTTATTATTATTAATTCTTATTATTATATTGATATGAACCATTTTTAAAAAATGATCAAATAATAGGTCCGTCTCTCTGTCTACACTGATTGGCAGCAGATTTCTAGGGTTTTAGAGGTCTTTCCCTAGTCCTACCTGGAGGTGTCAGGATTCGAACCTGAGACCTCCTGCATGCCAACCAGATCTTTTAAGTTCTGAAGAAAACCAACAGCAGGAAGAAGGCAGGAGGCTTGATTTAGAAACCTTTTTTTAAAAAAATCTTTCTGTGTGGCTCCTCTTCCTCCTAAGTCGATAACGAAACCGCAGTTGTGTTGTCTTTCTGTAGCTAATATGCCACTCGGCCTGCCAGGATCAGGCCCCAAATCATACTGTGGAAAGCGCACTGCTGCTGCTGTTATATTTATTTACATTCTTCCCGGTCACGGGACTCAAGGCCGCTTACACAAATTAAAAACAACACGGATAAAAACATGTGTAAGATGTTCGCTTAAAAATAATTGAGCCGTAACAGAATTAAAACGAAATAAAACAAAATCTATTAAAATAGGAAGAGGTGTCCAACAGTTCGGCACAACTTTAAAACCTTTTGCTTTTTGCTTTTTTTTAAAAAAGGCCTTCGCTTTAAAAAAAAGGCCAACATTGTTAATAGCAGGGGATGATGGGAGTTGTAGTTTAGGCACATCTGGAGGGCCAGAGCCTCCCCACACCTGTTTGATATTGATCATCATAGAATCATAAAGTTGGAAGGGACACTGAGGGTCATCTAGTCCAACCCCCTGCAATGCAGTTGTCCCTTACGGGGATTGAACCTGCAACCTTGGCATTATCCACACCACTCTCTAGCCAACTGAGCTACCCAGCTGATATTTATTTATACACCGCCTTTCTCCCAGACTGGGACTGAAGGTGGCTTACGCAAATTAAAAACAACACAGGTAAAAAAACGAAAAAGCTACAAACATATAAAAGATCATCATCAAAGGGTAATAATAAAATTAAAGCAATATATTAAAAACAAATCTTATTAATATGCGGGCAGTAAAAACCAGGACAGCGCTGTTAAAAGCACATTCCCAAGTCCTAGTGGAATAAAACAGCATCTGCTTGCTGGCAGGCAGACAGCAAGAAGGGAGCCAGTCTAGCTTCCCGAGGAAAGGAGTTCCACAGTTTGGGGGCAGCCACTGAGAAGGCCCTGTCCTACGTCCCCACCATTCGGGACTGTGGGGGTGATGGAACTGAGAGAAGGGCCTCCCCTGAAGATCTCAGAGCCCTGGCAGGTCTGTATGGGAGGATACGGTCTTTCAGGTAGTCTGGGCCTAAGCCTGGTTGTGGGGACCGTGTTCCTCCTCCCCAAATCCATGCGATGAAAGCTCCCGGATTAGCAGAGCGCCGTGATCTTTCCGTGGCTGAGTACCGACTGTTCTTGGCAGCGGACCAGGAAGGGCCAAGAGGCCAGCCCAGGAAGGTTAACGGACTGTTTGCTTTGGGCTGTTGACATTTCGTTGCGTCCCGGGGTGCGGGCCGTGTTGCTCGCTCAGCGATAGATACATCCCCCCATGACCTTTTCCCCAAGATGCTAATCACTCCCACAGCCCAGCCGGTTTCCCAAAAGCAGATTAATTCGACTCAAGAGCAACGGAAGGAGAGACTGCAAGAAAGGGCAAGAAATCCGCAGGCCTCCGACAGAGAGGAGAAGCCTGTCCGCACTATACATTTAAAGCAGTATCATACCACTTTAAGCAGGCATGGTTTCCACCACCACCACCCCGGCCATCCCCGAAGAATCATGAGAGCTGTTGTTTGGTTGGAAGGATCAGGACAAATGGAAGTGCAACACATCGTTAAACTGCGGAACTCACTTCCACAGGAGGCTGTGATGGCCACCAACTTGGATGGTTTCAAAAAGGAAAATGAAAAACAGGTTCCGTTTACCAAATGGTTCCCCAAAACGGTCCATAGATAGATAGATAGATAGATAGATAGAATAGAGGCAGTTTATAACACTTGGACATATAGAATAACAGTTCCAAAAATAGTTGCATTGCAGTTGAAGACTGGGATAAATATCTCTGATTGAAAAGCTCATTGAAAGAAGAAATTCTGCCGTAGTTGGCGATGGAGATGGCGCCTGTCTGATATGTGATGGGAGGGTTTACCAAAGTTTGGGTCCTGCCATGCTAAAGCCCTGACTCCTATGTCGTAGGTCAGGGGTCAGCAACCTTTTTCAGCCATGGGCCGGTCCACCGTCTCTCAGACCTTGTGGGGGGCCAGATTATATTTTGAAAAAAAATATATGAACAAATTCCTATGCCCCACAAATAACCCAGAGATGCATTTTAAATAAAAGCACACATTCTACTCATGTAAAAACACGCTGGTTCCCGGACCGTCTGTGGGCCGGATTGAGAAGGAGATTGGGCCAGATCTGGCCCACGG
Source organism: Darevskia armeniaca (assembly GCA_034641395.1). Lineage (NCBI taxonomy): Eukaryota > Metazoa > Chordata > Lepidosauria > Squamata > Lacertidae > Darevskia > Darevskia armeniaca. The sequence continues at coordinate 949,810 of JAWWNF010000841.1, forward strand.
GCCTTAGGTTGCCTACCCCTGCCGTAGGTGGAATGGACCTCCTGAGGAGATGGTCCTGATAAAGAGGCCCTCTTTGGCAGAGCTCATGGACTGGTTGGCCTCCTTCCCTACAGACCTTCTCGGGTGCTAAGATGGGCAGGGGGTGGCGGCTGTTGTTAATTCCTCTGTTTTCAGAAGCTCAGGTAGTGGCAGCAGCCCAGTAGAGGGTCTTCTCTGTTGTAGCCCCTAAGTTGTGGAACTCCCTCCCCAGAGTGGTGTGCCCAGCACCTCCCATTGCACAGCTTTTGGCAAACGCTGAAAATAAAAACCTTTGTCCGGCCTTTGATACTTGAGATGTACGTTGTTAGGATCCATGCTACTTCTGTCATTTTAAGTTGTTTTAAACTGTTTTTTGGTGTTGTGTTGTGGTGGCGCTGCGGGTTAAACCACAGAGCCTAGGGCTTGCCGATCAGAAGGTTGGCGGTTCGAATCCCTGCGACGGGGTGAGCTCCCGTTACTCAGTCCCTGCTCCTGCCAACCTAGCAGTTCGAAAGCACGTCAAAGTGCAAGTAGATAAATAGGTACTGCTCCGGCGGGAAGGTAAACGGCGTTTCCGTGCGCTGCTCTGGTTCGCCAGAAGTGGCTTTGTCATGCTGGCCACATGACCCGCAAGCTGTACTCCCTCGGCCAATAAAGCAAGATGAGCGCCGCAACCCCAGAGTCGTCCGTGACTGGACCTAATGGTCAGGGGTCCCTTTACCCTTTACCTTTAACCTGCCCTGAGATGATCATCATGAAAGCGGGTGGGCCATCAGCATGAGACAATGTTTCAGGTATCCTTGTTCCAAGCTTCATAGGGCTTTATCCACCAAGACTGGCACCTACTGTAGAACTTACCTTGATAGCTGATTGGCTGCCACTGTAATTCTCCCAGCGATAGTCTGTAGTTTGTTAATGGGCCGGGGAGTGTAGCTCTGTGCCGAGTAAACTACATTTCCCAAGATCCCTTGGGGGAAGCCATGTGCATGAAATGTCCTTGGGCTGTATGCTACGGATGAGAGCCTCTGATGTAACCTGGGTACCACTCATGCTAAGCGGTGGATTTCGCCACCGGAGGGGCCCCATAGAGCAAGGGGGTTGTTTTCCCCTGCACAGTGTGTCCTTTCCTGTTGCTAGGAAACCTCTTCTGGAAAGGTGAAGGTGGCTTTTGTCAATATTTACTGGGTGGGCAAAGCAGTGCAGAGGTGACTGTGTCCGTCCCCCCCACAAACAGGTTACCAACCAGCCAGAATGAATTAATCTGCCTGGCCTGTTTATGTAACAGTGTGGGAAAGTGGGGTTTGCAACAAAATTGTCATGAGAGGTCACCCTACCCTCCTACACTGTACCCCATGAACAGAGAGGGGACCCTGGCTTCCTGGACTTCAACCACCACAACTCTTGACATCAGGGAAGCCATTTCAAGGAAATAGAACCTTTTCCTTACCTACGTGTGACCTACAGGAGACCCCAGATTAAGATCAATTTCCCTCTCCACTCCCCTCTGCATGCATATCTCCGACACTTATCACTTCCCTGTAAGCAAACTATAATGTCAGCAGAACCACCTGCATAGATCTACATAAGCCGATCTACATAAGCAGCAGCCAGGAAACCTTTTGTTATCCAGAAATTTGTGTTTGGGAGGGGTCGAGGAGGGATGACCAGGTGTGGGGAATTCTCAAGTTACCTCCTCTGACCCTCCCAAGTTATGATGTAGCTGTGATGTATCTGAGGGGTGGTCCTGCGTTACACCCCTTTTTGTGATGTATGTATGATGTACAAGGGGGTGGTCTTGGGCCGAAGGGGGGGGGATTTCAAAGTCTATATAGGAGCTGACACACCATTGTCCGGGGTTCTCCCTCCTTATCGTACCTGCTACGTGATGGGAAACCTCTGTTGCAACAGATTCAATAAATGGGAAGCTGCGCTTTGCTTTTGATAACTCTGGTGTGGTCTCTGTCTGTGGCACGAAGGGAAAAGCTCTAAAATTCCAGCTCTTCCCAGGGAGAAAAATCCGGACTCCCCCTTGGGAAACCCGGACCCAACTTTATGCCTTTCCTAGTAAAATTTTGCTTATATCAAAATGTTGCAGCATATCCTCCTGGGAGAGCTTCTGCTTCAGGATGCCGGCTGGCTGCTAGCCGTGCCCCTTTCTCCAGCTTAGAAATAGGAAGAGCTTGCAGGATCAGGCCAGCGGCCCATCCGAGGCCCGCATCCTGTTCTCACGGTGGCCAACCTGATGCCTACAGATGTAAACAGGAAATGAGCGCAACAGCACTTTCCCCACTCGTGATTCCAAGGAGCTGAGGTTCAGAGCCCTGATGGGTTGGACTTAAAGGCCCAACCAGTCCAGCATCCTTCTCTCACGGTGGCCAACCGGGTGCCTCAACAGGAAACCCTTGAGCAGGACCTGAGCACACTGGCAACTCTCCTCACTTGCGATTCCAAGCAACTGGCATTCAGGAAGAATGTATCTATCACGTGTCTAGTCCTTTTTCCAAATTTATAATTGGCTATGTAATTGATTTGTATTTGAATTGGCACTGCTATTTGGTGTTTATAATATAATATAATATAATATAATATAATATAATATAATATAATATAATATAATATAATATAATATAATATAATATAATATAATATAATATAATATAATTAATCCTATATAATAATATCCCTGTGTCCCTGCGTCCGTCGGGCGGTTGGAAGGAGCTTGCCAGGCGCCCCCGATGGCGGGCCCGGTGCTGGGCGCCTTGCTACTGGTCCTGCTGGTGCTACTGGGAGGCTTCTGCCTGGGGAGGTAAGGGAGAGAGCGAGGGAGATTGCAGCACTCTTTCCCCCCCGGGGGGGGGCATCGGTTTAGGGGGCGCCGGAAGCAGCGGCAGCGGAGGCGCTCGGCGCTCTCTCTCCCTCCCCCCCTCCCTCTGATTCCTTCTGAGCTCCGTGCGAGGCGGCGGCGCTGCCCCAACTGACGACGCGCGTGCGCCGCCGCTGCCTCTCTGACACGCCCCCCTCTCCCGTCGTCCAATCCCTGCGTCCGTCTGGGACATGCGCAGTGGGAAATTTCTACTGACACACGGACGGACGCAGGGACACAGGGATATTATTATATAGGATATACTATGACTCATGTCTAGATCCTTTTCACATTTACGGCTAGTAATCCAGGCGTCCACCATCCTATATTTGTGCACCTGGTTCTTCCTGCCTAAGTGCAGAACCTGACATTTGTCCCTATTGAAATTCATTTTGCTAGCTTGCGCCCAGTTCTCCATCCCTGTGTGGGACGGCTGCAAATTCCTGAACTAGACGATCCTCAGGGACTCTATGATTTTTCTGAATATTTGGTCCAGCTCAGGGAAGAGAAGATAAACAACTCTGGGGAAATAACCTGACGACCGTTTTTTTCTTCTTTCCTCATTATTTCCGCCCCCAGCTGTGTCTCCCAATACGATTCTGGTTCAGCCAGGGATGAACGTCACCCTGCCCTGCCTGCAGGGGGAGCTAGAGAACATCACTCAGGTGCACTGGATGTTCAATGGAAGGAACCTGAGCTCATCCACCGGCAGGCAGGTGATTGCCGGACCCAGCCTCTTCCTGCCATCGGTATATTTCAATGACTCCGGCCGCTACGCTTGCTACACCGGCAGCCGCCTCCTTTGCTCCCTGCGCCTGATGGTAGAAGGTGAGGGAGATGGTTTCGGCGGGTTAGGGCCCTTTCTGCTCAGCTACACCTCTGCCTGGGATTTGTTGCCGCCCGGTTAGATCATTTACTGCCCTCCCTCTTCCTTGGAATTGATTTCCCAGGGCCTGAGCCAGGACAGGGGAATCTCAGGCCCAGTGTGGCCCACCAAGCCTCTCCATCCGGCCCTCGGGATTCCTCGTGACCACACCCCTTCTCCCCAGGACACGCCCCCTCCTCTGCCTCCCATTGCCCCCTCCTCGGGCAGAGGTATAATCACTTGTTATTCGTGTTCTGTTTGCCTGGGAAGGATGGGAAATGCTTCCTGGTGCGGCTCGGATGTTTAGGGGATATATGATTTGTTAACTAATAAGGATAATGATAATGATAATGATAATAAATAGCGCAACATAACAAAGAGAAAGAAAATAAGAACCAGACATTTAAACCGTAAAGTGCCACAGCCTGGAAAGAGAATTACAAAGATACATCATAGTTCCAAAGGGATAAGAAAGTACGTGTGTGTGTCTGTTTGTGTAAAATTTACAGATAAATTGCAAACAGATAGAAACATTGGCAGGATTATTGCAATAACCTGCAGTTTCATAAGAGTTTATATTAAAAGTAGATAATTAAACGAGCAAATTAAATGAATTTGGATATGCAGAAGATATTTTTAAAAATAAATTTAAGGAAGCGCAGAAAGAGGGGAAAGGAAGTCAACCTTTGTAATGTTAAAATGATTGCAAAATTAATGAAATGTATACATTTGAAAAGTATAAATAAAGGCTTTAAAAAGGAAAAGGAAAAGCATGGACTCTTCCAAAGATTCCATTTACATAATATAATATAATATAATATAATATAATATAATATAATATAATATAATATAATATAATATAATATAATATAATATAATATAATATAATATAATATATTATATTATATTATATTATATTATATTATATTATATTATATACAAATAAATAAATAAATAAATAAATATGTATTATGCTTTTATATTTGTTGGAAGATGCCCATAGTGGCTGGGGAAACTCAGTTGGATGGGCAGGATACTATTATTATTATTATTATTATTATTATTATTATTAAAAATAAAAGTGTTCTCTACCTATGTTCTCTCTGTGAGTTCCATCATTACAGAGAATAAAGATTCTATATAGACAAATTGAGACCCTGACTGCCTCCAGCTACAGAAGCTGAGGCTGCTGAACAGGCTCTTGGGCTGGGATATTATAGAATCATAAAACTGTAGAATTGGTAGGGACCTCGAGGGTCATCTAGACACACCCTGTGCAGCTAAAGCATCCATGACAGGTGGCCATCCAACCTCTGCTTAAAAAATCTCTGATGAAGGGGAGTCTGCAGCCCCCCAAGGGAGACCGTTGTTGACTGTTGTTTTTTCCTTTTATTGATACACTTTTCCCCATATCTTTATCTTGGATCTTATTGTGATTCATGTGCAAATTGTTGGGTTGTGCACTTTTTGATGGTTGGTTTGTTCTTTAGGAATGCTTTTGCAATTTTGTAAAATAAAATAAAAACTAAATCCCATAGGGTAGGCAGCTTTGCGCATGGTTTTAGCTTTGAGAAGGTGGCGCTTGCAAGTGAAATGAGGAACGGAACAAGCCAGACATTTGCATATACAGAGGGAATCCGGTGAACTTTGTTAAACTGAACTCACTAGCCAACACCTAAGTCATAGCTGTCAACTTTCGGATTTGAAAATAAGGGATTTTTCCAAACTTTCGGATTTGAAAATAAGGGATGCCGCGAGGGTGGTGCAATGGCACCAAGTAGCCTCGCCCCCCTGCGCTCCAGAGGCTGCGCGCGAACGGGTGAGCGAAAGAGCGAGCGCGTAGACGGCAGGCAGGCAGGCTGTCTGTCTGGTTGGGCGTGAGGGTCTGGCTGCACAAGGCATGCAAGCTCCGCCCCCAGTCGGTCTCAGACTCCTTATTGTTCAGTTCATTTTATTTCGCGGCCATAGGCCCATAATACAAACCATATACAACACTGTGTACATTCCACTGCATACAGCAGGTTAAAACCAATGAGGCAATGAGGCAAAGTATATAAACAAATTAAACTAAAATAATTCAGTACATATATAGAATTGTGAATTTAAGTATATCCCTTAACAAAGATAGATACGTCAGTACATTTGGTCCATAAGATCTCCACTTTGAATCTACTAGTGGGGTGGGGTGTCATTTGTCATGAAGTAAACCATTTCCCCTTTTATATGAAAGAACTGTAATCAGGAATCTTGCTACGAGCAGTGTTTTATACGGGTCATTGTCTTGTAGCAGTTGTATTAATTGCGACTCCGGAGTCTCAGCCAAGATCTCTGTTATTAAAGGAGCTATGAATCTGGTTCGAGCAACAGTGTGCAAGGGACAGCAGAGTAGAATATGCTGTAAAGATTCTGTAGTTTTATTATCACATGCACATAGTGCTGAAATTTGTCCCTTAGTGAACCTATTTCTCAAAATGTTAGATGGAAAAACATTAAATCTAGCTTTAATAAAGGCCATTCTATGAGTCGCTACTGTTAGAGATGACAAATAAGTTGGAATCTGCGGTGTAAGCCCCAAACCAAGATTGAGTGGTGAGCAGGTACCACTCCCCATTATAATATTTTGCTGGCAGTCAAATTCATCCAGTTTTTGGATAAGAGTTCTTTTTGCAGAGGCGAGGTCAAGCTTGAGTAGATCCGATGGGGACAGTCCATAGGACACGATTTTTTCGTGGATCTTTTTGGCCCATGGACTGGCGAATTCGTCTCGCCAAAGACACTGGATAAGATAAAGATTAGGGAGCCTGTGCCACAAGGACAGCCAATAGCAAAATATGCGCCTCCATAGGACATTTTCTAAGGAGGGGATTTTTAATTCTAAACGAATGGCCGCATTGCTTACACATTGCGGTAGTTTTAACAATTGTCTCAGAAATTGATTCTGAACTGTCGCCAAAGGGGTCAGGTTTACAGACGCCCCCCATAGTGGAACAGCATAAGCCATAGTCGAAATTATTTTGGCACTAAATACCTTTAAGGCGGATGGAACGTGTAGAGCTCCGTCAGAGAAATAAAAGCGCAGGAGTGCAAACGAAAGCGCTTTAGCCTTGTTCAGGATATAAGCGGTGTGTGCTTTCCAGCCCATGTTGTGTTGGAAATATACACCCAAATATTGGAATTTATAAACCTGTTCGATGGCTTTCCCATCTAATTTCCTCAGACTCCTTATTGGCAGCCGAGCAACGCAGCTGAGGAGCCTCCCTGGCCGGCAGGGAGGGAGAGGAGCTGCTTCCTTTGAAATCCGGGAAATTTAAGGGATATCAACAATCCGGGATAGCAGCGGGAAACGGCATTGGAATAAGGGAGTTTCCCACTAAAAAAGGGAGGGTTGACAGCTATGACCGGAGATCCTGAGCATAGGCGGATGTCTGCCTATCCTGCCCCCACGTGACAGTCTCTTCCCCCTTTTCAGAACCGCCAGAGGCGCCAAACTTTACCTGCTTCCGAAAGAGCTTAGCCAAGGACATTTTCTGCGAGTGGAAAACGCCACGTGGGATGTCCAGCCACACCAAGGCCAGGCTGTGGGTGCAGAAAAAGTGAGTGGAGGCTGGGGCAACATTTAGACCGTGGGGGTGGATATGATATGAGGGATTTCGGGGTTCTTGGGTTAGCAATGGGCAGCCCTGTCATTCCCACCCTGATCTTAAGATCGCTTTTCTATATTTCCACATCAGTTTGCGCTGATAAGGTAAATCCTGATGGGAATTCTTCTGTATTCCAACAATTATTTTTTATTTGTACCCCACCCATCTGGCTGGGTCTCCCCAGCCACTCTGGTCAGCTTCCAACAAAAATAAAAAAATACATCAAAATGTGCCCCCCTCCCCCGTATTCCCTAGTGTGGTGTAGTGGTTAAGAGCGGTACACTCGTAATCTGGGGAACCGGGTTCGCGTCTCCGCTCCTCCACATGCAGCTGCTGGGTGACCTTGGGCTAGTCACACTTCTCTGAAGTCTCTCAGCCCCACTCACCTCAGAGAGTGTTTGTTATGGGGGAGGAAGGGAAAGGAGAATGTGAGCCGCTTGGAGACTCCTTTGGGTAGTGATAAAGCGGGATATCAAATCCAAACTCCGTCATCTTCTTCTAGTTTCGTTGGGGTGAACGGCGTTGAGCAGCCCTGCCGCTATTACGCCAAGTCCCGGAAGTTCTCTTGCCGCATCGAAGGAATCGCTGACGACGTGCACATCCTGAAGGTGTCTGTCTGCATTTTCAACCAGGCGGGAGCCCTGAGCAGCCACAGCTACATCAGCACCGAAAATCTGTGTGAGTAGCAGCACTTTCCTCTGAATCGGGGCCAGTACACCATGTGTCAGGGCCATAAACTTGACATGAGTCAACAGTGTGATGCAGCAGCTAAAAAAGCCAATGCAATTCTGGGCTGCATCAATAGGAGTATAGCATCTAGATCAAGGGAAGGAATAGTACCACTGTATTCCGCTCTGGTCAGACCCCACCTGGAATACTGTGTCCAGTTCTGGGCACCACAGTTCAAGAAGGATACTGACAAGCTGGAACGGGTCCAGAGGAGGGCAACCAAAATGGTCAAAGGCCTGGAAACGATGCCTTATGAGGAACGGCTTAGGGAGCTGGGTATGTTTAGCCTGGAGAAGAGAAGGTTAAGGGGTAATATGATAGCCATGCTCAAATATATAAAAGGATGTCATATAGAGGAGGGAGAAAGGTTGTTTTCTGCTGCTCCAGAGAAGCGGACACGGAGCAATGGATTCAAACTACAAGAAAGAAGATTCCACCTAAACATTAGGAAGAACTTCCTGACAGTAAGAGCTGTTCGACAGTGGAATTTGCTGCCAAGGAGTGTGGTGGAGTCTCCTTCTTTGGAGGTCTTTAAGCAGAGGCTTGACAGCCACCTGTCAGGAATGTTTTTGATGGTGTTTCCTGCTTGGCAGGGGGTTGGACTGGATGGCCCTTGTGGTCTCTTCCAACTCTATGATTCTATGTTGTGCTGGAGCTGAAGCAAATCTGCCTGCCCCCGACTCTCCTTCCTGCACATTTTTTGCCGCTTTCAAATTCTCCCAAATATTCCTGGACGCATGAGACTCTTAATCTCAGGGCTGTGCACGTTGGGCAAAAATGGGTGCTTTCCAACTCCACAAATCCAAAATTCTATAAAGTGTAGAATCAGGACTGGGGGAGCATCGGTCTGTGGCCCCCGCAGACCTCTCCATTTGGCCCTCGGAATCCTCCCCTCTCCCCTGGTCATTCCCCTCCTGTGCCGTGAATGGTTTAACATGGCTGGGAAGCGACCGTGAACTCTTATCATCTTCCTTCCCGGGATGGTCGACAGAGAGAGGTTTTTCTCACTCTCTCATAACATCAGAATTCGTGAGCCTCTAATGGAGCTGGGAGATTCGGGAAAGGTAAAAGAGAGTCCTTCTTCACACAGTGCATAGTTACACTGCAGAACTCCCTGCTGCAGGAGACAGCGATAGCCACCAACCCAGATGGTTTTAAAAGACAAAGTTGTGCAGGAGGAGGCTGTCTTGCGCATGAGTGTGTGTAGAGACTAGCCTACATTACAGAAGTAAGATTTGCATGTTGCCCCTCCCTTTTGCTTCTGGCCCTGTGCATCACAGGCATGCGGCCCTTGGAAGCTTGCCAGAAGGGACTGTGGCCCTCAGACTTTGAAGAAACCACTGCTTAAAATGCTTGCTGAGAGATCCCTTCGGGTTGTATGTTTTGATACTCCGGTCCAGCATGAATCCAGCACAAATGCTCCAATTATTGCATCGGTGATATGTTGCAGAAAACAGGAGAGAGAGGGGGAGGGGACTTTCCTTTCTCCTTTTAAAAACCTTTCTGGCTGATCTCTTCCCCCCCGCAGTGAAGCCAGACCCACCGATCGACGTGGAGGTGAGGAACGTGGAGATGCACCCCCGCAAGCTGCTTGTGACCTGGCGCAAACCCCCCTCTTGGGGTTCCTCCTTCTTCCGCCTGCAGTTCGAGATCCGCTACCGGGTGGAAGCCTCAGCAGCGTACAACAAGGTCTGCCCTTACTTTTGATTTTGGGATGAGGAGCGGGCGGGCATTCAGGACGCAGAAATAATTGGCTTCCCCACCTTATTTCCTGTGTGCCTCTCGGCTGCATCTTTCGTTAGACCAGAGGCAGGGAAACCTGTGGTCCGCTGGGTGTTGTTGTGGACTACAGCTCCCATCATCCCCAGCCAGCATGGCCAATGGTCAGGATGATGGGATTTGTAGTCCAGCGACGTCTGGAGGGTCGGAAGGCTCCCCATCCCTGTCCTGGATACATATCCCAACCAATCAGGGACCACATATTTAATGCACTTTAATGGAGATAAAACGACTCTGGGGGCCTGTGGCCCTTCAGGTGTTGTCAGACTACAACTCCCATCAGCCCCAGCCAACTAGGCCACTGGTTAGAGATGATGGGAGTTGTGGCCACAGGTTCTCCACCAGGCTATGCGGATTTGCAGTGGCAAGAACCATCCGCAGCTCTCCCTCGAGGTGCTTGGGCCTGCTGCATGCAGTGCATCTGGTCCTTCCCCTACATATCAAGTTTCCAGTCCTCATGGTTCCATATTGAAGATCTGGCTTTCGCAGGAAGCTGCCTGATACCGAATCAGACTCTGGGTCCGCCTCGCTCAGCATTGCCTACACGGACTGGCAGCAGCTCTCCAGGGTTTCAGGAAAGATGTCTCTCCCAGGCTCACCTGGTGGTGTTGCCGCTGATTGAACCTGGGACCTTTTGCATGCCAGGCCACTGAGCTGTAACCCTTTCCCTTTCTTTCGGCTACAGATTCACCTTCAGGACGAACACACTTCCTACACCATCTCTGACGTGATGCCAGGTGTCCAGCATGTCATCCAGGTGCGGGCCCGGGAAGAATTCAACCAAGGAATCTGGAGCGAATGGAGCCGGGAGAGCTTTGGAGTGCCGTGGACAGGTTGGCAGTGCCCTTTCCGTTGCCCCTCCTGTGCCCTTCCTTACATGGCAGGTTTGTGGGAATGTTGTGGATAGTAAAGGTAAAGGGACCCCTGACCGTTAGGTCCAGTCGTGTCCGACTCTGGGGTTGCGACGCTCATCTTGCTTTACTGGCCAAGGGAGCCGGCGTACAGCTTCCGGGTCATGTGGCCAGCATGACTAAGCCACTTCTGGCGAACCAGAGCAGCGCACGGAAATGCCGTTTACCTTCCCACCGGAGCGGTACCTACTTATCTACTTGCACTTTGATGTCCTTTCGAACTGCTAGGTTGGCAGGAGCAGGGACCAAGCAATGGGAGCTCACCCTGTTGCGGGGAGTCGAACCGCCGACCTTCTGATCGGCAAGCCCTAGGCTCTGTGGTTTAGACCACAGCGCCACCTGCGTCCCTTGTTGTGGATAGTAGGAGAGGATATATTGATTAAGTATTGCCTTTCCTCACCAGTGATCTGGTAGCAGAGTACATTCCCCTGTATATTGCAGGAAGCTAGTTGGTAGATTTGTTTGAATCTCTTGAGCTAAGCAATCCAGTCTGGCTTGTCCAGATTGGATTTGTTCCTGGTCAATCCCCTTTGTTCCCTCTTAAAAGATTAAAGATGCAACAGTCTTCTATTAAGAATAACAGGAAGTTTACTTACATTCAGTTCACAGTATGATCCTGAAGGCAGGCTTTAGCTTGTAGTTGCAGAAGATAGAGTGGGTTCATCCCATGTGGGGATTGAGCCCTTGTGCTGCTGGCTGAGAACCAGCAGACAGCAAAAACATCAAGATGGAATAAGGCGAGAAAGCGAAAGGAGAAGGCCCTTTATAGGGTCTCCCAAGGTCACGCCCATCTACCTGGTCACACGCAGGGGGAGGATGCGCCAAACAGATGTGACAGGAAGTCCTCCTGGCTGGAGTAACATCCCCCTGTGTGTCCACTCTGGGCAAACAGGAAATGTTGTACTTGACTGCTTTCTGTGACGTTACATCCCACAAGGGTCACCATTTTGCAACCTGCCAAGGACCAGAACAGCTGGTCTTGAGTCATTCGCTCATATCAAGGGGTTAGCTAGGTCAGGGCTGGCTGGGCTTTAGCCTGTAGGCTTCCTAACAGTCCTCTAACTCAGCCACAGAACATCAGCTTTGCATGCCAAAGCTCCCAGGTTCAATCCCCAGCATCTCCAGATAGACTGCTCGAAACTCCAGAGAGCCACTGCGGGTCAGTGTAGACAATACTAAGCTAGAAGAAACAGTGGTCTAATGGAAATTGGAGTCTGTTTGGCGGGCCACGGGCTCCCCTTCCCTGCTTTACGCCTCTGTAAGTGCATAAGGGACCCAGGGTTAAACCACAGAGCCTAGGGCTTGCTGATCAGAAGGTCGGCGGTTCAAATCCCCGTGACGGGGTGAGTTCCCGTTGCTCAGTCCCTGCTCCTGCCCACCTAGCAGTTCAAAAGCATGTCAAAGTGCAAGTAGATAAATAGGAACCGCTCTGGCGGGAAGGTAAACGGCGTTTCCGTGCGCTGCTCTGGTTCGCCAGAAGCGGCTTAGTCATGCTGGCCACATGACCCGGAAGCTGTATGCCGGCTCCCTCGGCCAATAAAGTGAGATGAGCGCCGCAACCCCAGAATCGGACACGACTGGACCTAATGGTCAGGGGTCCCTTTCCCTTTAAGTGCATTTAACATGTGATCCCTGATTGGTTGGGACATGTGTCTAGGACAGGGCTGGGAAACCTGCAGCCCTCCAGATATTGCTGGGACTCCGGCTCCCATTATCCCCGAAGCATTGGCCGTTCTGGCAGGCTGTTCTGATGGGAGTTGGAGTCCAAGGATATCTGGGGGGGGGCACAGGCTCCCCAGCTTTGCCTTTTGGTATGGCAACCACCTGACCCCTAATATCAAATGTGTGGAAGCTGGCTGTAGTTCCTGAGGAGTTGAGGGAAATGTATTTTGGACAAGCCTGAGTTATTGATCTTCCCTGATGCCTAGGCTCTGAGGAGATGGACTTGTGGGTCTAGCTTGAAGGTAGATTTTTGTCCCAGCAGCCCAACAAAGCATCTCTCTCTCTCTCTCTCTCTCTCTCTCTCTCTCTCTCTCTCTCCATGCCTCGCCCCCAGATATTTTTTAAATCAATCCCTTCTTTTTCTCCTTGGCATTTCAGAAACCAAGGACCATGACTCAGAAACCACGCCGGTCCCCTCAGAGGTAAGTAATTCCCATGAGAAGCAGGGCCTTTTGGGTTGTGGCTCCAGAGCACTGGAACGCCCTCCCTGCAAGCGGTCCATATATACCCCGCTCCAGTCTCTGGTGTAGTTTCAAAAACAAGTGAAGAGTTCCTGCACTTCCACTGTATGTTGGGGCAGCTCATAAAATCCTAGCATTGGAGGGAGGGGACTTATAGATCACTTACCATCAATGTGTTTCCCCTAAAATTCGACCCAAATCTATCCACCTGTCACTGAAGTTCAGGTGTGGCCCTCCAGATGGGGGTGGACCGGGAGCTCTCACCAGCCCCAGCCAGCGGGGCGGGGGGGTGAGGGGGGAAGAATGGACAATCTGTACATTTTGGTTTCTCAATTTTCCAAAGTTAGGCCCTGTAGCAGTACCACACGACTTGAAGCAGTTATGCCTTCCACCCAAAGAATTCTGGGAGCTATAGTTCATTAGGGGTGCAGAGAGTTGTTAGGAAACCCTCACACTATTCCCCTCCTAGGGCTAAAATTTATTTTATTTATTCTATATTCCACCTTTTCCTCAGGGGGGCCTATATGGTTTTCTCTCCTTCCTCGATTAATCCCCATGGCAACGCTATGAGGCAGGTTAAACTGAGAGGCAGTGACTGACTGAAGGTCTCCCAGTGAGATTCATGGCCAAGGTTCAGGATTCGAACCCTGGTCTCTCCCAGGTCCTACTCTGACCCTGCTTCCACTAACAGCCCACTGGCTCTAAACAGGCTTTCCCAGTTGGGTGAATGACCACAAGTGCCTGATTGTTAGATTTTTGGTGCTGTTTTAAACATCTTGGTTGTTTTCGTGTTTTTAACTCTTTCTTGTTTTCTTATGTGCAAATCTCCTTGAGATGGAGGTTTAGAAGGTGAATAATAATAATAATTATGGACACGGGTGGTGCTGTGGGTTTGCCACAGAGCCTAGGGTTTGCCGATCGGAAGGTCGGCGGTTCAAATCCCTGCGACGGGGTGAGCTCCCGTTGCTCGGTCCCTGCTCCTGCCAACCTAGCAGTTTGAAAGCATGTCAAACTGCAAGTAGATAAATAGATACCGCTGCAGCGGGAAGGTAAACGGCGTTTCCGTGCACTGCTTTGGTTCGCCAGAAGCGGCTTAGTCATGCTGGCCACATGAACTGGAAGCTGTAAGCTGGCTCCCTCAACCAATAATGCGCGATGAGCGCCGCAACACCAGATTCGGTCACGCCTGGACCTAATGGTCAGGGGTCCCTTTAAATAATAATAATAATAATAATAATAATAATAATAATAATGCAGCCAGAACCCAACCCTCTTCATGAAGACACCCTTCTGACTCAGGAAATCTGTAGCCTCCACACCAGCTAAAATATTCTGAGATTTTTAAAAGGTCAAAAACCCATCCATGCCCACCGCAAGCATTCAAAACAGCTCCGCTAGACAAAATGCATGCTGTCAGGTTCTCCCCCTCATTGGTTGTTCAATAAGAGAGCCACGCCATCTGTCTTTTAGTTCTTTTAATCAGTGCTCAATTATATACAGTGCAGAGCTGAATCTTATCATGTCTGTTCACTCACTAGCAGAATCCGGAAGTGCCTCCCTCCGATTTTGGCGCCAACACAACATTCTTGGCAGCCGAAATCGCCTCTTCCTCCTACGTAATCTCTGCGCCGGACCTGACGACTCCCCCTCCATCCGAGCCTGCTGGGTGGTGCCAGGCCTCTCCCTATATCTCTTGAGCCCTGGCACTCCTTCCCTCCCAGCCACTAACTGTTTCTCCCCCGAGGAGCTGCTGGTTTCACTTGCAGATGAGTCAGTAGTCAGAACAGGTGGCTGCTCCCTATAAACACTCAGAGCTGGACTGGCAGCGGGAGGCAGATCCCTGATGCATAGGCTCCAACTGCCCCCCTCTCAGCAGGGACAGCCCGTTTCCAAGACGCTGGCCCCTAATAAACCCTGCTTCCTCTTTTTGACCACTGAGGGTGCCTCATCTAAATGGAGAGATGCTGCCGTTCAGAGTTGGCTGCAGTCAGCCCTTTTATTTTTTGCTCTCCCTTGCAGGTGGATCATTTCGCCAGCACCGTTAGGCCCAAGAGCACTTCTGAGCTCCCTGTCGTCATGAGTAAACCGACAGGTAAGTGTGCCTCCTTTCGTGGTCTTGCTTGTACAAAGGTGGCTTTTGGTACGTGCCAAAAAATATGGGGACATTGCCCGGGCGAAAGGCTGGGGGTGACGGGAGCAAGGATCTTTGGCAGGTAGGCTTCCCTAGTGGTGATGGCAGGCGATAGCCGTGCTCCCTGTTTGTGGGTGACCTTGGGCCGAACACTGCCTCTCAGCTTAGCCTAACCCGCAGGGTTGTTGTGAAGATTAAATGAGGAGGGGGAGAGTCATGTTGAAAAAGAAAAAGGTGGGGGCACAAAGGCAAATTCGATTCAATTTTGATTTCCCACAATGCCCCATAGCAGGGGGTGGGGAGGCTCTTTTGGACCGAGGGCCGCATTCCCTGCTGGCCAACCTTCCCAAGGGCCAGATGGAGAGCCGCATTTGGACGCTGGACCTGAGGGTCCCTGCCTTTGCCCCAGAGAGGTGCAAAGCTGGAGGCTTTGTGGGAAATAAAGAGGGTGGCCTGATCTGACTGTGTTCCCTGATTGTTTGTCCCTTCCAGTGGAAAATGCTGCCTCTGCACCTCTGTACTTGTTCCTCATCATGGCCATAAGCGTGACTGGAATTGTTGGCGTCTTGGTTGTTGGAGTCGTTCTCCGGTGAGGAAGACCACCTAATTTTCAGGATGGGGGGGGGATGTTGATTACTGGGAGTGGTGAATCCATGAAACCTTGGTCTTGGAAGATGTTTAGTAGGGCCAGTTCTGGGGTGATTTCTAATACTTGCGTAGTTGTTTTAAATATTTCTCGTATGGCTGTTGTCCAGGATAGTTGGATTTTGGGGCATTCCCACCACAGTGTAAATGAGTTTTAATGGATGTAATAAAGGAAATACTGAATGGTTTAGTTCATGTAAAAGATGCAGGGATTTATGATATGCAAAATGAACCATGGAAAGAGTAGAAGGGAAGTCATTGGTATCTTAAGGGTGTATAAATGAGTATTCTAAATTGTAATACAGAAAATGTAATAAAAATTACACACACACACACACACACACACACACACACACACACACACGAAAACCCACAAGCCGGATCCAAGAACAAGAGCAACTCTCCCCTCCTGCGCATAGCTGTCAACCCTCCCTTTTTTGTGGGAAACTCCCTTATTCCAATGCCGTTTCCCGCTGCTATCCCGGATTGTTGCTATCCCTTAAATTTCCCGGATTTCTAAGGAAGCAGCTCCTCTCCCTCCCTGCTGGCCAGGGAGGCTGCTCAGCTGCGTTGCTTGGCTGCCAATAAGGAGTCTGAGACCGACTGGGGGCGGAGCTTGCATGCCTTGTGCAGCCAGACCCTCACGCCCAACCAGACAGACAGCCTGCCTGCCGTCTACGCGCTTGCTCTTTCGCTCACCCGTTCGCGCGCAGCCTCTGGAGTGCAGGGGGGCGAGGCTACTTGGTGCCATTGCACCGCCCTGGCGGCATCCCTTATTTTCAAATCCGAAAGTTTGGAAAAATCCCTTATTTTCAAATCCGAAAGTTGACAGCTATGCTCCTGCGGTTTCCAGCAACTGGTGTTCAGAAGCATTACTGCAGTGATGGCCAAACTTGGCCCTCCAGCTGTTTTGGGACTACAATTCCCATCATCCCTGACCATTGGTTCTGTTAGCTAGGGATGATGGGAGTTGTAGTCCCAAAACAGCTGGAGGGCCAAGTTTTGCCATCACTGCATTACTGTGGAGGCAGAGTACAGCCATAGCAGCTAGGAGACTTTGATAGTGCTTTCCTCCATGAATTTGTCCAATCCTCATTTAAAGCCGTCCAAGTGGGTAGTCCTCACTGCCTCCCGTGGACGTGATGGTAGAAACGTGATCTCAAAAGCTGCCATTTTTTGGTTGTTGTTCCAGGTACAGGAAAAAATGGGGGACGTCGCCTTGCGGAGAAGAGAAACCCAGCACCGCCCCACCACACTCCCTGACCCTCATGGCTCCTGAGCCTCCTCTGAGCACATCTCCTCTGCTCTCCCCTCCGGCCTCGCCCTTCAGCGAGAGCTCTGTCGACACCCCGAGCATCCCGGAGAACAGCCCCTACGATGTTTCGAACGCGGACTATTTCCTGATGCCGTAGGAGCCGACAGACATCGGAGTTAGGGAGGTTATTGGGTGCCGCAGCGTCCCCAGATGTGGGCACTGTGCGTACTCTGAAGGACGTGGAGAGTCAAGAACACAGCCAAGACTTCGTTGAGAGTCCCTTGGGTCGTACCGACATCAGGTAGCGCCGACGTCAAGGCGTCCGCCCGCGCTACTGAGATCTAGGGAAGGTGTCTGCTCTTCCGTCCGGAGTCAGGCCGCTCAGAAGATGCTCCACGTTCAGGATTTTGCTCGCCGCTCATCAGGAAGAGCTCAAGTGTTCTTGAAACTGAAGATGGTGGTTGCAGATATGCCAAGTCCCTGCCCAGGTTTTGATGGGGAGGCGCACGGCCGCAAGGTATCTTCCGGCCCACCGTGACTGCCGGAGAAAACGGTTGGAGGCCCTGGCAACAAATTGTCCCTACAGTTTGGAAGTTCTTTCCAGGAAGCATATTTCCTCCTGGATTCATGAAATCAGGGAGGTAACTGTCTGGCGTCGGAGGACCTGTCGCCCCCGAAGCTGCAGATGATGGAGGAAGTGGTTTTGGGTACCACTTTGAGCAATCGTTGGCCCTTTTCTACATGCCAAGGAAGGGCATCCTGGCCAGATTCCAGGGCTGGCTCAGGACATTTTGCGACCGGATTCAAAGGAATGGTGCCTTCTGCCGAGCCAGACGGTTGCTCCATCTGGCTCAGTATTGTCTACACTGACTGGCAGCAGCTCTCCAGGGTTTCAGACAGGGAGTCTCTCCCAGTCTAGGGAAGCAAAGGACTGGGCCAGGGGCCTTTTGCACGCAAAGCTGAGCCACGGGACAAGGTGCCATCTTCCCTGATTTCACGCAAAGAAACTGATCTGTCTGGCAACTCTTTACTGGTTGAAGGGGGCAGAAGACAGGTAGTCCTCTGGGGATTTGGTGCTGCTTCCTGGCCACCAGGAAACTCACCCCCGAGACAGTCACCTAACTCTACCTTATGACTGGGCCGGTGCAGCCAGGGTCCTGTGATGTATTGGAATTGTTGTAAGAATATCAAGGTCTTATATATATATATATATATAATAATTGTTCATAAGTGTGCCAAGCAAAACAAGGCCACATGTCTGAAGCAGCAGAGGAAGACAGGCCTGTCTCCATTTTGACTCCCAAACTGACAAACTGTTCCTCTGCAAGGAAGGAGGGGGTGATAAGTGATAATCTCTGGCATCCTGATGCCTGAGTGCCAGACATGGGCCATTTCCCTCACAAAGAACCCACCACCTAAAATGGATTTGGATCGTTAGCCCTACATTAGCCCTGCCAGGCCAGGCCAGGAAACAAGAAACCTTTTGTTTTGCTGAAATGTGTGTCTGGGAGGGGTCAGGGAGAGATGGCACAGGTGTGGGAATTCTCAGGTTACCTCCTCTGACCCTCCCAATCTGTGATGCAGCTGTGATGTATCTGGGGAGTGGTCTGGGGTTACACCCCTTCTGTGATGTATGTGGGAGGTATCTGGGGGTGGGGCGGGACTCTGAGGAGGAATCTTTGAAATGTCTTTATAAGAGCATGTGCTCCTTTTGTTGGGGGGTCCTTTCCCCCCTACTCTTTGGTGTGTGGGGCAAAAACGCCATGTTTGCAACAGAAATAAATTCTTTGCTTCTCAATTTTTCTCTGGTTGGCCTCTGTAATTTACTCCTTCCGATGGAGAACCTCAAAAGGCTCTTGTGTACCCCATAAGGGAATAAGAGGAGATTTCTGTTTATTTCAGAACAAGCGGGTGCAAAGCTGCCTTTTAGCTGAGCCGGACTGACGCTCCCAGAATTGTCCTTCTCACCACCCTACCATGGGAAAGGCTTCGGACTGAACAACAGGAGCACCCCCAAGGTCGAGCCCAGCATCCTGTTCTCTCAAAGGCCAGCCAACTGTGCCAATGTGAAGCCCGAAACAGGACCTGAGCACAACAGCAAACCTTCTGAAGAGCCGGTGTGGTGTAGTGGCTAAGAGCAGTAGACGTAATCTGGTGAACCGGGTTCGTGCCTCCGCTCCTCCACATGCAGCTGCTGGGTGACCTTGGGCTAGTCACACTTCTTTGAAGTCTCTCAGCCCATAGCTGTCAACCCTCCCTTTTTTTGCGGGAAACTCCCTTATTCCAATGCCGTTTACCGCTGCTATCCCGGATTGTTGATAAATTTCCCGGATTTCAAAGGAAGCAGCTCCTCTCCCTCCCTGCCGGCCAGGGAGGCTCCTCAGCTGCGTTGCTCGGCTGCCAATAAGGAGTCTGAGACCGACTGGGGGCGGAGCTTGCATGCCTTGTGCAGCCAGACCCTCACGCCCAACCAGACAGACAGCCTGCCTGCCGTCTACGCGCTCGCTCTTTCGCTCACCCGTTCGCGCGCAGCCTCTGGAGTGCAGGGTGGCGAGGCTACTTGGTGCCATTGCACCGCCCTCGCGGCATCCCTTATTTTCAAATCCGAAAGTTTGAAAAAAAACCTTATTTTCAAATCCGAAAGTTGACAGCTATGTCTCAGCCCCACTCACCTCACAGAGTGTTTGTTGTGGGGGAGGAAGGGAAAGGAGAATGTGAGCCGCTTTGAGACTCCTTCGGGTAGTGATAAAGCGGGATAGCAAATCCAAACTCTTCTTCTCCCTTCATCACAGAAAGCATGTGTGCTGTTCTTGAGTCATGGGTGCAACGCACAAGGCTGTGCCACTGGTCTTGTGCAGCAATAAACACGGCCCCAATCTGGCTGGGGGCAACAGAGATTTAGACTTTCAAAATCGAGGGGCTTTGTTACCCACAGTCCCTGCTGTGCATCAAAAGAGGAAAGGGACGGACTCTTTCCGCAATGTAAACAAGTCTCCGACTTGTCGCCTCCAACGGGGAACTTTGCTGCTCTCGGATGTTACGAAACCCGGCATTACTCTGTCTTTTTTTTCTTTCCTGCCGCAGAACAACAGAACTGATATTTACGTTTTTTCTTCTAAAGTTCACAGCGACAGGCTATTTTTTTGCTATTAGCTGCTTTCTCTGCTTGCTTGGGTGACAGGTGTCTCTGTGTCTCAGATGTCGCCCACGGAGGAGACTGTGATGAATCTAGGGGAGGCAAAACACCGCAGGTGATTCTGGCCAAGGAAGATTTGTTCATGTTCGTTTCCCCAACATCCCTCACAGGCAGATTTTTCGGGAATTGTTTGCAAAACAGCAATCTTACCCCTCTTCCCGCCCAGGGGAAAAAGAAATGATATCCAGGTAGTCCCACAAATTGATTGCAATTCTCCTTCGTGAGTACCGTATTTTTCGCTCCATAACGTGCACCAGACCACAACGCGCACCTCGTTTTTAGAGGAGGAAAACCAGAAAAATATTTTTTTTCTGGTTTTCCTCCTCTAAAAGGCTGGGAGGGAGGGAGGGAGGGAAGAGAGAAGGAAGGAAGAGAGAGAGAGGAAGAGAGAGGGAAAGAAGGAGGGAGAGAGGGAGGGAAGACAGAGAGAAGAAAGGAAGGACGGATGGAAGGAGAGGGGGGGGAAGCATCTCCCTCCCTCCCTCCTTGTGCTCTCTAGGGGCGGGGGAGGAACGGACATCCTGAAAGCGCTGCTTTTGGACTGTCTGGTCCTCTCCCGCCCCCTTTGCCGCTGTGCGGGCATCGGTGGAGGGGGGAGCAGACATCCCGAAAGCGCTGCTTTTGGGCTGTCCGTTCCTCTCCCGCCCCGCCGGGAGCCATGACTCCAGTGGCAGAGGCATCCCTCTGCTTACGACTGCAGTGGCAGCCGAGGGATCCCGCTGCCGGCCAGTGCCTTCGCTCCATAACGCGCACAGACTTTTCCCCTTCCTTTTTAGGAGGAAAAAAGTGTGCGTTATGGAGCGAAAAATACGGTATATGCTGCCTGGACACATTTTCCTTATATATTTCTGCAAACAAAAGGGACTAGCAACTTTGGGTTTTTTTGCTTAAATTAAAGCTGCCAATTCAGGAGAGGGCCTAACAGAGCTTAAGAGGCTGTTTTGGGTATGCTCTGCCTGGCATCAGTTCCTTCTTTCGCTTCTCTGTTTGTTGTACCCTGGGCGGATGGCATTGGGGCTGCTTAACTCTCCCACTCCACCCTGAAATTATGTTTTGCAATAAGGAGCAATCCCTCCCTTTTTCTTCCCACTCCCTACCGCTTGCAAACAGTGCCTTGCCTCTTTCCGGAACCCGAACCTTCCCTGGGAGAACAGCTTTTTAAGCAATCGGCGTGACATTCAGGTACCAGCTCAGCAAAGCGTCTGGTCTGATGCCACCAAGGTAAACAGATTTCTCGTAACCCTGTGCCAAGCAAAGAACTTCAAAGGCCAGCGCCAGCCCTAGGAAACTGCTGCCCTCAGCAAGTTCGATGCTAGTCATTTTGGACTCTGTCTGAATCAAGGTTTCCTTTCCACATAAATGCACTTCGTGTGTCAAATCAGCAGGGCAAAGCTAGGACAATGGCACGGCTGCCAGTTTGTTCCTGTCCTAACAGCTGCTGTGCGTAGCTTGTGTACATTTGTGTAGACTTGTCGCAGCGTTGTACTACTTGAGCTTCAGGGCCTTTGGACCCCACACTTGTTTACAAATTCTCTCTGCTTCTGGTGCATGAGGAGCTGTATCCAATATATGAAAATAGCAAGTGTAGGTCTGTAAATAGGCACTCAGAAGTGCAAAGCATTAGCAAGCTCGGAGGAGCCCCAGGGTTTGTAGAAATCTGAAAATTATTTAGGGGGAGGGGAACCCAAGGGGGTGAAATCTCCAAATACAAGGGCTTGGTATATTCAGTAGGCATGGCATGCTGACTGTTGAAAGGGTCAGGTGGAGTGGGGGAAACAAGGTGAAGGAACGTAATGGAGTAGTTGTAAAAAAATCCATTACTGGTTAAAACTCATCTTCTTCCCCGTCGGGTTGGCACCCCAAACTCTTGTGGATTCTTTCCAATCCAAATTGAAAGCCACACTATACGGGAAGCTAAGAGAGCTGGGCTTTTCGCCTCAATCCTTGCTAATGACAGGTTATGAGAGAGCAAGAGAAATCATTCGCCAACGAGTTTGGGACGTGGAATTCCAACGCCACACGAGTGAGATAAACAAACATCCAATTATAAAAGACTCTCTCCAGCTAAATATCTGGTAAAATTACAAATACCCAAACACAGACGGGCATTCACCCTTGCCAGATTCAACGTATTACCATCCGCCCTATTACAGGGAAGATTTACAGGCAGACCGTATGCCGAACGAATTTGCCCCTGTGGCCTACCGGAGGTGGAACGTGTTGCCCATGTTCTATTCAGCTGACGCTTTTATAACGATATAAGGCGGGTTTTTATTTCCCCCCCTTATACAAAATGTCCCAAATGAATCTCTGCGTCTCAAATGCCTTATTGAAGACACGAATCCTGAGTTCACGATGAAAGTGGCCAAATATTGTGCAGCAGCTATAAAACTTAGAGAACAAGCGCTGTCACTGATACGAGCAAGATCCTAATGGCGATCTTCAATTATAACCATGAGCCCGGCTTTCAATACACATACGGTATATGCTGTAGCATACCTAAACACATATGTCTCACCCTGGTTGGAAAATTTTAACGTTTTTTTTTTTTTGTATTAATGTTTTATCAGCTGGTCTTTGACCGTTAAATAAAGAATCTAACTGGAATCTAATCTAGTTGTATAAGGGCATGGCCGGCCCACACCGAACACGAGCCCATTCCACCTTGCAACATTGCTTTTGCATGTCCCTGCCATTTGCATAATCTGCCAATTTAGGCATCTGGTGGTGTTAAGTTTTAATCCAGAAAAGCTTGTGCCACCATAAAACTCTTTATACTTTTAAAGGGCTGCAAAAGTCTCCATTTTGAAGGTTGATTTTATTCCCGTCTGCTGTTTTGGTAGCCCCTCAGGCTGTGAAGACATGCGTTAAATGGATTCCATGAATAAAATTAACAGGCTAGCATAATTGCTTCCCATGGCAGGCGGATGGAGAAAATGAAAGGAGAGACATTTTTTAAAGGCTAAGCTTATTTTTTTTCAGAACGAGTGACTTTTCTGAGACACTCCAAGAACATTTGAGCTGCACCCTTGCCGTTGCAT
Source organism: Darevskia armeniaca (assembly GCA_034641395.1). Taxonomy (NCBI): domain Eukaryota; kingdom Metazoa; phylum Chordata; class Lepidosauria; order Squamata; family Lacertidae; genus Darevskia; species Darevskia armeniaca. The sequence continues at coordinate 973,067 of JAWWNF010000841.1, forward strand.
GTTGATTTCTTGATGCCCCGCTCCCTGCACAGAAGTGGTACGGTCACCCTTCTAAATCAGGACTCTGCCACTTCATGCTGCCACCGCAGGAAGAGTGAGGCCACAGTGCAGAAAGGAAAGGGGTGTTTGGTGACGATAACAACAACTCTAGGAGCGTTGCCGGGTAGTCTAAGAAACCAAAAACTCTCTGCAGTTTTGAAACCGGTGGTTAAAATCAGGGCCATTTTGAAATCGGTGGCTAAAATCAGCGTCCATTCGAATGGCTCAGTCTGCCATCAAACTGGTGTCCAGAATTGTATCCAAACATGATATCTTGGGTGGTGTCTCATAAACAAGTCACGTTCCAAAATTATACGGCAGATTAATAACTGCATCCCCTGGTGAAATACGGCCTTTTCAAATGTGTGCGTTGTTTGGGGGCCAGCTTTCCTTCTGTCTCTCTCTCTCTCTCTCTCTCTCTCTCTCTCTCTCTCTCTCTCTCTTCCTGGGGTAGCTGGCTGTGCTGCCCTGTGAGAAAGAAAGAGAGGAAGAAAACAGTTGAGCAATCTTGAGGGAAGAGGGGGGGCCGCGGTAGGTTCGCAGCGCAGGAGAAGGAAGGCTGGTGGTGAAACCCCAGGTCCAGGCAGCTGCTTCCCTCCATCTTCCAGTTCTCCTTTTTGGTCACTCCTCACTGATAAACAGCTCCAGAGGAAGTTTGTGCCCTGCTTAGGGACAGAGGAAGTGAAATCCCCTGATATGCCCCTGTTGTAAGAATATCAAGGTCTTATATATATATATATATATATCTGACTCAATTTATATATATATATATATATATATATATATATATATATATATATCCTATATTATAATCTTCAAGTGTCCCTGCGTCCACCGGCAATTTTCTGTGTGTCACGGAAGTGACGCATGACACAGACGGACGCAGGGATTGGAGGGGGCGGAGAGGGGGGCGGGACGACGCAGAGACACTTCCGGCCGGACGAAACTGCGCCGCCGCCATTGCCGGGGGGGAAGCTGCTGCCGCCGCCGCCCGCCTATGGAGGCTCCCGCCGCCGCTTTTGCTGTGCTCGGCCGCCGAGGGAGAGGCGAAGTGCCGTTTCCCGCCGCCGCCTACACACCCTCGCCGAAGCGCGAGGGAAGCGGCTCTTCGGGCGGCGGCGGCGGCGGCGGAGAAGGAACGCAAGAGCCGTCTTCGTCCCCCCCCGCCCGGGGCCCCGCTGACCCCGGCTGAGCTGCGCCGGCTCCACTGCGTCCCCGCCGCCTCCGAGCCCCGCTGCCCCGCTGCTCAAGGCCAGGCGACTAACGGGCCGTCCCCGGCTGGCCTCTCCTTCACCCCGCCCCCGGCCGGCCTGCTCGCGCTTGGCTCAGCCCGGCGGGGCCGGCGCAAGGAGCAGCCCCCGGGCAGCGGGAGAGGCGCAGAGCTCTTGCCTGGCGTCGGGGGATCCGCTTTGGACGGGGCGGGCGCAGCTCCGCGCCGGACGGACTCACGCGGGGCGGGAGGGAGAAGCCTGGCTGGAAGGTCCCTCCCGGGAGCCGAGGAGGGGTCTCGAGCCAGCAGCAACAGCAAGAGGAGGCTGGGGGTGGGGTAGGAGGGAGAGGAGACTGGGGAGGGAAAGGGTTAATGGAAAGGAGAGGAGGGTGGGGAGGGGAAGGGTTAATGGGAAGGAGAGGAGGGGGTGGGAAAAGGGTTAATGGGAGGGAGAGGAGGGTGGGGAGGGAAAAATCTTTGCCCCCATTCCGGTCTATTGGAGATACTGACTCTGCCTCCCCCCCCCAAGTCCACCTGCAAGGAGGGAACACCTGCCCCTCGCGGGGAGAAGGGGCGCGCGCCCGGCTTTCACAAAACAAAAATTTTATATAAACAGTGCACATATAAAACATTGTAACACACATATTTCATTCAGATATATATTCATTATTTCATACGTATAAAGTATATAAAATATAATGTGTGTGTGCGTGTGTATGTATGTGTGGCCGGATCGGAGCCGCCGCCCTCCCGCCGCCGCCTTGCTTCTAGAGCCCGTAATCTTTACGGGCTTAATTTACTAGTATATATTAATTGTTCATAAGTGTGCCAAGCAAAACAAGGCCACATGTCTGAAGCGGCACAGGAAGACAGGCCTGTCTCCATTTTGACTCCCAAACTGACAAACTGTTTCTCTGCAAGGAAGGAGGGGGGGTTGTCTCAGGAAAATAAAGTGATAATTTCTGGCTTCCTGATACCTGAGTGCCAGACAAAAGGGTGTGATTAACTCGGCTGGGAAACAGGGAAATGTAAATATCTCTTTTGTTTTTCTTGATGGGTTTTGGGGTGGAGGGCAAGAGGAGGCATGGGGAGGGTCAAGGATGCTCAGATTACTGCTACCAGACCTCCCCTTTCATGATGTAGCTGTGATGTATCTGGGGGGTGGTCCTGGGTTACACCCCTTTTTGTGATGTATGTATGATGTATAGGGGGGGTGGTCTTGAGCGGGAGGGGGGGAATTTCAAAAGTCTATATAGGAGCTGGCACACCATTGTTCTGGGTTCCTCCTCCCTCCTCCATTTTGGGAGTGAGGGCCCTGTTGCAACAGATATAATAAAATTTTGCTTCTCAATTTTTCTCTGGTTGGCCTCTGTATAATTACTCCTACCAATGGAGAACCTGGGAAGGCTCTTGTGTACCCCATAAGGGAATAAGAGCAGATTTATGATTATTTCACCTTCTACCACAGCTACAAAAATTAACTTCAGTTTGCATTAACACATACCATAATTTGTAAATCCGCAAGATTATTTTCACTGTACTTTGGCTGTGCCCCCTTCCTTTGTGGCTTTTTTCATACAATCAAGGGGTGTGGGTGCATACTTTTAATATGTAGTTAAGAAAGAAAGAAAGAAAGAAAGAAAGAAAGAAAGAAAGAAAGAAAGAAAGAGAAAAGTTTGACAACACCCAGGGCAGGTTTACACCTCTAGAATCTCATACTCTCCCTGGGTTTTGGTCCAGGTGCAAATCCCTGGCGAAAAGACATGGGGGATCCCTCGCTGAAATCTGGTACCACCTGGCTGTGGTTTTCCTGTGACAGGATCACCCTCTGAGGCAGGGAAAGCCCCAGAGCCCTCGTTTCAACCTGGCTGACTCAATTTTCGAGTTGAGCGAGATAAGCAGGGACTTTTTTTTCAGCCTCTCTGCCTCTGCCTCCCTCTGCCTCTCTGCGAAGCTACACGGCCGGCCATCTATTAATAGGTGGAACTACCCGAAGTGCCATCGCAGGTGCGTAACTTCTTCCTACTGATTTCGACGCTGGCCCACTCTTCTGCAAGCGAGGGAGCGGAAATGTCAAACCGCGGAACCCACCGCCGAGAGCGAAATGGAAAAGCGGCAGTGGAGAATGAAATAGGTGGAAAAACATAATCTCTGCAGGCAAGGAAACCAGAGGCGATGTTGATATCGGTACAGGACCGGCCTTGATGACGGTTGGTCCAAAATATGAAGAGGGCCTCCTTGCCTGATCTGTTTCTTGAGCAGCTGCCCTGATTTGCTTGCATAATTAAAATTCACACGGCAGAAGGTTAAGTCACATCCGCAGCAGACATTCAAAGCTCGTGGCCTTCCGCAAAGAACTGGGGAGCTGCCTTATACTGAGTCAGACCTACTGGTATTTCTGCACACTGACTGGCAGCAGCTCTCCAGAGTTTCAGACAGAGGGTCTCTTGCAGCCCCTAAAAGGTAAAGGTAAAGGGACTCCTGACCATTAGGTCCAGTCGGAACCGACTCTGGGGTTGCGGTGCTCATCTCGCATTATTGGCCAAGGGAGCCGGCGTACAGCTTCCAGGTCATGTGGCCAGCATGACTATGCCGCTTCTGGCGAACCAGAGCAGCGCACGGAAACGCCGTTTACCTTCCCGCCGGAGCGGTACCTATTTATCTACTTGTACTTTGACATGCTTTCAAACTGCTAGGTTGGCAGGAGCTGGGACCGAGCAACGGGAGCTCACCCCGTCGTGGGGATTCGAACCGCTGACCTTCTGATCGGCAAGCCCTAGGCTCTGTGGTTTAACCCACAGCCTTTACATGCATAGGTAAAAAGGTAAAGAACCCCTGGGTGGTTAAGTCCAGTCAAAGGCAACTATGGGGTTGCAGCGCTCATCTCACTTTCAGGCTTAGGAAGCCGGCATTTGTCCACAGACAGTTTTCTGGGTCATGTGGCCAGCAGGACTCAACCGCTACTGGCACATGGAGGACTGTGACAAGTGCCAGAGTGCACGAAAACGCTGTTTACCTTCCCACCAGAGCGGTACCTATTTATCTACTTGCACTGGTGTGCTTTTGAACTGCTAGGTTGGCAGGAGCTGGGACAGAGCAATGGGAGCTCACCCCGTCGTGGGGATTCGAACCGCCGACCTTCCGATCAGCAAGCCCAAGAGGCTCAGTGGTTTAGACCACAGTGCCACCTGCGTCCCTTTGCTTTTAAATGCATAGACCATGCTCTGCCCTCCTCTTAAACATAATAGCAAAGATCTAGTCCTCATGGTTTTGCACGAACACCGGCTTTTACATTGGAACCTGAGAAGCTGCCTTACTCTGAATCAGGCTATTGGGTCATTCGGCTCAATATTGCCTTCACTGGCTGGCAGCCAGTTGTTTTCCTTACTGCAGGGTCACATCCAACACCATACATTAAATGCACATTTAAAGCACATTAAATCCCCCATAAAATCCTGAGAAAAGGCATTTGCCTCTCTCAGAGTGACCCTCCAAGTGTCCATATTTTCCAGGGACTTACAGAAGCCGTCCCAGTTTCTGATTCGCTCCTGGAATGTCCCGCTTTTCCTTAGGACGTCTCTGTTTTCATCGGAGAAATGTTGGAGGGTATGGAGTTATGCAACCCTCCGAACCAAGGAGATAAGTAAGAGAGAGAGAGAGAGAGAGAGAGAGAGAGAGAGAGAGAGAGAGAGAGAGAAGTACCTATACAACATTTAGAAGACATCTAAAGGCAGCCCTATATAGGGAAGGTTTTTAATGTTTAATTTTTTATTATGTTTTTATTATGTTTGGAAGCTGCCCAGAGTGGCTGGAGCAGCCCAGTCAGATGGGTGGGATATTATTATTATTATTATTATTATTATTATTATTATTATTATTAACATCCCTATTTTCATCGGAGAAAAGTTGGAGGGTATGCCCTTGTAATTCGCAGCAGCTGGCATTCAGAAGCATTGCCACCTCTGACTGCAGCCTTTGGTAGCCTCCTCTTCTCACAGTGGCCCAGTGGGAAACCCAAACAGTAGAGCAGGAGACTCTTAATGTCAGGGTCATGGGTTCAAGTCCCACACTGGGCAGAAAGATTCTTGCCTTGCAGGGGGTTGGACTAGAATTCAGTGATGGCTAACCTTGACACTCCAGATGTTTTGGGACTACAACTCCCATCATCCCTGACCACTGATCCTGTTAGCTAGGGATGATGGGAGTTGTAGTTCCAAAACATCTGGGGGTGTCAAGGTTAGCCATCACTGGACTAGATGATCCTTGTGGTCCCTTCCAGCTCTGCGATTCGGAGCACAACAGCAACACTCTCTATTTGCAGTTCCCTATAAACAGTATTCTGCCTCTGACAGGGGAGGGAGAACTAGCCATGATGACCAGTAGCCATTGTGGACAGCCTTTTTTCCCCAGGAAAGCAGGTCGAGAGGCACGGGCAGTATGCTTTGGGGGCATGCCGTGTTCGAATAGTTCCCACCCTCAGACCGTTGCAGCAATTATTATTTTTTTCAAAAGAGGGTTTGTTTCGTTGCCTGTTCCGTTCCGAAACCAGCCTTCGAAAATGTGCACTCATCCTTCCTATCTCGGGCCCCATGTGTCCGCCAACTTCTTCTAAACCAGGGCCGTGTGTTGCAATAGGGCTGGTTCCCCAAAAGCACCTTGGGAAGCGAGAACTGGATCTCTGTTTTTTGACATTTCTTAAAGACACACACAAAACTGTGGGGTGCGGGTGGCACTGTGGTCTAAACCACAGAGCCTAGGGCTTGCCGATCAGAAGGTCGGCGGTTCGAATCCCCGTGACGGGGTGAGCTCCCGTTGCTTGGTCCCTGCTCCTGCCCACCTAGCAGTTTGAAAGCACGTCAAAGTGCAAGTAGATAAATAGGTACCACTCCGGCGGGAAGGTAAACAGCATTTCCGTGCACTGCTCTGGTTCGCCAGAAGCGGCTTAGACATGCTGGCCACATGACCCAGAAGCTGTACGCCGGCTCCCTTGGCCAGTAAAGCGAGATGAGCGCTGCAACCCCAGAGTCCGCGACTGGACCTAATGGTCAGGGGTCCCTTTACCTTTACCTTAAAGACAAACACAAAACCGGGGCAAGGGAGGTGGAGGCGCCCAGCTGGGGGTTTCATGCACAAACGTTAAGAGGAAGAAGAAGAAGAAGAAGAAGAAGAAGAAGAAGAAGAAGAAGAAGAAGAAGAAGAAGAAGAAGAAGAAACATGCAAGCATTTGTGAACCAATGAAGGAGAAACAAACGCATGCAAATTTCGGAGACTTGAGTGGAACCAAAAAAAGAGAGAAGCCCATCTGCCCACAGAGTTTAGCAGGAGGAAGTCTGTGTTGATGGAGGCTGGCAAGGTCTCTGGCTCTGTTTTGTTTTGTAAAAGAAACCAGACTGAATTAACATAGGTCTTCGAGCTTTGCTGTGATGGCCTGGGATTCAGACTCAGATGCTGAACTTGAGGGATCCCAGCCTGCACAGGATTCCCCGCCTCCAGAATCAGCAGGGCTAGGGCTTGAGTCGGAAGGGTCCTCACCTGTGCTGGATCCTCAGGTGCAGGCATCTGCTGAGTCTGCTCTGGCTCCTGATGGGGTGGAGGACCCATTGCCTGCAGGTGCTTCTCTCCCAGCCCTGTCAGGGGAAGCTGAGGTTACCTCTGGGTCCTGTAACCCTCCAGCCTCTCCTGAGCTGCGGAGGCTCAGGGCAGAGAGGCGAAGGGAACTAAGTTCCTGCAGGAGGAGTGCTCGCCTCCAAGCCAGGAGAGGTGAGTCACCAGAGGATCGGGGCCACCCTATGCCTCGGGGCAGATAAAAGCCAGCCAGCCCCAGCCCCAAGTTGCAGGAGCAACATCGTTGGTGACCAGTTCCTGCCAGTGTTCCTGCTTGAAACCTGTCCTGTTTTCCGGCCTCAGCTCCTGACCCGCCCTGGTTCCCTGCTTGCCTACCCGTTCCTGACTTTGCCTGACTCCCTGCCCTGCACCCTGCTTCAGTTATTATGGACTGCCTTTACGTTGTACCTCTGACCACGTACCGGACTTAGACCTCGCCTTTCGGATACCCCACGGGACCAGCACATTTGCAGCCCTTTATATAGATATATTTTAAAGAAATAATCATGCCAAGAATTGAACCTGGGACTTCCAGCATGCAACGCAAGTGCCTTACCACTGAGCTCTAGACCCTACACTTTGAAATAAGATCCTAGTCCTCATGGTTCTCTGAATGCACAATAGAACACAAGAAGCTGCCTTATATCCCAAGTTGAACCATCAGTCCATCTGGTTCAATGTCCGCAGCCTGAGCCCATGTACTCCAACATCCCGTTCTCACAGTGGCCAACCGGCTACAAGCAGGACCCGAGTGCGGTTTCCAGCAACTGGTACTCGGAAGCCGCCTCCTCACAATGAACTTATCTAATCCTCTTTTAAAACCATCCAAGTTCGTGGCCATCCCTGTCTCCTGTGGGAGGGAGTTCCACAGTCTAACTGCGCTGTGTGAATAAGTCCTTTCCCCCACCTGTCCTGAAATGATGTCTAGTGCAGCGGTCCCCAGCTTTTCGGTGTCATGGGGCACATTTGGAAATCAGGAGGCTGTTGTGGACACCGAAATAGAGAGAGACATTTCACAGGATAAAACAGGCAAAGTACCTACGCTCTTGCACAGGAGTCCTCAAACTTTTTAAACAGGGGGCCAGTTCATTATCCCTCAGACACTGTTGGGGGCCAGACTATAGTTTGAAAAAAATATGAACACATTCCCATGGCACACTGCACGTATTTTATTTGCAGTGCACAAAAAACAGGAAAAACAATACAATATTTAAAATGATGAACGATTTTAATCAACATAAACTTATAAGTATTTCAATTCTCAGAGTGGTTTAACAAACCACCCCTCTTTTTCCCAGGGAACTCTGGGAATTGTAGTTCTGGGAGGGGAAATGAAGGTCCCCTAACAACTCCCAGCACCCTTAACATACTACAGCTCCCAGAATTCTCTGGGAGAAGCCATGGCTACTTAAAGTGGGATTGTAGCACTTTAAATGCATGGTGCAGACGGGGGTCTCGGATAACATAAGCTCACTCAGGTCTTGAGTTGAGAAGGCCCCATCTACACTGCATGTTAAAGAAGCTCACATATTCCTACTTTAAACAGCCACGGCTTCCCTCCAATAATCCTGGGAACTGTAGCTTGTCTCCTAACCATTCTCAGAACCCTCAACTGCAGTTCCCACGATTCTGCAGGGGAAGCCATGATGGATTCAAGTGGCATGGTGCTGCTTTAAATGAATAATGCAGAAAATGCAAAGGATGTCCCCTAGTGGTAAACATCAAAGTTCTTTTAAAGAGACATCACAAAGGTCCGTATAGTTAAAGCGATGGTTTTCCCAGTAGTGATGTATGGAAGAGAGAGCTGGACCATCAAGAAGGCTGATCGCCCAAGAATTGATGCTTTTGAATTATGGTGCTGGAGGGGACTCTTGAGAGTCCCATGGACTGCAAGAAGATCAAACCTATCCATTCTTAAAGAAATCAGCCCTGCGTGCTCACTAGAAGGACAGATCCTGAAGCTGGGTCAGAGTTCAAGGGCACGTTCCAGGCAGGCAAAAACACGTGAGGAGGGAGTGAATCAGAGAGGCCATTTTGTTGTTGTTGTTGTTTAGTCATTTAGTTGTGTCCGACCCTTCGTGACCCCATGGACCAGAGCACGCCAGGCACTCCTGTCTTCCACTGCCTCCCGCAGTTTGGTCAGACTCATGTTGGTAGCTTCGAGAACACTGTCCAACCATCTCGTCCTCTGTCGTCCCCTTCTCCTTGTGCCCTCCATCTTTCCCAGCATCAGGGTCTTTTCCAGGGAGTCTTCTCTTCTCATGAGGTGGCCAAAGTCTTGGAGACTCAGCTTCAGGATCTGTCCTTCCAGTGAGCACTGAGGGCTGATTTCCTTAAGAATTGATAGGTTTGATCTTCTTGCAGTCCATGGGACTCTCAAGAGTCTCCTCCAGCACCAGAATTCAAAAGCATCCATTCTTCGGCGATCAGCCTTCTTTACGGTCCAGCTCTCACTTCCATACATTACTACTGGGAAACCCATATCTTTAACCTTTGTCGGCAAGGTGATTTCTTTGCTTTTAAGATGCTGTCTAGGTTTGTCATTGCCTTTCTCCCAAGAAGCAGGCGTCTTCTAATTTCGTGACTGCTGTCACCACCTGCAGTGATCATGGAACCCAAGAAAGTAAAATCTCTCACTGCCTCCATTTCTTCCCCTTCATTTCTTCAGAGAGGCCATAGAGGGTATGAACTGGGGAGAGGGAGGGTGGCCTGTGGAGAATCCCTTGAGTAAGACAGAGAGACCTCAAACATACTCTGCCCTGGGGCCTGATGTTCCCCATTTTTGATGTAAACAGGAAGCTGTCTCAGAATGAGTCAGGCCACTGGTCATCCAGAGCAGTATTGTTTGTTTTGATTGGCAACCTTGGAGGCTGGTCCATTGGGGCAACGGAGGCATTGCCCGCCCCAGCCACCCGCCTCCTTGCCTCCTTGTTTACAACCAGTCCAAGCCCCGCCTGCCAGCTTCGTCCTCCTCAATATCAAGAGGATGGGAAGAAAGCTAGCCTAAGCAGACTCCGCTCATCACCGGCTGTGGCTCCACTTGCCCATGGCCTCTAGCGCCACCTGCTGTTGAGCTCCCTGCCTTCTGTTTTTGAACTTGAGTTTAGGTTTTTAACCTTTTGGATGAAGCAAAATTAGAATTCCTAGTTTGGATAATCACCACTTACTGTTTGGGAGTGTTCTTCTTTTCTTCTGAAGTTTCTTCAATCCTCCCCCTAGATTTAATAGCAAACAAGCTATTTTGAGTTATATAAATGCATTAACTTTTTTCCTTCTGAGGAAACTGATCCTATATAATAATCTCCCTGTGTCCCTGCGTCCACCTTCAATTTTCCATGGGTCACGGAAGTGCGCTACTGTGCATGACACACACGGACGCAGGGATTGGATCTTAGCATTCGTAGAGAGCAAAGGAGACCAATAGGCGATGGCGGTTACGCCACTTCCTCCCCACCCCCGAAGCTACGAGCCCTTTCGAATGTTGTGTTGGTTTAACGGTCATTGTGCTAGCGACCGTTGGGGCTGACAGTAGCTTACCTTGCCACTGTCTACCTTATCGTCGTTCGCCTTTTCGTATTTTCCGAGAGCCTTCCGCTGCAGCCGCCTACCATCGTCGGCCAAGCGCGGGGGAAGCGGCGCAAAGCGCCGCCGCCTGTGCCGCCTTTACTGCTTCCAAAGCGCGGGGGAAGCGGCGCGAAGCGCCGTTCCCGCCGCTGCCTTTGCTTGCCTGGAGGCGGGGGAAGCGGCCGCCCGCATACCTTCAGCGGAGCCTCCCGTTCCTGGAGGCTCCCGCCGCCGCCTTTAGAGACTCAACAAAGCGGGGGGAAGCGGCGCAAAGCGCCGGCGCCCGCACTCCTCCAGCGGAGCCTCCCGTAACTGGAGGCTCCCGCCGCCGCCTGTCTGCGCGTTCGCCCTTCCTCGGCACTGCGCTTCGGCTCCTGGCGGCGGCGGCGTTTGCTCGCCTGGCTCGGGGAAGCGGGCGGAGAGCAGCGGAAGGGCAAGTGCGCAGGACGACGACACGCCGGCCGGACCTCGCCGCCTCCGCTGCTCTCCTCCGCCTGCTTCCCCGAGCCAGGCTAGCAAGTGCCGTCGCCGCCAGCCCCTGCGCTTCGGCTCCTGGCGGCGGCGGCGCTTGCTCGCCTGGCTCGGGGAAGCGGGCGGAGAGCAGCGGAAGGGCGAGCACGCAGGACGACGACATGCCGGCCGGACCTCGCCGCCTCCGCTGCTCTCCTCCGCCTGCTTCCCCGAGCCAGGCGAGCAAGCGCCGCCGCCGCCAGCATTTGAATAGCAATGACCATCAATTGCGGGGGGGGGGGCTCCCCATCAAATATTTTAGCCCTTCGGCCCCCAGGAGTTGGCTCCCACATGGCCAAACCGGCAATTAAAAAGGTGATTTTTCCGGGATTACGGCGGGAGAAGTCATCACGGGTGTCAGCCCCCCCCCTTCAAGGGCACCCTGAAAAGTTAGTTCCTCTTCTTCCCTCATAATTTCTAGCGCCCGTTTTTGTAACGGGCTTAATTTACTAGTAGATCATAACAGTGAAACGAGAATCTTAGCCAGCAACTCGTTAAGGTTATTTGGAAGTTTATCTTGAGTTAATTTTTGTTATTTGGAGTTATTTGAAAGGTTTTCTTGAGTTATTTATATTTCTTTGAATTAGTTTATAACATTTTTGAGTATTTTTGCTCTTGAGCAATTTTGCTCTTGAATCATTAAACATAACGTTTGTTTGAGTATTACTATATATATACGTTCATCTCACTTCAGGGATCTTTCACGGTGCAGACTTCCTTTTTTGTAATTCTGCCCTACCAGTCTCAATCGACAGGCTGTGGCTGCCTGCAGAGTCCTGAGCAGGGAGAGAGGTCTTGGCCAGGCCAGCCCACCGGAGATCCCCTTACCCAGAAATGGATGTTCTCCATGCTGAATGAACGAGCTCCCCCACAGCTCAATGCATTCAAACTGAACCCGACAAATTTACACAGGAATGTAAGGCTGTGTAAATCGGGCCAGGATGCAAAGAGCTGCAGGCTTAGCTCCGCTGACACCCAAAGGGTGCTTTGGGGACTCCAGTTCTTGAACCCCCAGCAATGCATGCCGTGTTGCTGAATCCAGGACCGGTGCTGGCAATTTTGACGCCCTAGGTGAGGGGGCGGGCCACGTGACGTCATTGCGTATGACGCACGTTGCGGAGCGGTGCCCCGCCCCCTGCCCAGCCGGGCGCCCCTCGCCGCCGCAGTTTGCTTGCTCCGCCGCTGGTTGGGGCGGCACCGGGCGGCGGCGGGGGGCAGGCTGGCCAGCGCCCCCTCCATTTTGGCGCCCTAGGCAATTGCCTAGTTCGCCTAAATGGACACGCCGGCCCTGGCTGAATCGCTCTGGAAACGGCGCGGGAGGGGTGCTCATAAAGCTGTTCTCAATCAATCACTTTATTTCAGCTTTAAGCTCATAAGTAAAGCTGTTCTGCAATAGGGCAAAATGGTTAGGAGCAGAACCTCCACAGTAAAGAGCATTCTATCTTTTTTTTTTTTAAGAGCAACTGACAAATGAGAACCTGCTCTTTCTCCATCCCTGAAAACACACACAAACAATTCCATGGCATGTGCCACAAAGTAGCTTGCCGAGTCCCGTCCTTGATTTTTAGAAATCTGTAATTAACTCAGGGTGGAGAACGAGTATCCTGCAAGTCAGACGCAGACCTGGTCCCTCTCTACCTGGCAAAACCTCCTTCTTGTCCCTCCTTTCCACTCCTGCTGCAATGAAGCTTGGCCGGGGGAAGGGTTCTAAGGAGGCTTCTCTAAAAGCCAAATTGTGGGGTGGAGGGGGCTCCCATTTCAGCCTCTGAACTGCAATACATAGTTTAGCCACGCAGAGGCAGCAGTGTCCTTTCATATTGTATCACAGTGTGGTATGCTGGCCGGACAGCCACAGACAGAAAGTCTCTACAGAGGGTGGTGAATACAGAAGAAGAGGAAGAAGAAGAGTTTGGATTTGATATCCCGCTTTATCACTACCCAAAGGAGTCTCAAAGCAGCTAACAATCTCCTTTCCCTTCCTCCCCCACAACAAACATGGGCTGTCCCTTGAGTCCGCTAGATGACATCGCAAGGGATCGTTGCCTTAGGAGAGCGAGAAAAATTCTCAGGGATGACTCACACCCCAGCCATCACCTCTTTAATCTTCTACCCTCAGGCAGGAGATATAGAAGTATAATCAGCCATAAAAAGGTAAAGGGACCTCTGACCATTAGGTCCAGTCGTGACCGACTCTGGGGTTGCGGCGCTCATCTCGCATTATTGGCTGAGGGAGCCGGCGTACAGCTTCCGGGTCATGTGGCCAGCATGACTAAGCTGCTTCTGGCGAACCAGAGCAGCGCACGGAAACGCCGTTTACCTTCCTGCCAGAGCGGTTCCTATTTATCTACTTGTACTTTGACATGCTTTCGAACTGCTAGGTGGGCAGAAGCAGGGACCGAGCAATGGGAGCTCACCCCGTCGCAGGGATTCGAACCGCCAACCTTCTGATCGGCAAGCCCTAGGCTCTGTGGTTTAACCCACAGCGCCACCCGCGTCCAATAATCAGACATACCAACAGGCTAAAAAACAGTTTCTATCCATGGGCTGTTAGGTTGTTGAACAGAAAATAACACAGCGAAATTAACTTGCGAGGTGGTGTGTTGTTCGATAAGAGGTTGAGTGCTGGGGGAGCTCATTTAATTTCATTGTACACAGGTTGTACAATGACAATAAAGTAGTAGTAGTAGTAGTACGGTAGTTGTTGTTATAACATAGCTTTGAGTGTGTGTATAGGCGCAGCAGGTGGCTTCTTATTTTCAACCACCAAGCCAGGGGGGGTTGACTGTCCAATTCCTCTTCCTTCCTCTTGTGCTGACCTTGTAGAACTCAGCGAGGAGTACAGCTAATTGGTCCGCTCTGCCTCCCATTGGCTCTGGCGCCACCCAGTGTCAGCCTCCCACCCTACCAGGGTCCAACGGCCGCCAACCACTGCTGATGTAAAAGGTAAAGAACCCCTGGACGGTTACGTCCAGTCAAAGGCGACTATGGGGTTGCGGCACTCATCTCGCTTTCAGGCCGAGGGAGCTGGCGTTTGTCCACAGACAGCTTTCCGAGTCATGTGGCCACCATGACTAAACCGCTTCTGGCGCAACGGAACACCGTGATGGAAACCAGAGCACACGGAAATGCCGTTTACCTTCCCACCGCAGCGGTTACCTATTTATCTACTTGCACTGGTGTGCTTTCGAACTGCTGGGTTGGCAGGAGCTGGGACAGAGCAACGGAAGCTCACCCCGTCGCGGGGATTCGAACCGCCGACCTTCTGATCGGCAAGCCCAAGAGGCTCAGTGGTTTAGACCACAGTGCCACCCCAATGGTGTGTAGTTGAATTGGTTGCAGGTTTAAGTGGGCCACCTGGGGAAAGCACATTCTGGTGGCAGTCCCTGGAAAGTTTAGCCTAGCAGTGCCACCTCACTTTTGTCAAATCCGTATCCTGCCTTTCCAGCAAATGGCGCTCAGGGAGGTCTGCAAAGGAAAGGATCTGAGCTAATGTTTGGGAGGGGGGATTCCCTTCTCATCCCCTGGGAGACGTCAAGCGTGGCACCTAGTTACTGGCATAGGCCCATCTTAGGAAGTGGAACCAGACGCTGCGGTCAAGGCGAAAGTGGTCCCCAGACGAGATTTCCAGACGGTCGTCACCCTCGTGGGGTGGGGGGTTGCGAGTAACGTGGGATATGATAGCCATGTTCAAATATATAAAAGGATGTCATATAGAGGAGGGAGAAAGGTTGTTTTCTGCTGCTCCAGAGAAGCGGACACGAAGCAATGGATTCAAACTACAAGAAAGAAGATTCCACCTAAACATTAGGAAGAACTTCCTGACAGTAAGAGCTGTTCAACAGTGGAATTTGCTGCCAAGGATTGTGGTGGAGTCTCCTTCTTTGGAGATCTTTAAGCAGAGGCTTGACATCCACCTGTCAGGAATGCTTTGATGGTGTTTCCTGCTTGGCAGGGGGTTGGACTGGATGGCCCTTGTGGTCTCTTCCAACTCTATGATTCTATGATTCTAAGTCACAAGCGCGGCCATCAAACCAGCCAGAGGTTTCACACGCGAGGGCAAACAAACAGACCCTGCCCCACCAGCTTCGGTCTGCCCTCAGAACTCACTGGGGAGAAGGAAATGGGGACAATACTAGAATTAGTTTATTTATTTGATTTCTAGCCCACCTTTTATTTTCCTTCAAGGAGTTCAGGGTGGCTACATACAAGTGTTTCCCCCTCACAACAACCCTGTGGGCTGTGTTGATATTTGGCCATCAGATCCATAAGACACTGAGGAAGGGGCGCATGATCCCAGACCCTAAGAACCTAAAAGCAGGATCAGGCCAATGGCCCATCTTAGCCCAGCACCCCTTTCTCGGAGGATGGCACCGCTCTAGATTACAATGCACTAAATTCCTCCCATATGGCTTCGGGTGTGTCTTCCCTCCATGGAAATGGATGGTAACCATTCATTCATATGGGAGAAAGCAAAAGAGGATCATTACAGGTAATATTGCGGGGGGCGCAGGGGTCCCAAGCTCCCTCCTGCCCCTGTCGACCACAGAATCTGAGACAAGAAGATTCTCTCCCTTCCCCACAGAATCTCAGATCCGAACCCTCCTTATAACACCCAATAGGACTTAATGGGGGCCCCCGGGGGTCAGCCCTGCTGCCCTTTCATCTGCACAGCAGATCTGTCACACTAGATTAGGGGTGGGAAACTAGTGGGGAACTATTGGACTGCAACTCCCATCCTCCTGGATAGCTCAGCTGGTTAGAGCGTGGGGTTGGTAACGCCAAGGTTGTGGGTTCGATTCCCGTATGGGACAGCTGCATAATCCTGCATCGCAGGACGCTGAACCAGGTGATCCGCAGGATCCCTTCCAACTCTTATGATTCCACCAGGCCCTATCAGCCACGTTGGCTGGGAGTTGGAGTCCAACCACATCAGGAAGGCCACTGTTCCCCCCAGAATGAATTTATTTATACATAAATTACAGTGCAGAAGGAGGGAGGGCCGATCCACGAAAAACTAGAGGGTGCTGAACCCAGAGATCCTGGGGGAGGGGAAGTGGGGGTGGGGGGTGAGTCCATGAGCGGAGAGGAGATTCGGGGTAGAATGTTGGGAAGATCCGCTGCTGATCCGTGGCTGTTTCACGAGCGTAAAGGCACACCTTCCCCAGTCCAGCGTTTCTCCAGTCGGATGCCAGTTCTGATCCCAGGTGTGTGTACGTGGGGATGGGGGGGCGGGGGGGGAGCTAGTGGGCCTTGCTCGGTGTAGCGACCGGGTAGCGCAGCATCATATGCTCAGCCACTTTGAAAGGCAGCTTCTCGCTGGAGTAATAGCACACCACCTCGGGGACGCTGTCAAAGAGGCCTCCGGCCTGGTCGAGCGTGTACTTGTGATCCTTGGTCTGGGCCACGATGATGTGGACGCATCCTTGGCTGGTCCTGGGGGGCGGAGGGGGACAAAATTGGGTGTGTGTGAACGGGATGCTTGCATTCCCCTCTCCCCTCCCAATCCTTCCTGCTGGGGGCAAAGGCACCAGGGGCTTAGTCCCCCTCCAGGTGGAAACTCCCAGCCCACTTGATCTATTCACATTATTCGCGCTTTAAAAGGAAACATGCCGACTGCCGGAGAGACAAAAAACAATACAGTCGTACCTTGATTCTCGGACATACCGTATTTTCCGGCGTACAAGACGACTTTTGAACCCTGAAAAATCTGCTCCAAAATCGGGGGTCGTCTTGTACGCCGGATACTGCAGCGCGGCGCGGAGACTTGCCGAGCAGCGCCGGAATCGCGTCCGTGGCTCCGCAGAACCGATTTCTGGCGCTGCGGACATTTTGGATATGGGCAGCGCGGCACCAGAAATTGCTTCTGCACATGTCCAAAATGTCTGCAGCGCCAGAAATCGCTTCTGCGGAGCCGCAGACGCGATTCCTGCACTGCTCGACATTTTTTGAGTTAAAATATAGAGTATATCCCAAACTCTATATTTTAACTCGAAAAACTGGGGGTCGTCTTATACCCCCAGTCGCCTTGTACGCCGGAAAATACGGTAATCCGTTCCGTGAGTTTGTTCGACTCCCGGAACCGTTCGAAAACCAAGGCGCGGCTTCCGATTTGCTGCAGGCGCTTCCGGCACTCAAGCGGAAGCTGCGTCAGAAGTTCGGCTTCCGAAAAACATTCGTGAACCGGAACACTTAACTTCCATATTTTTGGTGTTCAGGAGCCAAAACATATGAGTACCAAGGCATTTGAGAACCAAGGTATGACTGTTTATGTAAGCTGCCTGGAGTCCCATCAATGGAAAAGGTGGGGTATATATACCGTATTTATGCAAATCTAATGCACATGTCAGGTTTTAAAACCTTGAAACCCCAAAAACCTTGAAACCCCAAAGAAAGCATTTGCTACGTCCGTGGTGCTTTTCAAGCTTGCAATCTAATCTAATGCGCACCTGAATATTCGCAATGTAATTTGGCAAAAAAAGGTGCACATTACATTCGAATAAATATGGTGTGTGTGGGTGTATCGGGAATATTATTGGTTTCTTATAATAAAAGGGGTGGTTAAAAAAAAAAAAATCTTATGTATGCCAACATGGAACACTTTTCTTTTGAAGGAACAAACCAAGCCAATAAAAAAGTAGCTGCAGGTGAGGCCCGGATCCAGAACTCAGAATCGCTGGGATGAAGGGAGTTGTCAACGTTCTTGGACTCCAGCTCCCATCAGCTCCCAGCCAACGTGGCCAAAGGTGAGGGATGATGTGAATTAGGGTCCAGCAGGATGCCAGGGTCCCATCTCAGCATTAAGCAAAGTTGAAAAAAAGGAAAAGAGGCCTTTTCTTTTTACGGAAAATGCAAAGGGGCTCGGGACCCCCAGGAGACCCGGTGCCGGGGGGGGTGGTCCCTCCTTCCCTTCTAGGTCCCTGGCCTGCTTCTTGCTGCCTTTAGCCCTCCCCTGTCACAACACAGCCCTTCTCCCTCGTCCTCTCTTTTCAAACCCCCTTCCCTTCCCAGCTCCGATTGTTTCCAATCCAGGGGCTCAGCATCCTGAGGAAGGAAGTGTGGGCCGCACCCGGCCAGCGATCCTCCGCGGAGGAGCCAGTGCTGGAAAGGGAGGCAGGGAGGCGGCGGAGCTACACAAGCAGGGTCAGAAAGGCGAAAGGATTCCGGGAATCTGGGTGGGCAGGGTAGAGAACGAGGCAGGGGTGGGGGGGGACGTATCTCCTTTTCTTCCTCGGTCCTGTAAGCCCCAGCTCCAATTTCAGGTCCCCCTCTCTCAATTTAATACATGACATTTAGAAAACACCTGAAGGCAGCCCTGTTTAGGGAAGTTTTTAATCTGTGATGTGTTAATGTATTTTAATGTTTGCTGGAAGCCGCCCAGAGTGGCTGGGGAGACCCAGCCAGATGGGCGGGGTACAATTATTATTATTATTGCTATTATTATTATTTTCTTGCAAAATGCAAGGGAGCTTGGCCGTGGCTATTTGGACAGGTGGTGCTGAGTTAACTGAAGGAGAGGCGGCCATCGATCAGAGGTTCAGGGACACCTGCCCTGCATGCAGAAGGTCACAGGTTCAATCCCCAGCATCTTTCGGAGGAAGAGAGGGGAGCTAGCCCCGTTGTATATCGGGGGGGGGGGCTGTGTGGAGAGAGTCTCTTCCTTTAAATTCCTGGGAGTCCATCTTAGTGAAGACCTTACTTGGAAGGTCAATACGGCCCAGGTGGTCAGGAAGGCCCAACAGAGACTTCATTTCCTTAGGGTCTTGCGAAAGAACAATGTTAGACAACAACTAATGATTTCCTTCTATCGGTCCATGATGGAAAGTGTTCTTTCATACTGTATCACGGTGTGGTACGCTGGTTTGACAGCCATGGGCAGAAAGTCCCTACAGAGGGTGGGGAAGACAGCACAAGACATCATGGGCTGTCCCCTGAGTCCGCTAGATGTTATCGCAGAAGACCGTTGCCTCAGAAGAGCGAGGAACATTCTCATGGATGACTC
This sequence comes from Darevskia armeniaca, assembly GCA_034641395.1. Lineage (NCBI taxonomy): Eukaryota > Metazoa > Chordata > Lepidosauria > Squamata > Lacertidae > Darevskia > Darevskia armeniaca. The sequence goes on from JAWWNF010000841.1 coordinate 991,993, forward strand.
ACACCCTGGCCAGCACCTTTTTAATATAGATATAGTAGCATGATAAGCCGCACCGACAGGTTAAATAACAGTTTCTACCCGTGGGCTGTGAGGCTGCTGAATGGAAGACAGCGACATTGCAGCTGACGTTTGGGGTTGGTGGTTGTACAACAGACAGCACATAGACTGTAATAAGACTGAGAGGTTGGAGGGGGGGGCTTGTTTAATCTCACTGTAAACATGTGGTACAGTGACAATAAAGTATTTCTATTTTCTATTTCTATTTTTCTATCTCCAGGTACCGGTAGGACTGGGAATGCCCCTCCAATTTGGAACCCTGCAGAGCCACTGCCAGTCAGTGTAGACAACACTGAGCCAGATAGACCAAAAGGGACGGGGCAGGTTCCCTTCTTTAAACCAGCCCTTTGCTCAAAAGCATGAGGACTAGAACCTTATTATATTCAAGGGAAGGGCCGCAGCTCAGTGGTAGAGCATGCAGAAGTTCCCAGGTTTGATTCCTGGCACCCCCCACAGACAGGCAGAGAGAGAAACCCTGGAGGAATGCTGCTGGCCTGGGCCGACAACACTGACCCAATGGTGTGGCTTGGCAAGGGAGATCTCAGATCAGAGTCCGCTTTGCCCCCATCCAGCCCTCCTGCCTCGGAGAACAGGCACTCACTTGAGGGCGATGGAGTACTTGCTGGTTGCTGTCTCGCTGGTGCGGACCAGGTAGCCGGCTTCCCGGCACGGCTGCAGCCGGCTCTCCGCCTCAGTCCGAGTGATGGCGCCATGAAACCAGCTGCGGGGAAAAGGACAGGGTCAGATCCAGCGGTGCTTCTGAATACCAGTTGCTGGGAACCGCAGGAGGGGAGAGACCGAGAGCTCATGTGCTGGGATCCTGCTTGCCAGCTTCCCACTGGGGCACCCGGTGGGCTATTGTCAGCTCAGTTGGTAGAGCAGGCGACTCTTAATCGCAGGGCTGTGGGTTCGAGTCCCACATTGGGCAAAAGATTCCTGTTTGCAAACCAGAACACTTACTTCCGGGTTTGCGACGTTTGGGAGCCGATTTGTTCGGGAGCCAAGCCGTTTAGGAACCAAGATGTACTAGGTGTTTCTCGTGGTCCCTTCCAATTCTATGAATCTATGATCTGCTCATGAAAGATCTGAATGCCTCTGGCCTGATCCAGCGGAGCTTTTCTTACCATAGAGCAGTGGTTCCCAGTTAGCTAAGTACTACAGATCCCGTTTTTCAAAAGCCAAGCCATGGGCTCCCTACTTCTGAAAATTGTGATATCCCACCCCAGTGCCTCTCAGCAGCCTGAGCAAAGCCAAGCTGCACCTCCTACTCACAAGGAGACCCTTCCCAGAGCCCAAAGGGGATCTCCTCTGCAGACTCCATAGAGGATCTCCTCGGCCCTGGCTCAAGCCCTGCTGCTTTGCCCAGGTGGGCCACTGGCCTGGTGCTGTTTTGCATTCTCATCTCCCATCAGCCGCAGCCAGCATGGCCCAACGGTCAGGGATGATGGGAGTTCTAGTTCAAGAGCACCCGGAGGGCACCAGACTCTCCATTCAGGCGCTTGAAAGCAGTCAGTGCTCACCGGAATAATGCATGGCGCTGGAATGTCCATAAGTTTATGGAAGTTATTCATCCACACATATATTTACATTAGTTTTTTGGGGTCTTAAAATAAACAAAAGGAAAGGGGAGGAGGAACCTGCTTCTTATTAAACTTCTCTGTCTAGTCGCCTGGACAAATTTCTTAACTCGCCATAAGTGATCAGGCAATGTCGGGACTGCGTTCCAGGGCATAGCTGTCAACCCTCCCTTTTTTTGCGGGAAACTCCCTTATTCCAATGCCGTTTCCCGCTGCTATCCCGAATTGTTGATTTCCCTTCAATTTCCCAGATTTCAAAGGAAGCAGCTCCTCTCCCTCCCTGCCGGCCAGGGAGGCTGCTCGGCTGCGTTGCTCGGCTGCCAATAAGGAGTCTGAGACCGACTGGGGGGCGGAGCTTGCATGCCTTGTGCAGCCAGACCCTCACGCCCAACCAGACAGATAGCCTGCCTGCCGTCTACGCGCTCGCTCTTTCGCTCTCCCGTCCGCGCGCAGCCTCTGGAGCGCAGGGTGGCGAGGCTACTTGGTGCCATTGCACCGCCCTCGCGGCATCCCTTATTTTCAAATCCGAAAGTTGACAGCTATGTTCCAGGGTCCCCCAGGTATACTGCTTTTAAGCATGGAGGCTTCGCTTTCAGTGGAAAGCCGTCGATAACCCTATCTATCACGGGCTTTTCCAAAACTGCCCCCCCCCAAACTTGCTCTTTTGAAAGCGCTACTTATCCTAAGTCGCCATAGCAACATCCCATGGCAATTAACTTCGCAGGTTCATTATGCTTTCTCGTGAAAAGCTTTCCCCTTCTCTGTCCTTGAAAGCTGTCTGCCAATCAGCCTATTCATGAGATGGACCTGCACCTCCGTGTTTGGAGGAAGAAGGAAGAACAAAACCCTCTCCAGTTCATTTTGCTCTCCGTTCATCAGTTTATAAAACACTAAGATGGCTTTTATTGCAGGCCGGGTTTAAAAGAATAAACCAAATACCCCCCAAAACAGTGGAGTTAAAGCACTGGCTGTGTGTTAAAGTCTTCCCTCACCCCATTGAGCTACATCCTTTTCACACTGCAGGTAGGAGCTCACACGGATTAACTAGAGATTTCTAAGAGTTGGAAGGGCACCCGGGATGTCATCTAGTCCAGCCCACCGGTCAAGGCAGGAATCTTGCAACTTGCAGCATTCCAGATGGATAGCCGCCTGGCTTCTGCCTAAATCAGGGGTGGAGAACCTTCAGCATGTGGCCAGGTAATGGAATACCGCTTCCAGCTTAGAATACAAATGGTCCCATGAGATCAGAGCAAGCTTCTAGTCCACAGTGAGGAACAGCATAGTACTCAGCTACTTACTAATTGAGCTGTTCAGATCCTATGATAAATGGGCAAGCTTTGCTCCAGTTCTTATACATGCTCCATAACCACCAGTGAACTCTGTCAATGTACCTCCTGGTTCTACCCTGAGGGACAGAAACTTACTTTTGTTTTTTTTTCAAATAAAAAAGGAAGGTTTTCAGGGCTCTGAATTTAGGTGATGCATTTCAAGGAGGGGCTGTGTACACCACACATTTAAGACCCCCAAATCTCAACGTTTTAAAAGGCTAGTAAAAGCAGGGGAGGGAGGATAAGACCACACCATGTGTATTCTGCACAATAAAAGCAGGACTTTTAAAATAAAGTATGCCTGTTCAGCACATAATTCCTGAATTTATTCTGTTTCCTCAGTTGGGAAGAACTTGGAACGCATTTGCTGGGAAGGTGGAAGGCAAGGCAAGGCAAATATCCACAGACAGACAGGCTTGGTGAAATTCGCAATGAATCTTGTGCCACTTAATGAGGACTAGCAACTTGCCTTCTTCTGCTGTTGTTTTTTAAACAAATGAATGCTGGGAGATGTTGAACTACATCCCATGCTGAACTACATCAGATTCTAAGAGGCCTGCAGAGGTACAGAATACGCACAGCTATGGTGCTGAGACTATCTTTGGCTGATGGGTGCTTACGGCTGTTTCTCCAAGGCAAGGGAAGGATCCACACGGTCCCCATCTGGGTCTGGCTTCACCATCTTGGAGGGCCAGCTCCGCTGGCGGCGATGCTGCTGTTGCCGCGGCTGTGCTGGAGCCTCATCCTTGGACGCTGGGGGTCTCTCCGGCCCGTCAAACTGCACTGGAAGGAAAGGGGAAGAGTCTTCACGGATGTGCCACATATCCAGCGCTGCCAGCGACTTGCAAGTTATTATTAATTGCATTTGTAATCAATCTGTGGATCATCTGGTGTCATAATGATGGGCGGCGACTGATGGGTGGATGCCAAAGTCAGCCCCCGGGAGTAGGTTTATGGAATTTATTCATCTACGCATAGATTTACGTTAGTTATTTGGGTCTTAAAACAGAACGGAAGAAGAACAGCTTCTGGTTAAACTTCTCTGCCTGGTCGCCTGAACAAATTCCTGAGCTCACCATAGGTGACCAGGCAAAGATCTGTTTATAAACCTGATACAATCCACTGTGCTCCCAACCCTAATCTCTGCATGCACACAGACTCTACTGTCTCTTACCTGAGAGAGCTTTCACGATTTGATCTTTCTTCCACTCCCAGGGCTGTTCGTACTCAGCTGGCGGCCGCTCGTCATTCTCCGGGAGCCGGGCCTCTGGCTTGGGCCCCGCTTCCGCCGGTTCGTAGGGGGTATCATAGAGCTGTGGCGGTTTGGCCCCTTGGCGCTTAATAGTTGTAGTCGTAGCAGCAGCAGCAGCAGCAGTGGGGTCTACTTTGGCCTCTGCCGGCTCATCCAACAGCAAGATGGCTTTGACAAGAGGGTCTTTTGAACCCCGCCTGCGGATTTCTGGGAGGAAAACGTGGTAGAAAGATCAGGGTCTCTCTGCACCCATCAACGTTTGTGTAAAAGGTACCCATTGATTGTTCTCTGGGTACCACATTTTTGTGTGTGTGTGTGCAAGCACACCCTATGCTTAGCATGGGGTTCTTCCAAGCCCTAATGCACAGGGGTGTATGTATGGGATGCGGGTGGCACTGGGGCCTCTAGGGCTTGCCGATCAGAAGGTCAGCGGTTCGAATCCCCGCAACGGGGTGAGCTCCCGTTGCTCTGTCCCAGCTCCTGCCAACCTAGCAGTTCGAAAGCATGCCAGTGCAAGTAGATAAATAGGTACCGCTGCAGCGGGAAGGTAAACGGCGTTTCTGTGTGCTCTGGTTTCCGTCACGGTGTCCCATTGCGCCAGAAGTGGTTTAGTCCTGCTGGCCACATGACCCAGAAAGCTGTCTGTGGACAAACGCCGGCTTCCTTGGCCTGAAAGCGAGATGAGCGCCGCAACCCCATAGTCGCCTTTGACGTGACTTAATCATCCAGGGGTCCTTTGCCTTTATTATCCATATGTGTGAGTACGAGTGAGTGAAAAAGAGCAATTTCTCTGTGTGTATGTACCCCATTCAATCTAATGGGTCCTTTGTTGCCAATCAAAGTAGACAAAAGTTGTTTTTTTAAAATAAATTTTATAGCAGAGATGCACTTAGTTCCAGGACTGCAGGGTGAACAAGCTAGCAACCCCGTTAGGTTTCTCTTATGCCTAATTCCTCAACATGAAATGGGTTGTGCCGCAGGGAACAGCTAGCTAGAACAATGCCTAGTGGGCTCTCATTCCACGATACTTTCCACCCGATTCTGATTTTTCCTAGAACAAACATTGCTTCCGTTTTGTGACATGTCCGCTTATGTACTCTAGTACAGTATTCTAGTAAAGATTTTTTAATTCCTTGCTTCCTATTCATCTGGTTTTCTCCTCAGAATTCAAAACATGGGTGAGGCAAAGTTGAGTTAGAGTCTGACTCAGTACGAGGCAGCTTCATAGAATCTGGGAAGGGACACCCAGGGTCATCTAGCCCAACCCCCTGCAATGCAGGAATATTTTGCCCAGCGTGGGGCAAGAATCCACCGGCCTGAGATTAAAAGTCAAGTGAGACAAGCTGAGACATTAGTGTTACGTTAGGAAGAAAAGGGGGGAAGAGGTGGAGGGGGGAATGGTGAGTTGGGGTGGGGTCGGGTGGCGATGTTTCTATTTTACTTAATGTATGTGTGGGGTTTTGTGTCAGCGTCAGTGCGAGTTCTCTTTATTATTCGCTTGTGCTCCTTTGGTGGTGAGTGAGGTTGGGGTTCGCCTAGGGTGTGGGTGTTTGTTTGTGATTGGCTGTGGTGAACTTTATTTTCGTGTCTGAGTGGGGTGGGTGGGTATTTTTGAATCAGCTTAGCCATATTGCATGCTGTTGGCGGGTTCTTGTCGTTGTCTTGTTGGGCTATGTATGTGATAAAAGAGAGCCATACCGGGGTGAAGGCGGCTTCTTCCATTTGTCCCCGTGTCAGTTTCAGTTTATTGGTTAGTTTTTCTAATTAGGCTGTTTCCCATACTATTTGGTACCATTGGTCTATGCCAGGCATGTCCAACAGGTAGATCATGATCTACCGGTAGATCACTGGACATCTGCGGTAGATCACTGGTAGATCATTGGCTCTCCCCAAAGAAGCTGAACAACTGTGGCTCCCCTAAAAAAAGCTCAATATTTAACCTCCTCCCTGAAAAAATTAAACAACTTTGACCCAAACCCCCCAAAATGGGCCTTCCTCCTTCCTAAAAAAAAGCTCAACAACTTTGACCTGAACCCCCAAAAAGGGGGTAGATCACTGCCAGTTTTTAACTCTGTTAGTAGATCGCAGTCTCTTGGGAGTTGGCCACCCCTGTATGCTTACTCCTTACAGGTCTCTGGCGATGATGTTAAATCAACCCATTATGTGAAACCATGAGGACTAGAAACTCCCACTATTTCCAGGGAAAGAGCCATCGTCCGGTGGGAGAGCATCTGCATTGCATGGTCCCAGGTTCAAATCCCGGGAGCATCTCCAGGGAGGGCTGGGAGAGAGAGACAGACTCCCTGCCTGAAATCTTGGAGAGATGCTGCCAGTCAGTGCACGCAACACTGAGCAAGGTGGACCCAGGTTTCAGACTCGGTGCAAATCAACTTCCTCTGTTCTTGACAGGAAGGATTGGACTGTCTCCTACCCGGCGGTGGGTCAAAACCAGGAGAAGCGAATGTAGGATCTGGGAAACCCTCGCACTCAAAACCAGCGCCTGAGGTAAAAAGCGCCCATATCCTGCGCACGGACGCCACCTCCACCAACAATGCCCCACGTCGCCTCCGGCTTCCGGCGCTGCCATTTCCTGTTATTCTGTGTCAGCTCCGGGTGGGAACGCCACGGGTCTGAGAGCCCAGGGCAGGCATCCGGCTGGTTGCTAGGCAACCGGCCACGTTTGAGGCCTGTTTGTTTTTACAAAAAGGCAGGGGTCTGTCAGGGCAGGACCTGGGGTGGGGGGCAGAAGTCCAGGGCCCCACGCGGCAGAATGAGGCCCCTCAGGTGCTAACTGACTAGAGCAAGTTAGAAATAAGGCCCCAAACTGCATACTTGGAAGCAGTAAATCGCACCACTTTAAATTGTCATGGCTTTCCCCAAAGGATCCTGGGAATGTAGCTTGAGATGGGAGTTGTTAAGAAACCCCTCTCCCTGCTCACTGAACAGAGCTACCATTCTCAGCGTGCTTTTAACATACCCTCCAACATTTCTCTGATGAAAATAGGGATGCCCTATTCCAGTGATGGCTAACCTTGACACTCCAGATGTTTTGGGACTACAACTCCCATCATCCCTGACCACTGGTCCTGTTAGCTAGGGATGATGGGAGTTGTAGTTCCAAAACATCTGGAGTGTCAAGGTTAGCCATCACTGCCCTATTCGATAATAATAATAATAATAGGAATAATAATAATAATTTTATTATTTATACCCCGACCATCTGACTGGGTTGCCCCAGCCACTCGAGGCGGCTTCCAACGTATATAAAAACATAATAAAACCTTTATAAACTTCCCTATACAGTACAGGGCTGCCTTCAGTTGTTTTCTAAAGGTTGTATAGTTACTTATCTCCTTGGCTCGGGGGGTGGGGTTGCATAACTCCATACCCTCCAACATTTCTTTGATTAAAATAGGGATGTCCTAAGGAAAAGCAGGACATTCTGGGATCAAATCTGAAACTTCTGTAAATCCGGGACTGTCCGTGGAAAATAGAGACACTTGGAGGGTTACTCTGAGAGAAGTAAATGCCTTTACTCGGAATTTTCTCCAACATTTCACCAGTGCGAATAGACACATCCCCTCCAACATTTCTCTGATGAAAATAGGGACATGCTACGGAAAAGAGGGATACTCCGGGATCAAATCAGAAACCGGGATGGCTTCTATAAATCCGGGGCTGTCCCTGGAAAATAGGGACACATGGAGGGTCTGCTTTAACAAGCAATCCTTCTTCCTCTGGGAATTGTAGATCTTGGTTAGGCGACCCCCTCTTCCCCTCAACAGAGCTACAATTCCCAGAGTTCGTTGGGACAAAGGTCCCCGTATTCACTGGGAAGGAAGCCATGATCTTTAAACGCACGCTGCAGATGCGCTCAAAAAGCACCATAATATTCCATCACTCTCTCTGCCCTTGCAAAGCGACCTTGCAAAAAAAAAAAGAGAAAAAAAAAGACCTGAGATAAAAGTTAGCTACTGTAAAACAAGCATGCTGCTTTTAATTTGAGAAAGCAAAATTTTGGCACAGCTGGGAGACAGGGCACAAATCTGGTGGCGGCTGAGGGGCAGGGGAGGGGGGGGGTCCTAACGGGGGAAAAAGAAATCTGGGTCAGGAAACCAGCTCTCTCCTTTCCTGCCTCTCTGCTGGAAGAGATAAGGCTGGAGGGGGGAGTTGTTTTGTTTTGTTTTAATTTCGGTGGGAAGAGAAAAGGAGCAGCTGGGGTGCGAGGGACCCCCCAGCAGGGTGGGTCAAGAGGTCCCAATCTCACATTGACAATGTGGGAAATAGGGGGTCGGTGGGGGTTCAGGCCACTTGAAATCTGAATTTAATAACATGAAACCATGCCCACATTGGTTGCTTCTAGGTGCTGTAGTCTGGGAGTGGGGGAGTTTTTTCAGACCTAGGGCCGCATTCCCTTCTGGATGACCTCCTGGGGGCCGCATGACAGTGGTGGGTGGGGCCTGGGGCAAAAGTGGGCAGAGGAAGAGGTTTAAATTTTGTACAGTACACTAGCTTCTATACATACCCCTGTATCTAAATCATGGCTAAACCACCACCCCAGCCATTGTAGATGGAACCGCGTCTTCCGCACAGCAGGAGCTTAGCTTGTGGGACTCCCTGCCACAAGATATGGTAACTGACCAGGCACTCGAATGTTGGGAAGTCGGGAAGCAGGAAGTGGTACAGTGGTTAATTCTGACTTGGTGGTCTTATGGGGTGTGGGGGAGATCTTTAGATCATTGGTAGGAAAACTGATGGTCAGGGATGATGGGTGCCAGAGTCCCAGCCGCCGCCAGAGGGCCATGGGTGCCCCACCTTTGTTCTAGGGTGCGGCCTCTTTCCTCACAGGGAAACTATGAAGGCCAGCTTAGTCCTGGCCAAGAACTTGCATGAACCCTTAAGAAAATGTCCCAGAATTCTTGACAACAACCAAGGTTCTCATGACAAACTTGCAAGGATTCCTCAGCAAACGTCGTGGCAAGAATTTTCCTCCCGCGAGACACCTCAAAAAACTTTGCACTTGACTGATCAGCCAGTCGTGAGTGAGGTGGCGACATTGGCATTGGCATTGAAACAACTGGGCAGCCAAACCAGGTTTCTTTGCCTCCACCCCTCGGGGTGTCGAGAAAGGAAACGTTAGAAAGATGACCTTTCTTTGGAACAATTAACGGCGGCTCCAGTTTTCCAAACTGCTAAGCTGTCTCACGCTCCGTTCGATGTGGCCAAGAGGGCATGGACGGACGGACGGACTCCTCGCAGGAGGCCAGAAAGGGACATGGGCAGGTGATGCCAACTCTCCCCTTGTCTCTGGATTTTGGGGCTGGCATGGCCCCCTAATGCCCACCCCCTCCCGGGAGACGCGCCCGGACACTTACCAGTGATCATCTGCTGGGCATCGTATGGCTCCATATAGCCGTCGTTTTCTCCTAGCCTTTCGGCATCTCGCTGACCCTTGGTGCGCTTGGCATCGTACGGGTCGGCGTAATCTTCCAGGATAATAACCTTGACGGCAAAGGAAAGGTTTGGCTTATTTCACAGAGCTGTCGAGCTGGATGGGACCCAAAGGCTCATATAGTCCAACCCCCTGCAATACGTATTTGCCTGCGGCTCCTCTCATATGGCCAACATCCTACCCCAGGCCCTGTCTGCACACAGGGCCGTCTTAAGCATATCCGGCGCCGTGGTGCAAAGCTCCCTCCGGCGCCCCCCCACCCCGTTCCCCAGGGTTGTCCACCTTTTTTTAGGGAGGATGGCACTGCCGGCGGGGCTGGAGGAGGTGGGCAGCGGCTGGAGGGCGGCTCCTCCAGCAGGGAAGAGGCGGAGGCTGGACGCGACGCTTCCTGGCTCAGCTGGCCACTTCGTGCCGCAGTGGCCATGGCAGACGGAGGTTCTGGGCGCGGCGCTGCCTCGGAGCGGCATGGCGGAGGCGGGCGAGGGTGGTGAGATGATGCCAGGAGGCACCGCGTCCAGCCTCCGCCTCTTCCCTAGCGCCCTCCAGAACTTGGCGCTCCGCACCACTAGCCTCTATGGGTGAGACGCCCCTGTCTGCACATTACGTTTTAAGCACTACGATAGTACTTTAAACAGCCATGGCTCCCCCCGCCAAGAGTCCTGGGAACCGTAGTTTGTTCAGGGTGCTGAAAATTGTTTGGAGACTCCTGCCCTCGTATTTCCTTCCCAGAACTACAATTCCCGGAGTGGTTTAGTCATCCACCCCTCTTCCCAGGAAACTCTCCTAAGGCCACACCTTCTCAGCCACACCCCCTCCCCAAGCCACACCTGCTGGTCTGGGAAAAGGTTGCCCTCTTTTAAAGGATGGCACTATTTTATGGGTTTGGTGGTTTCCTAGTTTTTTACTTACGTGTCTTATTGTAAAGCACCCTGTTGCTTGTGCAAATGGAAGTCAACTAAATTACAAATAAATCAATAGATAGCAGGGCCTGCAACAAAATGTTGCGGTATGGAGTGTGCTTGTTCTGGGTTCCTGCCAGCCAGCCAGCCATGCCCCCTTTCAGGTGCTCCATTCCATTCCCCCTCATGTTTTCAGGTCTTCTGTGGTCACCGAGCATGCTCAGTCCTCATTCAGCAGTTTCTGCCTCTTCCCCACCCTCTTTTTCTAAAGATTATTGTGTCCATCTGCAAAGCTCAAGACCCTCCTCCAGGTAAACCTGCTGCCACTGTCCTGCTGTGTCTGGCTGGTGCTGTTTTGGCTACGTAAAGATTGGAACGCTCCCCTGAACATTGTAAATAGAAGGACCGATGACAATTGTACCCCCATAAATGACAGGAGATCCCAGAGTTTAAGTAACAACAATGATTTTTACATAAAGTAGAAGTTCTGGGGAGGTTGCTTATCAAATTCTGTATACTGATGGTGCTGTGCAAACAAAGAACGGAACTATTTATATTTCTGTATACGGGATTAAAAACCGCAGGAGTTTCTCCTTTCATATAAAGTCCTGTTCGGACGTCCTTCAAAACGGAACCCCAGAAAGCGGATTAGTTATTTTAGGCTTTTCATTTTGCTTTTAAGGAGCCCTTTTATAATTTCCCACTGAGTTCTATCAGCAGCCGACAGCCTGAGCCCATCACCGAACTAAGCTCGCCCTTCTCTTCACACGGGCAGCTCAAAGAGCCACCCACTCTCTTCCTCGCCTCCGATTCTCACTCTGCATAACAAGAAACATGGTTTTGAGCCCAGCTAAATTAAGCGTAGCATCAAGGCTCTCACAAATCGAGCAATTGCTTATATCTTTTTTTTTAAAAAAAATGCGATTAATCAGCTTGCACAGGGAGTGGAAGGGAAGCAAAGGAATTACAGAAGGAATCACATCAACGGCAGATGAAAGATGCAAGGGCGAGAGGGGCCCGCGAGGTTAATTGGGTAGCAAAACCAAAAGTGGCATCAAACGGTGTCAAGTTGGTGTAGGCAGCGAGTCCTTAGAAGGTCGTCTTATTTTGGCAACTGAGAAAGGGCACGGAGAATGAATGCAGCCTACCCATTATAAGCCTGCCCAATGGGCATACGCTGGCACCACCATGGGAAGGGTATCGGCGTGAGCAGAATCCTTACCGTCTCCTGTTTGGCCTTCTCTGACTCGGGAGCTGCAACCAGGGTGGGACTCGGAGAGCTTCCAGGGTAGTTCTTTCCGTTTTTCTCGTGAGCATCCACTTTGATGAGCCGGTTGATGTAGGTCCCGCAGCCGGCGTTGCCTTTGGGTGCCCCCCGTGCCTGTTCGTCCGCGGGGGCCCCATCCACCCGCGAATTCTTGCGCATCTTCCCCGCAGCGGCTTGCAGCAGGCCCTGGAGGTTGTCCCGCGAAAGCCGCCCACTTCCGCCATCTTTCCCTGGCAGAAGCAGGGTCCGCGGGCCGCCCAGCTCAGTAGCAGAGTTTTTCCGGTTCTTCCCGGGCAGGGAAGCTGCCGTGCCCGCTTCGGAAGGACCTAGGCTCTTGCGCGAGGCACTACACAGCTTACCAAGGTTGGCGGCACTGCCTGGCTTGGCTCTCTCCGAAACCGTTTTCAGGCTGGACGGAAACTCTTTGAACCACTTGGCAGCCATGGGGGGCCGAGGGCACCAGACGGCAGCAGGGGTCAAGGAGAAGCAGAGTTTGGGGTACCGCTGGGGAAAGGACGGAGGCCTGCGCCGAGGCTGGCACAGGCTGTCTCGGGAGCCTGAGATGTAGGCCTCAAACTGGCCACGCGCCCCCTGACAACCCAGCCACGTAACTCGGAGAAGGGCAGCCAGAGGCGAGGGGAGGCCCAGCGCCCAAAGGATAGGAAAGGCATTCCCTGGGCAAAGGAGGTGAGGAGCTGGCCAGGATTAGGGCCAATACCTGATCACCTTGTCCCGCCCAATTCCTCTTTCTCCCCAGCCACCACTTCCAACTGAATTATAAAGGTGTTTAAAATGAAGCAGAACCGGCCAGCGGAGAGGGAAGCATAAATTTGGGTGGATCGGTAAAACAGTTACACCTACGGAAATAGAAAACTCATCCAAAAATATGAGCAACTGGGAGAGCGCATCGAGGTGGAAGACCCCTGGACCCTCTTTTTAATGCCTCATTTGTCCAGCTCTGTAGCACCCCCAAAAGTGGGTAGACAACTGGTTTCTCTCTCTCTGCCAACAAGGAGCTGGGAGTCAGAGTAGTGGCATGGGATAATTTTAAATTGTAATTAGGAGGGGCTTTGGAAGGAAGGGCAACTAGTGCTTCCCCACTTTTTTTGGGGGGGGGGAGTGAGATCAAACAAGTTGTATCTCCTAAACTTTCAGATAACGCTTTGCAGCGGATGGAAGGGGTCCTAAATTTTCATTTTTGGAAAGTAAGAAAGACATAGACTTTTCCTAATAAGAGGCAGGGGAGAAAAATCATTTGTGGGAGATCCAGCTAGCAGGCAGAACTGGGGCTTCTTGGTCCTGGGGGTGGGAGGGGGCCAGAAAACAAGAGGCGGATGCCTCTCAAGGCTGTCACTATTAGGGGCATGGAAAGGGGTCTTTCCAAGAGGGGGGTCCTTTTACACGGCGGGGAGGGGGCGGCAAAGGATCATCCCTCCCTCTCCTTCACCCAGCCCTGGGATGGGGTCGTCCCATGGCGCCCTCGGGCTCCGCTGTTTGGTTTTGCTTTTACCTGCTTTTGCTCGACGGCCGCTGCTTTTCCACGCCGTCCCAAGGCGCCTCTCCCGCCGCTGCTGCCGGACAGGGAAGGCGAGAGGGCGGCTGGCTCTCGCAAGAAGCCTCCCCGCCCAGATCCGGAGGGGGCGGCCTGGCGAGCCGCGAGGGGTCCGGCCTCTGGGCGCGGATGAGAGAGGCGAGGAGCGGAGCCCGGGCGCGCAACTTGCGCGTTTTCACGGGGCGGCTTTGGCGCGCTTTGTGCGCCAGCTTTTCTTAAAGGTTTAAGGAGTGACAGGATATTATTGTTATTATTTAGTAAACATACACTTTACAAAAAAAAAAAAAAGGTTGCGTGGTGAATTATAAACATTACTTCTCCATCCTCCCCTTTCTTCCTCCTTTTCTATAAATTGTCCCCAACTCAAAGTAAACCCCTTGAAATTAATGGATCGAGTTAGTCATGCCCATCAGTTTCTTTTTTTATGATTTTCATTTATATACATTTATATTATTTTGCCAGATTTTAACATTTTCGATTTCGACTCCCTTCCCCCTCCTCCTGCGGTTCCTTACATTGTTTTTCATCTTTCCTGCATGCTCCAAATTATCTTAACCAATGTCTTAATCTGTTTACAATTAGCTTGTAAATACACAATAAACCACTTCCATTCATAGAATCATAGAGTTGGAAGAGACCACAAGGGCCATCCCATCCAGTCCAACCCCCCGCCAAGCAGAAAAACTCCTTATTTGTTATTCTGGTAAGTTTCACCATTTCTGCATACTCCATTAATTTCTGTATCTTTCGTCGGGACCTCTTCATCTTTCCACTTTTGTGCAAATCACATTCTTGCGGTTGTAGTAGCATACATTAAAAAAAAAACAAAAAAAAAACTATACTGTTTGGGTAGTTCTAATCCTATAATTCTCAAGAGAATGCCCATCAGTTTCAAGGGGTTTACTCTGAGTAGCTGTAACCCTGGAGACAGGTTCTTTCTGTCTGTCCGTCCAAGAATATTCTCATCCATCACTTCATGTACAAATATTCATGTGCTCTTCCATACAGATATATTCCATCCACCCACATATATATTTCATCACTGTTGTATATATCTACACTTTCTTCCTTTCGTCTGTCTGTCTAAATGCAACCTGTCTGCCTCTTCATCAACAAACATCCATCCACCTGTTTGACTATCCACCTGGTCCATTCATGTTTCTACAAGTCTGTCTATCCATCCAGGTCCCCCCCCCCATGTCCATATCTATTGGTCATCCGTATACTGTACGTATCTGTTTGACTCTCCATCCATCCATGTCTGTGTCTGCACATCCCTCCATGTCCAGGTCTGCCTCTAGCTGTCCATGTCGAAATTGCTCTAACCGTCTGTCAATTCATTCATCCATAGACAGACAGATTCGAACCTGCCCATCCACCCACATACAAATCTACCTCTCCAGTCATCCATTTCCATCCATTCAGATGCATGTCTGTCTATCCATATAATAATAGTCATTTTTTTTAAATTTGTACCCCACTCATCTGACTGGGTTGCCCCAGCCACTCCAATGTATGGGGGGGATGGATGGGCAGATTTGTACGTGTGTCCACCCATCCACGTACAGATCTGTCTGTCCATTCATCTCCTGGTTCTTAGTCCAACACTTGAACCACTACACCACAAATGGCTCCCAATATATTCTGCTTGTTTGTTGTTACTTACGCATTTGCTTAAACTGCAAATTTTCATTTTTGACACTGTAGTTTTGCTTGTTTACCTTACGACAGCACGTTTATTTTTGTATTTTATTGGATCTGTTTTACATAATACCAAAAGTTCTGCATATTGCCATTCCCACCCCCACCCCAAAATTTTTATTACTTTGTTCCCTGCTCTGGGATTGAAAGTATTCAACGAGGAGCAAGCTATAAATATTGTTTTCTTTTTAAACCCCTGTCAATGCCAGCCTGTTAATCTCTGTAAAAACGCATCCATCTCTGGCCATTGATAATCACCATAATAAAGAGACCAGCATATTAATTTCTTTCCTAAGCAGTTCATGTTTTAAAATATGCATATTTATTCAAAGAATTGTACATATTCATTCTTCCTGGCCGTCGCCACAGACTGTAATGCAGAAAGATAAGAAGAAGCAGGAGGGAGCTTTTGCAAATGAGCCCAGACTGCGGACTCCAAAAATGCTATTTAAAAACAAAATGTTGCCATCTGCTCCAAACATTTAAAGCACACCCGATGTACATTTAAAGGACATGACTCGCCCCCACAGAATCCTGGGAACTGTAGTTTGTTAAGGGTGCTGGGAATGGTAGCCGTTAGGATTCTTTGTGGGAACTCATGCTCATTAAATGCACGTTGAATGCACTTTATACTGAACTTGCTCACGAGTAAACAAGAGGGACATTGTGGGTCTGCATGGGTGAAATCTGACACAACATGTTTTCTCGGTTATAAATCCCACCGTGCGGCTAAATTCTGGATCCTGTCTTGGAAAGCCACGATCCTATGCATGTGTTTATTTGGGTTTCGGCACAGCGACGATCTCAAGAGCAAATCCCACTGCCACGCATGAGGCTTACTCCTGAGTAAAAGCATGCACCGACCGGGACATGCAACCATCATCTGAGGCCCTTCTTTGTGTGCCTCATCTGTGACAGGTGGGTCCAGAGGGCAGCAACATGAGAACAGGGCCTTTTCTGCAGTGGCTCCTTGTATGTGGAATGTTGCCTCCAGTGGGGCTCACCTGGCACCTTCAATACATGTCTTTGGGCACCAGGCAAAAACTTCCCTCTTCTCCCAGGCCTTGGGCTGCATAAACAGTCTATGGCCTTTTAAACTATGTGTGTGAGGACTATTGTTTTCATTTGTTACTATGGGATGTATTTTTGTGTTTTTATATTGTAAGGTGCCCTGTGACCCTTGATTGAGGTATAGAAATTATTATTATTATTATTATTATTACCCTTTGAGCAGGGCTGGGTTTAGGTTTGATGATGCCCTAAGCTACTGAAGGTAATGGGGCTCTTTATATGTCCAGCTGTCCTTGGTCAACAAGAAATTGTCACTGGTTTTTTTGTGTTGAATATATGCTATATGGTAATTTATGGACCTAATAAATATCTACACAACACAAAACACTGTTGCTGTATGTAGGTTTTACTTTATTTGTTTTTTTATCTTATATTTTGGAAATGTACATCCATTTTTTTTCTTTAATTTTTGGGGGGGCTCCCAAGAGAGTGGGGCCCTAAGCTATAGCTTGTTTAGCTTATACCTAAATAGGGCACTGCCTTTGCGTAAAAAAGGCCTGCTCTGGAATTGTGCTCTGCATGTTTTACAAGCCAAGCATCTGGGCGCAGCCTTCGCTCTTTCGCTTTGCTTAGATCGGCTAATTAGAATCGCAGAGTTGAAAGGGGCACCCGAGGGTCATCCAGTCCAACCCCCTGCGAAACAGGAACCTTTTACCCAACATGGGGCTCCAACCCATGACCCTGAGATGAAGCGCCTCATGCTTTCCCGGCTGAGCGATCCCAGATCTGCCTCGCGAAATTATTTCACTGGATCCACGGCGCGTTTGCAAAAACCAGAGTTTTAAAAAGCCACGCGTGTCTCGCGCGAAAAATGGAAAACTGCCCTGGCGGGCGGGGAGGGGCTTCTTTCTTTTTTTTTCTTTTTGCAAGCACGTCTCTCGTTTGCAAAAAAACAACAACAACAACCCACCACCTAGTAGCTCTTCCTGCACGAGAAACTCCGGCGCGGAGCAACATTCCCGCCTCTGCAAATTAAAAACCGGCGCACCGCAATCCATTACAGCTGCGAGATCTGCCGCGCCACTATTTAAATTTAATAAAAGGAGCGGCGTGGTGGTATTAAAAAAAGTCTCTTCCCTACTTGCATTGCATGGCACGGGTGCTGCTGGTGCATTTGAGCCAACAAGGACTGGGGGACTTGCTGGTAAGAGCGTTAACACAAACGGCATCCTGATATCCGTGTTTTGCAACTCTCCCTCTCCAATAAAAGTCCTGCGGGACGGAGGAATGCGGATTGATTCCGGATTCGAAGCGCGCACGGCTGTTGCGCCCTGCGCACGCCAACCTGCCAGCGTTGCAGCGCGGCTCAGGTATGGCCCCAGAGAAAGTGTGGGGAGGTTGCCTTGGCCCTCTTCTCCTAATGGCTATGTACCGTATCTTAAACGGATAGGGACCCTCTCTATTTTTAATTCGCCTTGGAAGGGAGGCGGTGCGTGTCCCTTTTACATGCTGGTGGTGCGGAGGTCATGGGGAGACTTCCTTCCTGCGTCCTGCTCTTTCTCCCGTCCCCCCACCACCCTATTTCTCTCTCCCTTTCTCCCTCTCTCTGTTGCTTAGGGTGGGGAACCCGTGACCCCATTAGAGGTGTTAGTTTAATTTATTGCCCCGTCTTTCCATCCCAAGGCCCCAGAGCGAGTTGCAACACTACAAAAGTAAAAATGCAGTTTTGAGCAACAGATTCCTGTTTTGCAGAGGGTTGGACTAGATGACCCTTGGGGTCCCTTCCAACGACAGTATGGGGGAGCCCTTCCCCCATAGTATTTAGAAAACACTGTCTTGTTTTTTAGGTGGCTCCATTTTGCTCCCAAAACGATTGGCACTGTGCCACTCACATTTGCTCTTAAGAGGGGAAAATGCCGGAAGGCCATTCCTGTAACTTTTTATTTCTTCCTGGTGGTTGTTGTTTAAATTGATAATAATTATTTCTGGTCTCCTTTTCAGGTTGATGTCTCCCTGGACCCTTTGAAGATGTGAGTATTTGGAGTAGAGGATAAGAGGTTGACCCAGAAGTGGCTCAGAGAAGGCCTTAGATATCCAAGCAATGACTGAATGTGAGCTAGTATGATTACAGATAAACATGGATTTTGTTCCTCAGCCTGAAATAAGGAGGGTGGCTGTCATGGCCTTTTCAGTGGTGGCTCCCAGGTGGTAGAACGATCTTCCCCAGAGAGGCTCACCTTTTGCCTATGAAGTCCCCCCCCCCCCTTTTGGTGTCAAGTGAAGTTTAAAAAAAGAATCCCAGCCCTTTTAATATCATCCTAGGCATAGTTCCATCCTTATTTTCAGACCGTGATATATCACGGTCTGAAAATAAGGATGGAACTATGCCTAGGATGATATTAAAATACATCTCAACATTTAGCCGGTGATATATTGCGATACTGAAAACCAGATATCGCCCAGTCCTATTACTGAGATGTTAAATTTCTGCCTTTTATGGTGGTTGAGAGTGCAATTTTATTTGTGCGGAGTTTTCCATCTCTCTGTGTGATTGTATCGGGGCTGAGGAACCTTCGACCCTCCAGAGGCCGCTGGGCTCCATAGGAAGCTGCCTTATACTGAGTTGGACCAAAGTTCGTACGCCAGCAACAAACCATGGTTTCAGTTGATTAAACAAACCATAGTGAAGCTGCCGGGGCAGAGTTCAAACATATAATGCTGTCGTGATTTAATAAACCATGACTCAGGTTGATGTGCGAGACAGGCCTAACTTGGCTGCGATGAATGTGTGTTACCCAGGTTTCTCTGAACTTGCTTCTCAGGTCAAACCCTGGCAACGAGAGGAATAATGGCAAAACTCCGAAGAAGCATGTCAAAGCAACTCCACCAAGGCATCCTGGTAAGTTTGTGCTGCTCAGTTTGTGAAAAGGTTTGGGCAGGGGAGCCCAGGTGCCCCCGGGTGCCCCTATTCTGTCCTCCCCCCCCCCAGCCCTTGCTGAATTCCAGATGTGTGGGTCCTTGAGGTGGTTAATCAGTGCCGGCAAAGTCCGGTTCAGCTCCTTGGAGGGCAGGTGTGGAAATGTAATAAACAAGTGGAATCTGCAACACAGTGTTGCAGCGTGGAGGATTTCCTTAATCACTGCCTTTATTGCCCAGCTCTCCTTCAAAAAGCTCAAGTTGGCATACAGTGTTCTCTTTATGTGATCCTCACAACAACCCTGTGAGGTAGGTTAGGCCGAGAGTGAGTGACTGGCCTGAGGTGTTCCCCCCCCCATGAACTCCATGTTTGAGTGTGGATTTGAGTCCTGGTCTCTCCCAAGTCCTCCCCCCCCCCCAATTTTTAAAATTAAAATTTAACAAATAAAAACATCAAAAAAAATCCATAAACAAACATAAAAGAAAACAACAATAATAAACATAAAAACAAACATACATCCTTTTTACCTATTCATCCTTCCTATCATTGTGGGTCAAGTCTCCCAAGTCCTAGAAAGGGGAGAAGCCAACCCAAATATACCGTACAAGCATGTATGAACAGACTGTGTACATGGTTAAAGATATGAAGAAGGAAGCCCCGATCAGGGGGGTGGGTGGGAAGGGAGGGGGGAAGATAGGGGAAAAGAAAAAAGGGGGGGGGAGAGCAAATAGTAAAGATACGTGGAATGAACTGTTTTTATGCAAACCTTTATAGGAATCATATGTAATAATATAGGCATGTGGAATGGATTTCGATATGTAAGCTTTTGTGATGTAAACTTATTTTAAATAAAAACAATTGTTTTCTCAAAAAAAAAAAAAAAAAAAGTCTCCCAAGTCCTAATCCGACATTCTAACCACTACACTGCACTGATCAGAGAATGGTGTAATGCTTAGCGTTCCTTTTAAGGTTGTTTCCTGCCAGCCATGCCCTCTGCCTGGATGCTCCATTCCATTCCCTCTCCCGGACTTCCTGTGGCTTCTGAATATAGATAAGTCCTCCCCGGGCTTTTCTGCTTGACCCGTTTTGCTTCCTTAGCTCCCAGGTTCAATCCCCTTAGGTGGGAGGTCAACATAAGCAAGCAGTAAAAGAGATTTCGCCCTCCACTTTAAACAAATAAATTGAAAGAACAAATCTCCACCTCTGTGTGTGTGTGTGTGTGTGTGTGTGTGTGTGTGTGTGTGTGTGTATGTATAAATACAGGGAAGGAAGGGGAAGAAAACACCTTTTACCTTTTCTGCTTTACAGAAACTTTCTTTAGCATTTTTTTTTGGCAAAGTAAAAATAATACATAAATAGGAATAAAACATGCACCCCACCTCCGAGACCATTCCATTGTAACTAGTCAAACCTCCCAAAATTTGATGGTTTGACCCCTTTCCATTTTAACAGTACAAATTCTGCAAACACCATATCTCCTCAAAATCATTTCTTCCACATATTCCCCATCTTACCTTAATGGCACATGTTAATTCATCATTAATAGCAATATCCCATACCTCTTTATAGCATTATTCCATTTTATATTCTGCTTGCCCCTTCCACTTCCTAGCCTTTACCATTATTGTTGTTGTTGTTGTTGTTATTTATTTATTTTGTACACCGCCCTTCATCCGCAGATCTCAGGGCAGTTCACAACATAAAATTACAACATGAAAGACACAAAATACACAATATCTGTTCATTATATTTCCATCCTGTTGCTCATCCTCATACGGTAGTTTCTCCCAAACACAGTTTTTCTTTGATGACTCTGGGTTGGGTTCTCCCCCCCCCCCAATCTCTAGAAAAAAACTGGGCATACACAATCACCTCCACATCTCCATGAACCAACATACAGTGGTGCCTTGGTTCTCAAACGCCTTGGTACTCAAACAGCTTGCAACCCAAACACTGCATACCCGGAAGTAAGTGTTCCGGTTTGCGGACTTTTTTCGGAAGCCGAACGTGCTCCATTTTGAGCGTTATGCTTCTGTTTTGAGTGCCACACTTCTGTTTTGAGTGTTACGCTGAGGTCTGTCTGTTTTTGCTATTTATTTTGCGTTTTTGTGGCTCTTTTTTTTGTTTTTGTGACTGTGTGGAACCCAGTCCAACTACTGATTGATTGATTGATTGATTGATTGTGTGATTGCAGTACATTGTTTATTGCTCTCATTTTATGGATCAATGGTCTCATTGGATAGTAAAATTCATGCTAAATTGCTGTTTTAGGGGTTGTTTTTAAAAGTCTGGAATGGATTAATCCGTTTTGCATTACTTCCTATGGGAAAGCGCGCCTTGGTTTTGGAACGCTTTGGTTTTGGAACGGACTTCCGGAACGGATTAAGTTTGAGAACCAAGGTACCACTGTACAGGCATTTGCACGAATGTCAGCTGAAAACATTTTCTGGGGAAAATGGCGATGGGAGTATGGGGTTTTAGGTGGCATTGTTGACTCCATGATCATGGAAGGTGAGGAGCACAATGACAAAAGACAACTTCCTGCATTAATGTACAGTCGTACCTTGGAAGTTGAACGGAATCCGTTCCGGAAGTCTGTTCGACTTCCAAAGCGTTCGAAAACCAAAGCTCGGCTTCTGACGTTCGGCTTCCAAAAGAACGTTCGAAAACCGGGACACTCACTTCCAGGTTTGGATCGTTCGGGAGCCAAAGCGTTCGAGAACCAGGCTGTTCGAAAAGCAAGTTATGACTGTATTTAAAAAGAATGGGCATGTGCAAATGGGCCAACGTAAGTTTGAGATCAATTGGGAAATTATGGAGAATGGGAACAGGAAAGGGTCTGTATGAGATGCAGGTCAGAGTGGCTTTTCTCTGGGTGGGAGACTGAGGAAGGGGAACCTCTTCCAGATGAGAAGTGGGAAGATTCAACTTCTCTGTATGTGTTAAGATTAAGATAAAATGGTGACTGAGGGCCACATAGCATAGCTGTCAACTTTCAGATTTGAAAATAAGGGATTTTTTCAAACTTTCGGATTTGAAAATAAGGGATGCAGCAAGGGCGGTGCAATGGCACCAAGTAGCCTCGCCACCCTGCGCTCTAGAGGGAGAGCGAAAGAGCGAGCGCATAGACGGCAGGCAGGCAGGCTGTCTGTCTGGTTGGGCGTGAGGGTCTGGCTGCACAAGGCATGCAAGCTCCGCCCCCAGTCGGTCTCAGACTCCTTATTGGCAGCTGAGGAGCCTCCCTGGCCGGCAGGGAGGGAGAGGAACGGCTTCCTTTGAAATCTGGGAAATTTAAGGGGTATCAACAATCCGGGATAGCAGCGGGAAACGGCATTGGAATAAGGGAGTTTCCCACCAAAAAAAAGTAGGGTTGACAACTATGCCACATAAATATATTTATAATTTTGTGTTTTATGAGGATCATTAATGTATTTTACTTTAGTTTTTTCTTTAGGTTTTTTCTGTTATATCTATTTATTATTATTATTGTTCCCTTTGGTTTGGTTTGAATTTTATGGCATATTTGGTTGAAAACCTTTAATAAAATTGATTCAAAAGAGAGAGAATGTGAACCTATTAGCATAATAGAGAGATTTGTATACATTGCCCAGTACATTTAACTTCTCTATCTGGCCCAGTTTGCACTCTCCTTAAGAATTTCTGCCTGCCTTACCAACAACAACAACAAAACCTTTATTAGGCATAGCAGACCAAACATTCTCGAACAGACACCATATACAAATGGTATAGAATATGCGCTCAGCAAAAAAAGGCTTATATTAATCAAATCTTTAACTCTAAAATTTGATACTAATCCATAAAAATAACTTAAAACTGCTCATAATGATCCTTTGTTAAAAAAATCAATTGGTATAAATAACATAACAATATAATAATACCGTATTACTATTTAATTAAGAACCGCTAGTCCTCTTTGTAATGACTTAGTCTTACTGTATGGACTGCGCTCAAAAATTTGGCTACTATTAAAGTGATTTGATCATTACTGTCCGAAAGCAGGTTTTGAATAGTTGGAAGGATAGAAATCGGCCTATCGATTTGTAAGCCTGCCTCAGCAAATTTTGATAATGCTTTCTGATTTGCCTGGATGGAGGATAGAGCGGGGCTTTGCCTGTGTGGAAAGTAGCCTACCATACGGAGGTAAAATTAACCTTCCGTTGCTCCACTCACTTTTGCCACTGACATGTGGCCCTTGGGAGATTACCCAGAAGAGAATGTGGCCCTCAGGCTGGAGAGAGTTCTGCACCCCTGAAATAAAGACACATAAGAAAAAAAAACATTTTGGTTTCCCTGCAGAGAATTATGCCCCGTTCCCTGCCCCAAACCAATCTGGCTGCAAAATCTTGGGCTGTTTTTAAGGAGTGTGTGTGTGTGTGTGTGTGTGTGTGTGTTTGTTTCTTTGGCACCCATTTCAGGAAAACGGGAACCGCGGTGCTCCTTTCTCCTCCCAGCCTTCTCGGCTGGGTTTTCTTTCCACACAATGTGACTGCAGGCTTCTGAACAGGGCATAATCCTTTACGGCCAAACATTTCTCCTCTCGTTGGGGTCAGAAGTCAGAAAGCCATTGTCCGGTTATTTATAGCTGTGTCCTGTCTCTGAATTATCTTTGTTCGTTTGGGGCAGGCGGGTTGGAAAGCAGCCGACAAGTGGCAGGCCGGCTGGAGGTTTTGTGCTTGTGCCGGAGCCATTTTTACTGGGCGAGGGGGTTGGTGTGCTCAGCTGTGCAATGAAATAAACAGAAATCTTCTCTTATTCCCTTATGGGGTACACAAGAGCCTTTTGAGGTTCTCCATCGGAAGGAGTAAATTACAGAGGCCAACCAGAGAAAAATTGAGAAGCAAAGAATTTATTTCTGTTGCAAGCATGGCGTTTTTGCCCCACACACCAAAGAGTAGGGGGGAAAGGACCCCCCAACAAAAGGAGCACATGCTCTTATAAAGACATTTCAAAGATTCCTCCTCAGAGTCCCGCCCCACCCCCAGATACCTCCCACATACATCACAGAAGGGGTGTAACCCCGGACCACCCCCCAGATACATCACAGCTGCATCACAGATGGGGGGGGGGGTCAGAGGAGGTAACCTGAGAATTCCCACACCTGTGCCATCTCTCCCTGACCCCTCCCAGACACACATTTCAGCAAAACAAAAGGTTTCTTGTTTCCTGCCCTGGCCTGGCAGGGCTAATGTAGGGCTAACAATCCAAATCCATTTTAGGTGGTGGGTTCTTTGTGAGGGAGATGGCCCATGTCTGGCACTCTGGCATCAGGATGCCAGAGATTATCACTTATCACCCCCTCCTTCCTTGCAGAGGAACAGTTTGTCAGTTTGGGAGTCAAAATGGAGACAGGCCTGCCCTCCTGTGCTGCTTCAGACATGTGGTCTTGTTTTGCTTGGCACCTTGATACTCTTACAACAGCAACATCCAAGTTCTCTCCCCACATCCTAGGGGTGGATGGTGGGGCACAAGGCAAGGAGCCCAAATGTGGGTGGAGCGAAAGCTGGCGATTGGTGGAGCCAGAGCCCATCAGAGGAAGTGCCAGTTTAGGCCACATTCACAGCATAATGTGCATTTAGAGTGCATGGCTTCGCCCCAGAGAATCCTGGGAACTGACATTTACCCCTCACAGGGGATTAGGCCAAATCTAGCTCTACGGCCTTCTTCTGACAGTGACTGACCAGGGCCACATTCATATCATATATTTAAAGGACTATAATACCCCTTAAACCAGGCTTCCTCAACCTTGGCCCTCTGGATGTTTTGAGACTACAATTCCCATCATCCCTGACCTAGCTAGGGATCATGGGAGTTGTAGGCCAAAAACATCTGGAGGGCCGAGGTTGAGGAAGCCTGCCTTAAACAGTCACGGCTTCCCCCAAAGAATTCTGGGAGCTGTAGTTTGTTACGGGTGCTGAGAGTTGTTCGGAAGACCCCCAGTTCCCCTGGCACAGCCACAATTCCCAGAGTAGATTAATCAGTCAATCCCTCTTCACGGGGGACTATGGGAATCGTGGCTGTGGGGGGAGGGAATAGGGGTCCCCCCTAACAACTCTCAGCGCCCTGAACAAATTGCAGTTTCCCAGGATTCTTTGGGGGAAGCTGCGTCTGTTTAAAGCGGTACGACACTGCTTTAAATGTGTATACTGCAGATGGGGCCTTAGGGTGTCAAACCAAACCCCTTATTTGTGGGGAGTGGGGGGCCTCTCTTTCTCAAAAATTCCTCTGGTTTTCTCCTTCCAGTGTCCTTCAAGAAAAAAGAATTGGAAGTTTTTGTGGGCAATCTCCCGTTGGATATCAAGGAGGTGAGGCTTGGTGCTTTCTGTTTTGAAATACATTTCTTGCGGACACTTCCGGCGACTGCCTTTTTCTCGTGATGTATATTAAGCCGCGAAAAATGGGTCTGTGATATGGTCTAGAAAGAAACTCCTCGTTTTGGTTTTCACCTAAGTTGTCATCTACAACCTTCCTCTTTAAACCAAAACACCCATAATAAAGGTGTCTCTCTTACAAGGATGTATATTGGGCAATAATAATAATAATAATAAATTTTATTTATGCCCCGCCCTCCCCAGCCGAAACCAGGCTCAGGGCGGCTAACACCAGTAAAAATTACAACAAAGTATAAAAGAAAACCATTAATTAAAATACAGATTAAAAGGCCAATTTAAAATTTAAAATACCGCTTCATTTGTTGACCGCTTCATTAAAAAGCCAATTTAAAATTTAAATACCGCTTCATTTTTGCCCATCAGACTAAGTCTGACCCGAAGGCCAGGTGGAACAGCTCTGTCTTGCAGGCCCTGCGGAAAGATGTCAAATCCCGCAGGGCCCTAGTCTCTTGTGACAGAGTGTTCCACCAAGTTGGGGCCAGTACAGAAAAGGCCCTGGCCCTAGTCCTTTGTGGGGCATACCGGGAGAGGCGGTCCTGTAGGTACGAGGGTCCTAGGCCGCATAAGGCTTTAAAGGTCAAAACCAGCACCTTAAACCTGATCCTGTACTCCACCGGGAGCCAGTGCAGCTGGTAAAGCACTGGTTGAATGTGGTCCCGCGGCAAGGACCCCGTAAGGAATGTGGTCCCGCGGCAAGGACCCCGCAAGGGAAATGTCAGTTCTCTGTCCAGCGAGAAAGTGAGACCCGGGCATGGGTTGCCTCTGCCTACAACCCAGGACAGGCGGGGTCATGTGACATGGTCATGTTGGTACAGCTTTGTGGGCGTAATCTGGCTCAAAAGGCTCCGCCCACCCCGGTTTCTAGCCTGCCTTCACCCCAGTCCATCTGCACTATGTACCGGTACTACCATGCCACATTTAACGGTCACTGCTTCCCCCAAAGAATCCTGGGAAATGTTGTTGGTTAAGGGTGCTGAGAGTGGTTAGGAGACCCCTATTCCCTTCACAGAACTATGCACAACTGAGCTATCACCTGGGATAGCTCAGTTGGTAGAGCAGGAGACACTTAATGTCAGGGTTGTGGGTTCAAGTCCCACGTTGACCAGAAAGATTCCTGCATTGCACGTTGTGTGTATATATAAATTTATGATGAAAGGAAGCTAAATAATTCTTCTAGGTGATTGATAACTTCTTTGTAAAGACTATACAATGTCAAGACTCTTTGTATTCAAAAGAACTCTACTTTCATAAACATATAACCGAGAAGAATACATTTACAATCTCATGCTTATTCACTTTGTTCCTTATCGAGAGCTCCTGTGCAGGTTTCTCCCTATTAACATTTCTGTTTCACTTCAGACATATCACATGGACACATACTGTCCTTAGCAGAGCAGCCATTCTCTTCACATATATACAGAGAGGATCAGAAAGCAGCTAAAAAAACGACAGTTACTGGAATAACAGTCACAACGGAATGGAATGCCTCTCTCATGTGACTCAGCCAATCACACGAGGGCTACTGCCAAAGAGGGAAAAACCCCATGCTAAAAATACACAGTAATTTAACATAAGTAGAAACAAAATAAAAAAATCCTTCCAGTAGCCCCTTAGAGTTATTTTTTATTTTGTTTATATTATGGCAGACCAACATGGCTACCTATCTGTAACTTAACATAAGTAAATATTCCCATTTAAGGAAATTTTTTACCATTATCCTTAACGTTGCATTACTGGATAGCTCAGTTGGTTAGAGTGTGGTGCTGATAACGCCAAGGTTGCAGGTTCGACCCCTGTAAGGGGCAGCTGCATATTCCTGCATTGCAGGGGGTTGGGCTAGATGATCCTCAGGGTCCCTTCCAACTCTGATTCTGTGAGTAGCTGAGTGATCAGTCCTTCTTCCCAAGGGACTCTGGGAATTGCAGCTTGGTGAGGGGGGTCACCTAGCGCTCACCACCTTAAACAAAAACTCCACCTCCCAGGATTCCTTTGGAGGAAGCCATGACTGTTTAAAGTGCAGGACCTACCTCTAAATATATCCCTTTGTGTGCTGTAATTAAACTGCAGGGATCTCTCTTGGTTTAGGCCGGGAGTGATTTTCGGGGTGGGGTGTCAACCCCGTTGTGAATCTTCCCCTCTCGTTTCTATCTTAGACAGAGTTAGCGCTTGCGTTCAGGGAGTTTGGCGTGAAAACGGTCAAGAAGCACAAGACAACGTTTACCAGGTACACCCTGCGGTAAACGGGAGGTATTGGAAGAAACCTTTGATAACCCTCCATTCAGGGATTGGGGAATGTCCGCCCTCCTGTAGCAATGGTTGGGCCCGTCAACTAACCACGCAGCAAACAGAGGAATTTAAAACAAAAAAAAAGAATTTATTGATTGCTGGCAGCAAGCAACAGGCTCGGAGGAATCCTTTCCAAAGTCCGGCCCCCCTTAACAGGGGAGGCTTTCCTTTATACCAGGGGTAGGCAACCTAAGGCCCGTGGGCCGGATGCGGCCCAATCGCCTTCTAAATCCGGCCCACAGGTGGTCTGGGAATCTGTGTGTTTTTACATTAGTAGAATGTGTGCTTTTATTTAAAATGCATCTCTGGGTTATTTGTGGGGCATAGGAATTGGTTCATTTTTTTCCTTCAAAATATAGTCCGGCCCATAGCTGTCAACTTTCGGATTTGAAAATAAGGGATTTTTTCAAACTTTTGGATTTGAAAATAAGGGATGCCGAGAGGGCGGTGCAATGGCACCAAGTAGCCTCACCACCCTGCGCTCCAGAGGCTGCGCGCGAACGGGTGAGTGAAAGAGCGAGCGCATAGACGGCAGGCAGGCTGTCTGTCTGGCTGGTTGGGCGTGAGGGTCTGGCTGCACAAGGCATGCAAGCTCCGCCCCCAGTCGGTCTCAGGCTCCTTATTGGCAGCTGAGGAGCCTCCCTGGCCGGCAGGGAGGGAGAGGAGCTGCTTCCTTTGAAATCCGGGAAATTGAAGGGATAGCAACAATCCGGGATAGCAGCGGGAAACAGCATTGAAATAAGGGAGTTTCCCGCCAAAAAAAAGGGAGGGTTGACAGCTATGGTCCGGCCCCCCACAAGGTCTGAGGGACAGTGGACCGGCCCACGGCTGAAAAAGGTTGCTGACCTCTGCTTTATACATTCCTAGGTTTGTTCTTAAACCAATCAGAAGTTACAGCATGTACTTTCACTTCGATACATTGGACTCTGCCTGGAGACAGGATGGGGTGTCATAAACATTGATACATTGCATTCTGCCTAGAAAAAAACCTTCTAAATACTTTAACTTATAAAATGGCTTCCCCGAGCCCTTACAAAATGGCTTCCTTTTAACCCGATGCTACACTCCTGCGAGGGTGATCCTCTTTGGCCTTGCGAGGTCTTCCCATTATAGCCTGGGGGGCTGAATGCATCCCCTCCACCTGTGGTGATGCTCAGATGAAGGATGAAGGAAGAGAACGAGGAGAGACTGTGCCCTGCCTGCTTTGGGGGTCTTTGCCCCCCCTGCTTTTATCTGGCTCCACCTCCTTTTGCATTGGCTGGGAATGTCCTATTTTCTGAGCTACGCCAATCAAACTCAGAGACTAGAGGAGATTGTTGTTTAGTCGTTTAGTTGTGTCCGACTCTTCATGACCCCCTGGACCAGAGCACGCCAGGCACTCCTGTCTTCCACTGCCTCCCGCAGTTTGGTCAGACTCATGTTGGTAGCTTGGAGAACACTGTCCCACCATCTCGTCTTCTGCCGTCCCCTTCTTGTGCCCTCCATCTTTCCCAGCATCAGCGTCTTTTCCAGGGAGGCTTCTCTTCTCATGAGGTGGCCAAAGTACTGGAGCCTCAGCTTCAGGATCTGTCCTTCCAGTGAGCACTCAGGACTGATTTCCTCCAGAATGGATAGGTTTGATCTTCTTGCAGTCCATGGGACTCTCAAGAGTCCCCTCCAGCACCATAATTCAAAAGCATCAATTCTTCAGCGATCAGCCTTTTTTATGGTCCAGCTCTCACTGCTGTACCCTGTTTCCCCTTTTTTAATACGTAGTCATAAAGTAAGCCATGGCAGGGTTTTTTTACCTTTGTGAGAAGTAAGACGTACCCCAAAAGTAAGCCATGGTGCCGTCATTGTTCCCATCACCTCTTCAGCCCCTCCTGCGTGCGCAGGGAGCCAGCGAACCAGTGAGAGGCACGGGGGGGGAACACGCCTCTTGCGGAGTTCTGCCCCGCCTGCTTAGCGCGCAGGGAGAGGCGCGCATGGGGGGGTGGAGACGCCTCTTCCTGCCCCACCTGTTCCCCGTGCGCAGGGAGCCAGCGAACCAGCGAGAGGCACGGGGGGGAAACGCGCCTCTTGCGGAGTTCTGCCCCGCCTGCTCAGCGTTCATGGGGAGGCTGTACCGTACCATACTGACATAATAAAAATAAGACATCCCCCGAAAATAAGCCACCCTGTGTTTTTTTGAGGGGAAAAAATTATAAGACGGTGTCTTAAAAAGGGGTAAAGACGGTACATCACTACTGGGAAAACCATAGCATTAACTATACGGACCTTTGTCGGCAAGGTGATGTCTCTGCTTTTTAAGATGCTGTCTAGGTTTGTCATTGCCTTTCTCCCAAGAAGCAGGCGTCTTCTAATTTCGTGACTACTGTCACCATCTGCAGTGATCATGGAACCCAAGAAAGTGAAATCTCTCACTGCCTCCATTTCTTCCCCTTCATTTCTTCAGAGAGGCCATAGAGGGTATGAACTGGGGAGAGGGAGGGTGGCCTGTGGAGAATCCCTTGAGTAAGACAGAGAGACCTCAAACATACTCGGCCCTGGGGCCTGATGTTCCCCATTTTTGATGTAAACAGGAAGCTGTCTCAGAATGAGTCAGGCCACTGGTCATCCAGAGCAGTATTGTTTGTTTTGATTGGCAACCCTGGAGGCTGGTCCATTGGGGCAACGGAGGCATTGGCCGCCCCAGTCAGCCTCAGCCACCCGTGTCCTTGCCTCCTTGTTTACCTTGCCTCCTTGGTCCAGCTCTCACTTCCATATATCCCTACTGGGAAAACCATAGCTTTAACCATAGCCGTTTCTCCTTCCTGGCTCTTTTTTTTCTTGGAGAGATTGAAATGCCAACATGGCGCAACAGCTGACGTCGCGTCTCCCTCTCCGCAGCTTTGGGTTTCTGGAGCTGGCGTCTGCCGACATGGTCAAGCTCGCCATCAGTCGGATGAACGGCAGCCTGGTTCACGGGCGGCGCATCGTAGTGGCCGTTGCGGAGGACAGGAGGGCCCGCGAGCCCACAAACACGGACACGGAGATGCCGGTAAATATTCCCGCCTCTCTTTTAGCGCTGTCTACACTGACTAGCAGAAGCTCTCTCCTGGTTTTCTGCCGGGGTCCTTCTCTCCCAGCCCTACCTAGAAATGTTGGGATTTGAACTCGGGACCTGCTGCTCCACCCACTGAGCTATAAGCGCTTCCTGATAGCTGTTAGGTGTTTTTCCTTTTCTGTATGACGGGGCTCCAAACCTCATGTTTCATTGCAGGATTTGGAACCCATCCCCTGGGAAGAGACAGGACCCAAGTGTGGTATGTTGCACCCGTGGGGTTTTTCTCTTTATTTTCTTTGGTACAGTACTCCCTGCTATATCCTGGGGGCTCAGGGCAGCTTTCCACTCTCTCCCACCCACCCTGCAAAACAACAGTGATTTCCTTGCTGGGCGAAGAAATCAAATTTTCTGGCCAAATGAAATGAGAATGATATTGTAAACGTAAAACCCATTTAACTAACACACGCTTACCTGGACACACGTTTTTTACCCTGGCTTTTGACACTTGATGTGTGTGTTTTTAGGACCCACCTCGTTGTAAGTTGTTTTAAACTGTTTTTAACACTGTGCTTTAATGTTGTGACTCATGCCTGACTTCACTTTAGGGTGAAGTGTGTGTGGGGGGGGGGAGTAATAAATAATAATTAATGATAATGCTGTCTTATGGCACCTGTAAAAAAAAAAACCAAACCAACAAATTTAAATATTGATTTGTTTTTTTTCTTTACAAAAGTAACTCAAAGACTTCTGTGAATTTGAGTTGTTTTTAAAACTGTTTTAAAATTTAATTTAAGCCGTTTTCCGATAATGTAAGCTGTTTTGAATTGTTGCAACTCACCCTGGGACCTAAGGGTGAAGGGCATATTGTTGTTGTTTAATAGCAGCAGCAATAATAATAATAATAATTTATTATTTATACCCTTCCCATCTGGCTGGGTTTCCCCAGCCACTCTGGGCGGCTTCCAACAGAATATTAAAATACAATAATCTATTAAACATTAAAAGCCTCCCTAAACAGGGCTGCCTTCAGGTGTCTTCTAAAGGTCTGGTAGTTGTTGTTCTCTTTGACATCTGAAAGGAGGGCATTCCACAGGGCGGGTGCCACTACCGAGAAGGCCCTCTGCCTGGTTTCCTGTAACTTGACTTCTCGTAGTGAGGGAACCACCAGAAGGCCCTCGGCACTGGACCTCAGTGTCCAGGCAGAACGATGGGGGTGGAGACGCTCCTTCAGGTCTCCTGGACCGAGGCCAGTACAACAAATTGGAGCTCACCTTATCAGATGAAGGGCTCTGCTCAGACAGCACACCACACACAAATATGTGTGCACCTGCATCTTTTGTAATTTTACGTTGTGAACTGCCCCGAGATCTACATATGTAGGGCAGTATATAAATTTAATTAATAATAATTGCCGTTTCCCCCCCTGTATAAGACTCCCCCCCCCGTGTATAAGACACCCCCTATTTTTTGGGACTCAAAATTAAGAAAATGCAGTATGCACTATCCGTGTATAAGATGACCCCTTACTTTAAACTTCAAAAAATTAGGGGGAAAAAATATAGTCTTATACATGGAAAAAACACGGTATTATTATATTAGGATCAGACTCGGGCTAAATGTGGTGGGTGGGCGGGATTGCCCACTTGTCAATCACATGACATCATAATTACATCACCTTATTGGTTGTCTACGGGGTGCGGGTGCCCACCTAGCAGTTCGAAAGCACGTCAAAGTGCAAGTAGATAAATAGGTACCACTCCAGCGGGAAGGTAAACGGCGTTTCCGTGCTCTGCTCTGGTTCGCCAGAAGCGGCTTAGTCATGCTGGCCACATGACCCGGAAGCTGTACGCCGGCTCCCTCGGCCAATAATGCGAGATGTGCGCCGCAACCCCAGAGTCGGTCACGACTGGACCTAATGGTCAGGGGCCCCTTCACCTTTTATTGGTTGTCTGTCAAACTCCCTTGCACAGGTTCCCGAGTGCCCCTACAGTTGGGGAGAAATTTGCACAGACCCTCAACATTCCATGGTTACTGACCATGCTCAGTCCTCATTGGACTGAGTTCCGGGTGGGGCAGCCCTTTGTTGGGGGTTTTTTAATGGGCAGTGTGGCGTTCTTCTGCACACCTCGGGATCTCCCTAAGCATATTGGGACCAGTCTCTCTCTCTCTCTCTCTCTCTCTCTCTCTCTCTCTCTCTCTCTCTGTTGACTTCTTTTCAGTTCCATTTCTACTGCCACTCTCAAACCTTGCCTGTTCTTTAATGTCCCCCGACTTCCTGTCTTGTTCTCGGCAGATCCTTCCCCAAAAGCCGACACCCAGACCTTGGACCCTTCAAAGGTGAAGGTCCTTTATGCCATTCCCATGGAAATGAGGTGAGGAGGAATATCTTATAACAACGCGAAGTGGCATGAAATGTCATCCGCATTTGGGTGTCAATTTCTACTCGTATGCATGTATTTTTTTTTTTTTTTTTGCAAAGTGATTTTCTCAGTCATGTTACTTTCATGATTATATGCACTTCTACGCATGCTTTACCTCGGCATATTCATTTTTGCATACATCACTTGGCTGAAGAACTTCATTGTGAAATTCAGAGGAAAAATTGAGAAGTGCACATTTGGAAGGCTGAACATAAGAAGAGCTCTGTTGGCTCTAGTCCAGGGGTTTCCCAAACTTGGTTCTCCAGCTGTTTTTGGACTACAACTCCCATCATCCCTAGTTAGCAGGACCAGTAGCCAAAGATGATGGGAACTGTAGTCCAAAAACAGCTAGAGACCTAAGTCTGGGAAACCCTCCTCTATTCCAACATCCTGTTCTTACAAGCAGAAGCCCACAAACAGCGCAAGAGCAACTCTCCTCACTTTGATTCCCAGCAAGTGATATTCAGAAAAATACTGGACAGTAACAGGAGAACAATAGCCATTGATAATGAATTTGACTAGTCTACCTTTAAAGCCATCCAAAGTAGTGGCCATCACTGCTTTCTGTGGGAGGGAGTTCCTTAATTTAACTATGCACTGTGTGAATAAATCCTATCTTTTTATCGCTCCTGAATCTTCAAATATTTTACTTTGTTGGATGTATGAAAGGTCCATAGTTATGAGAAGGGAAGGGAAACTCTTCTCTGTCTACTTTCATCATTTATACACCTTTATAATACACCTCCTCATTAGTATAGTGGTAAGTATCCCCGCCTGTCTTGCGGGAGACCTGGGTTCGATTCCCCGATGGGGAGACCATTAGATTTTGGGATGCGGGTGGCGCTGTGGGTTAAACCACAGAGCCCTAGGGCTTGCCGATCAGAAGGTCGGCGGTTCAAATCCCTGCGACGGGGTGAGCTCCCGTTGCTCGGTCTCAGCTCCTGCCCACCTAGCAGTTCGAAAGCACGTCAAAGTGCAAGTAGATAAATAGGTACTGCTCCGGCGGGAAGGTAAATGGCTTTTCCGTGCGCTGCTCTGGTTCGCCAGAAGCGGCTTAGTCATGCTGGCCACATGACCCGGAAGCTGTACGCCGGCTCCCTCGGCCAATAAAGCGAGATGAGCGCCGCAACCCCAGAGTTGGTCACGACTGGACCTAATGGTCAGGGGTCCCTTTACCTTTATAATATTCCACCCCTCCACCCCGTCCCTTATTTGCCTGTTCTCTGAACTAACAAGCCCAAAATGTTGTAACCCCATTGGGCACTTTCTTTGACTGCGTGATCATTTCTTGACTTCTGTGATTTATGTTCTCCTGCTAGATATTTTTAACCGAGTACCAGAAGAATGTTTTGATCAGTGTTGTGGCTTTCCTTCCAGAACTTTGTTCTTGCTGCAGATGTTAGCAGATTGCTTTCGGGATGTGGGCTGGCTGTTCTCCATAGCAAAAGTCGCCGGGAAAGCTGCGCTGCTGGTGTTGGATACTGTTCCGCAGACCCCCTTCTTCTGGGCCATCCATCTCACAGAGGTTGGTGCAAACCGCAAATTCATTTTGGTTAAACCGCTTGCCTGTTTGCCCACCGCTTCCCAGGATTGTGGCTCCATACAGCCTGGCGAAGTGAAGCAGTTTAGTGCCCCCTGTTGGCGGTGAAAGCAACGTAAGCAAACAATGTGCTGCAATGCAACAGACGGCGGTTCATTGAGCTCTAACGCACTTTGAACGGCACTGGCCTCGTTAGGGAAAGAGGGCAAATGGTAGAAAGTTGCTTTTGATGGCTTCTGCACACACTGTGTAGTGAAAGAAAGGTGGCTAGAGGAACTGAAATGTTTCTTCTTTAAATGGAGCGTCTGTAAATGGAAATGTAAGGGGAGAGGGCCGTTGTGCTGCCCATCAGGCAATGGCTTTTTACAGCTGCCTTGCCCCACCCTCCAGTCCTAGGAACCTTTCCCAGATCATGACTTTGAGAACAGCAGAAGCAGCTGGAAAGTGAGTAGCTCAGGGATAGTTTTAAGGTTTGTGTGCCCTTGTTTCTCAATTTGATCCCTTGGCATGGCTTTTGTGGTATTATGTGCATTGTGATTTGCTGCTATTTTTTCTCGATTATAGTTTAGTACAATGCCATACAAATCTTTATTACGGCCATAGACCAGCATAAAAGGGTGAGATACAGTCATTTAAAATCTGGAAAGCGTTTTGGAAAGCTAAAAGGTATTAACAGAAGGTGAATATAAAAGTCTGTAAGAATTTAAAAGAAGCTAAAAGAAGGTCCCAGCTCCTGCCCACCTAGCAGTTCGAAAGCACGTCAAAGTGCAAGTAGATAAATAGGTACCGCTCCTGCGGGAAGGTAAACGGCGTTTCCGTGCGCTGCTCTGGTTCGCCAGAAGCGGCTTAGTTATGCTGGCCACATGACCCGGAAGCTGTACGCCGGCTCTCGGCCAATAAAGCAAGATGAGTGCCGCAACCCCAGAGTCGGACACGACTGGACCTAATGGTCAGGGGTCCCTTTACCTTTACCTTTAAAAGAAGGGATAGGAGCCTTGGGTGGGTATGGAAGAGCATAAAAGGTTGCTATATAAAAGACTTTATTAATTTACGGAGCACTCTGATATGTTCATTAAATCTAGTTTGTGGCACAGGTCATCCTCCGACGAATTTTGAGCGCTGCTGTGCAGAATCTAGCAGTATTGTATGTTGTAGCAGGATTGGTATCTGAGAGCCGCAGGGAGGTATAGAATCACCCTGTGTGCCTTGGGTACTTAGGAAGTAGTGGGGAAATCAGGCTGATACGAATGTCTCTGTAATACAGGCACTGGATAAGGACATGCTTTGCCGTTTCTATTTGTCCAGAGTCACAGGAGCATTGTCTCTCCGGGTAGTCAATCTTCCTGTATCGGCTTTCAATAACGGCCGAGGGGAGGGCATGACATTGTTGTAAGATTTTTAAGGTCTTATATATATATAATAAATGTTCCTAAGTGTTCCAAGCAAACAAGGCCACATGTCTGAAGACAAGCCACAGGCCTGTCTCCATTTTTCACTCCCAAACTGTTTCTCTGCAAGGAAGGAGGGGGTGATTGTCTCAGTGATAATTCCTGGCTTCCTGATACCTGAGTGCCAGACAAAAGGGTGTGATTAACTTGGCTGGGAAACAGGGAAATGTAAATATCTCTTTTATTTTACTTGATGGGTTTTTGGGTGGAGGGCAAGAGGAGGCATGGGGAGGGTCAAGGATGCTCAGATTACTGCTACCAGACCTCTCCTTTCATGATGTAGCTGTGATGTATCTGGGAGGGGGTCCTGGGTTACACTCCTTTTTGTGATGTATGTATGATGTATAGGGGGGTGGTCTTGAGCGGGGGGGGATTTCAAAAGTCTATATAGGAGCTGGCACACCATTGTTCTGGGTTCCTCCTCCCTCCTCCATTTTGGGAGTGAGGGCCCTGTTTGCAACAGATATAATAAAGATTTTGCTTCTCAATTTTTCTCTGGTTGGCCTCTGTAATTTACTCCTACCGATGGAGAACCTGAAAAGGCTCTTGTGTACCCCATAAGGGAATAAGAGCAGATTTCTGTTTATTTCAACATTGAGCCAGGGTAAAAGCCCTTCAGTGTTTAAGAACTTCGAGTTTGGTCAGATATGCCATAGGGGAGACAAAGTACCTGGTGGATTCCTTGGCAATAAAAGTGGGAGTTCTGGCTAGATCCATTTGGCGCTCTGTGTCTACTACACGTCGTTTAATGAGCGCTTTAACCTGATCATATCTTATTCTAAGTAGAAGACCTGGAGAGAAACCCAGGGATGAGATTTTGGTTGCCTGTTTTCCACGTAGATTGAAAATCATCATTCATAGTTAGTGGGGCAAGGCCATGGGGAAATAGTTTAAGCCAATAATTGAGTATGGTCACCCACACTCTAGCCTCCACTTTTGTGATGCCTGTCTCTAGCCTCAGAGTAGCATTAGAGACACAATTTGGGACTTGAAGGACTGACCTTTGAAATTCGGATTGCACAATTATTTATTGTAATCAATTAGTGTAAACCAGGCACGTCCAACAGGTAGATTAGATTACTGGACGTTTGCGGTAGATCACGGGTAGATCACTGCCCCCCCCAAAGAAGCTCAACTTTGGCTTCCCTTTAAAAAAAGCTCAACATTTTTGCCCTTCGCCCCCCCAAAACGGGGCTTTCCTCCTCCCTAAAAAAAGCTCTACAGCTTTGACCTGAACCCCCCAAAAGGGGTAGATCACTACCAAGTTTTTAACTCTGTGAGTAGATCGCAGTCTCTTGGGAGTTGGCCACCCCTGTTGTAAACAGTTTAATTATTATTTGCTGATATTTAATTTTACTGTTCACTATTGTATTCCAATGGATGATTGAATATTGCTTTAACTGATATAAGTCGATTATTTTAAAGTTATTGGGACTTCTTTGTATTGGATCAGATTGTGATCAGGCGTGTGTGATCCTTGCTGTCTGTTTGGTTGTTTCTTCTGCTTGTATACCGCCTTATGGATAAGTAATTCAGAAAGGCGGCATGCCACTTAAAAGTGAAATAAAATGAAATACTAGAGGACCTTTGCTTGTGTATGTGAACATTCAACAGGAGCTAAAATACACCGGATACTGTTTTTGCTGTTAAAAATGTAGGAATGCCATCAGTCTATGCGGGCGCTGTTCGGGGCCTTGGCAGAAAGTGAGTCTTGGGCGCCCTTTCTGACAAAGCAAGAAGTTCAGCGAGGGACACGTTGCTTGGCAGAGTGCATTGTGGGGGAAGAAGGCAACGCCTGGAACAGGTGAGAGGATTACGGAAACAAAAGCACGTTGCTCGTTTGGGTTTGAGACAGGGTGGATAAAAATCAATGATTTTTAAAAAAAAAATAGGATTTTTTTAATTTAAATCAGTTTTTTTTTTAATTTAAATCAGATTTTTTTTATTTAAATTGGATTTTTAAAATAAAATGCTTTTGGAGGAAAAATCTTTCTAAATATAGTCTTCTATTTAAGTTACATTGTAGTCCAAAGGCTATTCATCAGGAAATAAGGATTTGTTTTAAGTTTATCAAGTGTGCTAAAACTCAGTCTTAAGTTGTTTTTTTTAATGTTTAACCACATCAGTTAACAAACATGGATACATATGCTATCATGTTATTGTTTTAGTTAAATAAATTGTTTCAATGGTTATTAAGGAAATGATTATTTTTCTCCTTCCAATAAAGTACAGCAGAAAAGTTGTCCAAATATAAACAGTTAACTTATTAAACCTCACCATAATTTCATAATTATCTGTCTGTGTATTTCTAGTAGTATAAACAAATCAGCAATTTTCGATATAACTGTAAAAACTACTCTGAAAATTTATTATTCCAAAAATGAAACCTTCATATGGTTGGAAATATTAAGATTATACCAGCAAGAATGAGTCTTTCTGTAAAAAAAATATTTAAATCAAGTCTTACTGACTAGTGATTTAATTCAAGCCTTACTGACTAGTGATTTAAATCGTGATTTAAATCAATTTGATTTAAATCAAATCCACCCTGGTTTGAGAACAAATCATGTAGTTAAGACAAATGGCATGGGTGGATATCTCTGCAGGTGGCTGTTAGTTATGACGGCTCAGTTGAGCCTCCCTGTGCCACAGCAGTATACCTTGGGGGTACTGGAGGCTGGGGACTTACAGCAGGGGAGGTGGCGAGCTTCCCAGTGACACGTGGCTGCCCCTCATTGGGAACAGAATACTGGGTGGAAATTAAAAGCAGGCAGAGGGCCTTCTCGGTGGTGGCGCCCGCCCTGTGGAGCGCCCTCCCATCAGAGGTCAAAGGGATCAACAACTATATGACCTTTAGAAAATACCTGGAGGCAGCCCTCTTTAGGGAAGCTTTTATTCTGTGATGTGTTCATGTATTTTAATGCTTACTGGAAGCCGCCCAGAGTGGCTGGGGAGACCCGGCCAGATGGGCGGGGTAGAAATAATAAATTATTATTATTATTATTATTATTATTATTATTATTATTATCTTTTTCTCTCTCCCTTTCTCAGGTGCTGGGTTGTGGAGAAGGTGGAGGATTTGGCGGTAGTGTTCTTTGTGGATTTTGGCCGCTCTGCCACTGTCCCGCTTAATTCCCTGCGGAAGCTGGACAGGGACGATTTCTGGGCGATAAAACCTTTGGCACAGCCGTTTGTGCTCCAGGAAGGCAAGTGAAGGCAAACGTCGGTGGAGCGGTGACCGTAGATTTCACCCTTGTACTGTAGGATAGCTGCTAACAACGCGCCCCCCCCCCAAATAAAAAATAAAAAAATCTGAAGAGGTTGCCGCTGGCCAAATCCAGCAATACTGAGTGTCAGGGAGGCAGAGACGAAAACCAAAACCCCGGAGAAGTGGAATGGAAGGGCATGACTGGCTTTTCAGAACCTGAGCAGAGGTTGGATGGCCATCTGTCATGGATGCTTTAGCTGAGATTCCTGCGTTGCAGGGGGTTGGACTGGATGACCCTTGGGGTCTCTTCCAACTCTGATTCTAACAGAAACACACTCCCTCCATATTGCAGCATTTTTGTTGCAGTTCCCACTTGTACTGCTTACCGAATAATTACTTTTGACTCATACTTTTTTTTTTCTTGTGTAGAGGTTTTCCCACCTCAAGTCATGATGAGACAAATCCTGGAAGGGAAGGTGGTTGGCCCATTGGATACAGAGGTAAGGGCAGAAGTGTTGCAACTGTTGACGTGCAGAGGAAATGGGTTTTCTTTTGTCGTCTTCCAGACTTTTGATAGCCACAGAACCTCTTCTCTGTCTCCTGAATCGACATGGGTGAATCCTCAAAAGGTTTATTTTAAAAGTGGCTAAAGGATGAGTGACCTGATTGCAGAGGAGAGCCACAAATTAATCCAGATTGGAAGCTCCAGAACAGCGACTGTACGGAGTCCCGATTCATATATCACATTAACCAGGGGTGCCCAGACTTTTTTCAAAGAGGGCCAGATTTGATGAAGTGAACATGCGTGAGGGCCGGCCAGAGTTGTTGAGCTTTTTTAAGGATTTTGCCCCAGGAGATAAAACTGCCACAGGGGCCGGATTAAACCACCCCAAAACGGACTTTGGGCATGCCTGCGTTAAACCATAGTTGAAAATGAACCTGTGGTTTAAGGTGGACTGAAACGCGTCTTCCCCTAATTCTTCGGTTGCTCTCCAAACCAGCACCAGTCAGGGTTTGTTATTGGTTTGCTGCCCATGGTTTGTTGAGAAACAAACCATAAGCCCAGGTTTGGATAAGAAGAGTCCTGCTGTATGAGTCCAAAAGCCCACCTCGACCCGCATCCTAGTCTCATAGTAGGGGAAGCCCACACTGTTTAAGGGATTTCCTTATCCCCCCCCCCCGACTGCATATTCACATCACCACTGTTTAGCACATATGGCTTCCCCTAGAGCAGGCAGCCCCAAACTCGGCCCTCCAGCTGTTTTGGGATCATCCCTGACCACTGGTCCTGTTAGCTAGGGATGATGGGAGTTGTAGTCCCAAAACATCTGGAGTGCCAACTTTGGGGGGTGCCTGCCCTAGAGAATTGTGGGATCTGCCATTTACACCCATCTAGTCCAGCCCAGCCCCTTCTCCCAGTGGCCATCCGGATGATGATAATAATTTTATTCTCCATATGCCGCCCATCGGACTGGGTTGCCCCAACCACTCTGGGCGGCTTCTAACATATATAAAAACACAATAAAACATCAAACATTAAAAACTTCCCTAGACAGGGCTGCCTTCAGATGTCTTCTAAAAGTCAAATAGTTGTCGATTTCCTTGACATCTGATGGGGGGTGGGGGTGGCATTCCACTGCCGAGAAGGCCCTCTGCCTTGTTCCCTGTGACTTCAGCAAGGGAACTGCCCGAAGACCCTCAGAGCTGGATCTCATGTCCCAATGGGGGTGGAGACGCTCTTTCAGATGCCTTTGGTAAGCTCACAAGGAGGACCAGAGCACAACAGCAGCTCTCCCTGCTTGCAGTTCCCAGCGACTGGTACCCAGTGGCGTATTACCTCCAAGAGTAGAATGGATATTGAGAGTCTTACTCTTCACGTTTTCACCTGCTGGGGGCCATCAGTACATCTTGTGACAGCAAATTTGCCCACAAGCTTTGCGGAAGAACGATTCCTGTGGAAGCGAGTTCCAGTTTAACAATGCGCTGCTGGAAGTACTTCCATTTGTGTGTCCTGTATCTTCCAACACTCAAGCTTCATTGGATGATCCCCGAGTTATAAGGGAGAAAAACATCTCCCTGTATGCTTTTTCTCCAAACCATGCATTATCCTGGACACCTCTTACAATGTCCCCCCACCTCCACCCCAAAAAAATTGCCGTATTTTTCGCTCTGTAAGGTGCACCTGACCATAGGACGCAGCTAGTTTTTAGAGGGGAAAAGCCCCAATTTTTTGAGGATCAGTTCAAATTTCTGCAGCTTCTTTTGCAAAGGAGAAAAGCCCCATTTTTTGAGGATCAGCTCAAAGTTGTTGAGCTTACTTTGCAAAGGGAAAAAATCCTGTTTTATGGGGTTTAACTCACAGTTCTGCAGCTTCAGTAAAGGGAGCCATTTCTACAGTTTCCAGACAGATAATCTAATCAGCCAGTCACATGTCGCTGGGGAAACAGCCTCCCTCTGCAAGGGGGCGGGGCTGGAATCTCTCTCCCTTATCTCTCTCCCCGATCGTTTGCTGAGCAGCTGCTCAGCGGGCTTCCTTTCAACACCCCCTTCTCTTTTTTTTAAAAAAAAGCACAATCTGCTTTTGCCCCTGGGCAGTTCAGCTCCAGGGACCACACATTCGCTCCATAAGACGCACAGACATGTCCCCTTACTTTTTAGGAGGAAAAAAAGTGAGTCTTATGGAGCGAAAAATACGGTAATACTCCCCAAATGTAACCTTTCCTCATGAGAGATCTACTCATGCCAAACTAATTAGCTCATTTCCTGGTAGCAGAGTTGGTGTTCAGTGATAACTTTTCAGTCTTGGGAACCTCATTCCTGTTAAATAAACTCTAGGTTTTTAAAACTGCTGTTTAATGTGACAAGCGAATCATCCAGAGATGCAACAGGCATCTCCTCCCTGGTGGATAATTCTGCTGAATCTCTGCAGAACCAGCTGACCCAAAGAAGCAACGCTTTGATCCCTTACATCCTAGCAGAGGCAAGGTGTGGGTATCATGCAGAGATGCAACGGGCACCTCTCTGCTCGCTGGTGCGTTTTAACTCCTGTGTAGCACACAGAGTTTAGGGAATTACTCATTGGGTGTACAAAGGCCACTTCCTGCATGTTCAGAGGGTCAATGCAAGTTGGAGATCACTGTGTCCTGAATCTAAATTCTGTGCCAAGAAAAGTTGAGTTCCAAAGTGTCTCAGGTCTCTGGAAATCTAGCAATTCTATGTGCAGCTAATGCATTTGGTGTGGTTTAATTCTTAATCTACTGGGCCTGAAACTAAAGCACACCTTGAGAGTCTCAGTGGGGATTACCAATACTCTCCAGAGATTCTCTCTGCATTATGTTAAGGTCCAACAGCTTTTTCTATGAGGAAAAAACAACAATCAATAGGGGACCATATATATCAAATGACACCAGCCCCCTATCTCGCGGAAATCCACTATGTGGAATACCGCAGACTTCTTACAGCGGCTAGACTAAACGCCCTTGACTCCACGGTATTGTGGGGAAGGTACAAGGGAGTTCCATACGCCCAGAGAACCTGTCATTGTACTATGGGCGTGGTTGAGTCTACCAAACATATCCTTCTGTCTTGTCCTCTATGTAGAACTTAGGCAAAACCTTATAACTCCACTTTTACGTCAATCTAGCTTTCTACCCAGAGAAAGACAGGTTTTATATTTACTGAATAATATTACTAGAAATACAGCCTTCCTGGTGGCTAAATTTCTTTTTTTAGCTTCTAAGCCTCGCAAGATTTTAATTGATTGTATCCATATGGGGCTATTTGTTTAGTTCCATTCTATTGTGGATTATGTTTCCTTTTTTCAAAGTTCTCTCAGATGCTTTTAATTCTGTACAAATGTATTCTTCTGACTTGACGGTCGAATAAAAGAATGATGATGATGATGATTACAACTGAACCCCATGTTTACATCCAATTCCTGAAAACATCCCCACATGGGCAGGCTGGAGGGTGACAGGAGCTATGGGTCATGATGGGTGTTTGGGGGCGGGGAGGAGATGTGTTTAAAATACACTTAATATTTTTTTCTGTCTATCTTGATAACTTTTTACAGCGGCACATTTTGAAGTTTGTTCTCGAAGCCGAATAGGAGGAAGTTGTTAAAAGGAATTCTGGAGAGAACATCCGACAAGCAAGCTGATGGGCTCTTGGGGAAAAGGATTGTAAATGTTTTTGATGGGAGATGGGGTAAGCGGAAATACGCTTTGCATTAATTTTCTACACCTTCCTGTTTCTATGCATTTTGGTGGTGGTGGGGGGCTCTATCTGTTTAAAACAAGCCAGTTAAACTGCCTTGTTGTGGCAGGAAGGGAAAAAATGTCTCAATGAAAAGCATTTTGCATATTAGTGGTGTTCAAAGATGGAGGGTTTGAAGAG
Source organism: Darevskia armeniaca (assembly GCA_034641395.1). NCBI lineage: Eukaryota > Metazoa > Chordata > Lepidosauria > Squamata > Lacertidae > Darevskia > Darevskia armeniaca. Next base: position 1,035,738 of record JAWWNF010000841.1, read on the forward strand.
GCAAGGAATGTTTAAGCTTTGCCTTCTGGGTGAAAACTATTGATTGCGGCCTGTTCTTCCCACCTTGTTTCTGGAGTTTAGTTGATTAAAACCAAATATATACATGCACACCTAAAACTTGGTTGCTTTTTTAAAGAGTGATGCTGAGGAAGGAATTGTCTGATTGTCTCTTGCACTCAGGTGAGCTTTTTCCTCTCGAGTCATTTTTGCTGTTGAGTTTCCCCACTTCTTTGATTTTCTACCCCAGGTCTGCTGATTTTAAAATATGCCCTACAGCAAGGGCTCCCAAACTGGCGCACAGACCACCAGTGGTCCATGATGTGCCTGCGATAAGATTTTTAATTGCATTTTTATTGCTCTCTTTCTTTCTTGTACTTTATTGCATTTCAGTTCCAGGCAATTTCAGTTCTAACGGAGTAAAGTACAAAACAAGAAACTTAAAGGAGCAATTGAAACACGAGTAAAAATCACACAGCATTATGAACGCTACAGCTGGCTGAAAAATCAAATCAAATAGCCTTGGCAATTTTCAAGTGGTCCACAGGAGCGTAAAGTCAAAGAATAATAACATTGGAAGTGTGGAAACCTGCTTGCTGCCCTGGCCTGATCTAGATGTCGTTGGAGCGCCAGAAAGCCACAAAGCCCTCACCTAATTGCTAACCCCAAAAAATTGTATCCTAGCAAGCTGTTGGGTTTGCTGAACCTACATCCTAATTCTGAAAAACCAAGTGTGTACAAGGAGTTAACACAACAGGACTGTGAGGATTCAAAAGCAACCATCCTCAGGACTACTAGGCCGAGTTGGTCCTGGTTAGAAAAATAATACTTCACAGTGCAGATATTGTGTCAGGATCATAGGGAATGTCACACAGACGCAATATAAATCTAGCAAGTTATGACAATTCCATGAGCCTGAGGATCTTTAGGAACTGATTTTAAAGCTTCTAGACCTCATGGATTTGTGGCTTTTTTTTTCTGGGAAGGCAACACCCTTTAACCTACCCTGAGTTGCCACCTGCTTTGCAGACAGAGATATAAGACTAGTTCCCCTTCAAATTAACAAATGTAATTGTTCTCCAAAGATACATTTCCCCCCCATACACATCCATCATACACTGTAACCAAAAAGGAAAAAAAAAAAAAAGCAGTGTACATGAAAATAAGAAAATAAATTAAATCCGTAGCAGAGGGAAGAGGCAGAGGTGCTCTAGACTGCAGCGGAGCTGGAAGCTTCCAGCGATAACGAGAGAATCAAAGAGTTTTGCTGTTTGTTTTGTTTTCGTGTGTGTGTGGTTTTTAATAAGAGTGACTGCCAGCTTGCCTGCTAGCGCGGGTCCAAGCGAGTAGCCCGAGCAGAGCAGAGGGAGGGCCCGGCTGCTCGCAAGTGTTTATAATTCCGTAAGAGTCCCCCGCTGGAGCCGCTCACTAAAATCGCCTTGCAAGTACGGGCGGTGGAGAAAGAGGGAGGGAGGAGAGTGTGAGTGTCCTGTCCTAGGAGGAGGAGGAGGAGGAGGAGGAGCAGGCATCCTTGCGATCCAAATGCAGCAGCGTTCAGCAGGGAAGTCGAGGCCGGTCTGAGGCTGTCCAGGGTGACCGTCTCCATGCTTAGCCATCTTCCTTAGGGGGCGTGTACCAGCCTGAGAGCGAAGTAAAAGGTTGTGAGGAAAGGTGGAGGACATGGGGTTTAGGTGAACAGATGCCGTTTCTTGTAGATCAAGGCTGGGAAACTTCTGCTGGTGGGCAACCTACATATTCTTAATCTCTTCACCCTTGCGCCCTCCCGTCAATCGCCAGATGCCATCCTCACATCAGGCAATGCTGCGTCCTGATTGTCAGGATTGCAAAAGCACAGCTGTTTGGAAACCCTTTTTGTAAAGCTGCCTTGTGCTGCTCTTCAAACCCCTGCTTTTCAGAGGGGCTGTTTGAAAGTCCTTTTGCAAACAGCTGAGCTTTAGCTGGGCCTGCCTGTTTGCAGCATACAGCCAGCACAGAATTAACCCCACCACCCAGTTATTATTATTTTTTAAGTACATCACAGGCCAGCAATTCCCCACCCCTGCCTCACATGGAGCTGCTCTAGCCAGCAAAATACTCCTCTTACTTGGGTGCCCAGAGGCTCTTTCCCAGACCCAGATTCTCCTCTAGAACTGGAGGAACAGGGGGGGGGGGGCGTTTCGCATAGAAATCATAAGCTCTGCCACTGAGCTAGGGGCCATCCTCCCCAGGGGGATGGGAATCCTGTGGGTCTCTCCAGATCTTGCTGGATTCCAACTCCTGTCACTCCTGATCCAGAGACCTTGCTGGGGGTATGTTGCAGCCACCCTCCAAACTATAGCTGGGGGGCACCAGGCAACCCACCTGTGCCCTACAGGGATTGCCATGGGATGATGGTTTTCAAACTGGTGGCAGCCTCAGTCGGGAATAGGTCAGTAATGGCAGACAAGCTTTCTGGAGTGGGAAAGCTCTGCCACTACCCATCTTCTACTGCAATGAAACTCTTCAGTATAGACAGAAAGCCCCTAGGACAGTGATGGCTAACCTTGACACTCCAGATGTTTTGGAACTACAACTCCCATCATCCCTAGCTAACAGGACCAGTGGTCAGGGATGATGGGAGTTGTAGTCCCAAAACATCTGGAGTGTCAAGGTTAGCCATCACTGCCCTAGGACAAGGGGATGAGGGCAGAAGGTACATTGGTCAGGGGTCCTGAGCTCCCCTCCTTCCACAATCTAACAATGGCAACACCACCCCTCTCTCCCTCGATTAGGCCGTTGCCTATAACTCGGGTGTAGTTTTGTACTTGTAAATGCAGGTTACAGCCGCATGGCGTTACTGACTCCACCCGCTGTGACCTCATTTTACATTTGGCTCCTATTTTACGTGGCACCAGTTGCCATGGGTGTACAGAATGGAACTTGCTGAGTATTGTTGTTATTATTAATGGCTTTACTGTTTGGCTCTTGCCTAATTTCTGGGCTCAACTCAAAAGTGTTGGTTTAAATCCTTATAAAGCCACTTGTGGGGTCCCACCTGTTCCTCCCTAAGCCTGACTGTTCCTTAAGGTGAGGATAAGAAACATTGGCCAATAACGTAGATTGGCTCCTCAGCCTTCCACCGGACGCGCTTCAACCAAGGTGCTAGTCCTTACCATTCTTCTCGTGAATCTGGACCAGGGACTTGTACGACTGCTGCGCTCTTGTCAAACTGTACTGGTTCTGCGGGGGGAGAACGGAGAATGGCTTTTGATGTTAAGAAGGCTGCCCTCTCTGCACCCTTCTGTCATTGCCCACAAAGGGTGCAACAGGGCTGGGAGATACATTAATATATCGTCCAAAACCGGTCCATATCAGTTCCATAGTTTTTGACTTGGCAATATATTGTGAATCATGATGTGTGTGTGCTATACAAAAATCAAAACGTGGGGAAAACTGCGAAGCCAGCCAATGCCTCTACACAGTCCCATCCTGATTTCAGACATTGTGATATATCAGTATGTCGCGATGTTTAGCTGGCAATATATCGCAAAGCTGAAAGCCAGCTATCGCCCAGCCATAGGGTGTCCTAGAGGCTCCTGCCTCTAACCCACAGAAACACAATTACCCTGAAAAGCCACACACCCGTGAATGCAAATGTTACACTCCTAGAGGCGACTTTGCCAGATTATATCTCCCACATTGCTCCAACCACGAAACACTCACTGTGCTGAATATCTTGTAAGTGGTGTGTGTGTGTTTTTTAAATGCAATCAAGGCATTTTAGGACATTTTAGGTGTGACCATAGGAAGCTGCCCCCCCCCCATTTTTTTACACGTTTATACCCCGTATTTTAAGGCAGTGGACATAGTTCTCCCCTCCCTGGTTTGTTCTTGCAACAACCTTGAGGGCTGAAAGAGAGAAAGGGTCTGCAGCTCATTCAAGGCCACCTAGGTCAGTGTTCTTCAACCTCAGGTTCCCAGATTTTGCAGGACTACAACTCCCATGATCCACCGCTAGCTTAGCCCAACGGCCATGGATGGGAGTTGTAGTCTTGCGGCAGCTGGAGACCCAAGACTGACCTAGGCCACATTGCACACCACACATTTAAAGCACCATGACATCACTTTGAACAGTCACGGTGTCCCCCCCCCCAATATTCTGGGAGCTGCTGTTTGTTCAGGGTGCTGAGAATGCCCACAATTCCCTTTCCAGAGTTCCCTGTGAAGGAGGACGGTCAAAGCACTTGGGGAATTGTAACTCTCTTTAAAGCTTTGCCAGCTCTCTTCTGCCGGTTTTTGGAACCTCTGGCAGCTGACTCCTCTACAGCACCAGCCCAGGGAGGTTACCTTGTTGGCGCCAAACTGGACCCTGGCTTTGCCCTTCACAAGTGTGGCACTGATCTGCATGATCACGGACTCCACCGAGTAAGCACTGCTCCAGCCCTGGGGGAAAGGAAGCGAGGGAAAAGGAAATCTTAACAGAACTCTAGAGTTGGGAGCGACCACGAGCGTGATCTAGTCCAGCCCTCTGCAATGCAGGGACCTTTTTGCCCCATGTGCGGCTCGAACCCACAACCCTGAGACGAAGAGTCTCATGCTCTACCAACTGAGCTACCCTGTTTCCCCCTTTTTAATACGTAGTCATAAAGTAAGCCATGGCAGGGTTTTTTTACCTTTGTGAGAAGTAAGACGTACCCCAAAAGTAAGCCATGGTGCCGCCATTGTTCCCGTCACCTCCTCAGCCCCTCCTGCCTGCGCAGGGAGCCAGCGAACCAATGAGAGGCACGGGGGGGGGGGAATGCGCCTCTTGCGGAGTTCTGCCCCGCCTGCTTAGCGCGCAGGGGGGGGAAGACGCCTCTTCCTGCCCCGCCTGTTCCCCGTGCGCAGGGAGCCAGCGAACCAGCGAGAGGCACGGGGGGGGGGGGGAATGCGCCTCTTGCGGAGTTCTGCCCCGCCTGCTTAGCGCGCAGGGGGGGGAAGACGCCTCTTCCTGCCCCGCCTGTTCCCCGTGCGCAGGGAGCCAGCGAACCAGCGAGAGGCACGGGGGGAAACGCGCCTCTTGCGGAGTTCTGCCCCGCCTGCTCAGCGCACAGGGAGAGGCTGTACCGTACCATACTGACGTAATAAAAATAAGACATCCCCCGAAAATAAGCCACCCTATCTTTTTTTGAGGAAAAAAAATTATAAGACGGTGTCTTAAAAAGGGGGAAAGACGGTATCCCAGGGAGCAGCAGACCAGCCCAACTGCAGCAGAAGTGGGACTTGGGCCTGGCCCCAAACGCTCCCCAATGGGAGTCCTCCCGGCCGCTCACCTGTTTTGTTAGAAGCTCCATGCAGATAGCTCCTCCGCCCAGGACATACCTTGAGAGAGGAGGACAGAGGAAAATCCATTGTTAGCCAAAAAGCCTGTGTGTGTGTGTGTGTGTGTGTGTAAATTCATTTAAAAGGGGAGCAGTAACCCAGTTCCTCACAATCAAAGCCCTTTCCTAATGGCAGATCCTAATGTAGAAATAATAAAATTATTAATGTGCCTCCTGCCCCACAACCAATCCTGCTGCTCAGCTAAGATGGCCTGTCCTTTTGGGGGGGGGGGAGGCAGGTGGAAGCTGGCTCTACATCTCTAGATGGAGCAGACGGAATGTGACCGCCTCTGATTTTCTTCAGAACCAAGGAACACCCGATTGAGTTTGTCCAGCAGTAGAACTAGGGTCCAAATACTGTCGCCTCCGGGGAACAGGGCACCCAGCAGCACAGATCCGCCCCCACCGGCTTTAATCCTATGTCCTATCCAAGCAAACCCGGCATGCCATGGTAAGAACTCGGGGGGCAGAACATCCCCCTTGCAGGCAGAAGGTCCCAGGTTCAATCCCTGGCATCTCCAGGTAGGGGCTGAGAATGTACCCCTGCCTGAAACCAAGTGACTTGCAGGTAGGCAAACGTAAGACCCAGGGGCCGGATCCAGCCCAATCGCCTTCTCAATCCGGCCCGGGAATGGGCTTGTTTTTACATGAGTAGAAAGTGTCCTTTTATTTAAAATGCATCTCTGAGTTATTTGTGGGGCATAGGAATTCGTTCGTCCCCCCCCCCAAAAAAATATAGTCCGGCCCCCCACAAGGTCTGAGGGACAGTGGACTGGCCCCCTGCTGGAAACGTTTGCTGAACCCTGGTCTAGACAATACTGAGATAGATGACCAAGGACCTGGGCTCAGTATGAGGCAGTTTCCTAGGTCCTGGCTGCCCTGTGATCTTCAGAAGAAGGGAGGTAATATAGATTTAAATAAGACTGATTTTAAACAGCATTGTTTTACATGGGTTGTTGCCCTCATCCTTGATAGGAAACTGAGTTACTAATAGCAGCCACCCAAATCCCACCGGTAGGGATCGTCAGGTACTTACCCTCCCGATAGCACAGGAGACACGACCCTTACGAAGGGGGGGTCAAAGGGAAAGTTGTCCTGAAAGGAGAAGAGAGAAGCTGAGTTGGCTGCCGGGCGGCCCTCCCTTTCCCTTCCACCCCTGCCATCAGCTGCCGCCGCCACCACTGCCTCCTCCCTCCCACCAGCCTGACCTTAAAGGTGAAGTTGAGGAGGATGAAGTCTGCCCCCTCTTTCTCTTTGAGGATCTGCAGGTCGCTGTGCAAGGCGCTGTCCTCGTCCACCCTAGGAAAGAGAGGGAGGCAAGCTGAGCCTAGGCTAGAGGAAGGCCACTCCCCTCTTCCCAGGTCAGAGTTCCCGCTTTGGGGGTCACATGCTGGGCTGGACAAGAAGCCAAAGTGGGTAGAGAAGCAAATGCAATTTTTTTCTCCCACTTTTGTACAATGGGGTAGTTTCTCTGCACCGTCACGACATACCTCTGCCCAGGCAAGCAAGATGCGCAACCAGAGCTCAAGGAATGCCCCAGCCAGGCGAAAACACTCATGGAAGGTGCATAGGGGTTTGTCTGAGGAGGTGTCGCCTGGGGAAGAGTCCCAAGGACCAGATGGAACATGCTGGAGGTCCACATTTGGGTCAGAGATTCCCCACCCTTGGCCTAGATGATAGCCTATCCAGGGGTGGCTAACTTTCTAACTCTCTCCTGGATAGCTCAGTTGGTTAGAGCATGGAGCTGACAACGCCAAGGCTAAAGGTTCGATCCAGCTGTGCATTCCTGCAGGGTTGGACTGGATGGTCTCTTCCAACTCTACAATTCTGTGATCTGTGGAACCCTTTTTGTTCCGGGGGCAGGATTCACCCCTGGCTGAAACAAGAGTCAGTGTGGTGCGGGACCTGGCAAAGACCCACTCAGCCATGAAGCTCATTGGGGGGCAACCTGGGGTCAGTCACTGCCTCTCGGCCTACCCTACCTCGCAGGGTTGTTGTGAGGATTAAGCGAGATAGGGAGAAAACCCATGTATGCCACACCTTTAGTTCTTTGGAGAAAAAGGTGGGATACGATGCAATAAACAAACACTGGGGGCAGGTTGTCCATGCACCAGCATATAAATATGTTTTGCACATGTATTTCACACACAGAAATCCTCATTCCACTGGTTAAATACCGGTAGATCTGCTGGCCGGGGAGGAGGGTATCTCGGGTATATTCAGAGGCACTGGGATGGGCAGAGAAGTTTTAACCTCTCCATCTACCAAAGCACTAGCTAGCTTCATGAGAAGAACCCGAGGGCAAGGGCTATCTTATCCCTAGGAGGTGCGAACTGCTCTGGGAACCTTTGTTGTCGTTGCTGGAAGAGCTGCATAAAAATGCTGGCTATGAATCAATAAAGCAGGCTCAGATAAGCCTTTGTTAATTTTTTCCAGTTTGGCTGGAAGCGGCCCACTGCTAGGTGCTCTGCCCCAGCCTCTCTTGCTGCTCACAGTGGAGAAAGAGGGGGAGGAAAATCCCTTTGCCCATCTACCGGCCTGGGAGAAAAAGCAGAGCAGGCCTCTTCAAGTGTGTGTGAAGTCCTGATCCATACTGGAATGGAGGGGTGGCCGGGGCCTCCCCCTACACCCAGGCATCTTGCTTAGGGTAGGGTGCAGCGCGTGCGCGCACGCGCACACACACATACACGGGACCAGTCAGACCCTCACCTCAGGAGTTTGACATTCCAGTCGTACAGGCTGTCGTTCACTAGTTCAACTGCATAGTTTCCTGTGGGAAACACAAAGAAGCCATCAGTAATGCAGGAGAAAGGTAAGAAAAGGAAGAATGGCTATACAGTGGACGCTTGGGTTGCGAACGCACGCCCGTGACGCAATTCAGCACTTCTGCACATGCGCAAAGCGCAATTTAGCGCTTCTGCACATGCGCGAGCACCGAAACCCGGATGTAACCCGTTTCAGTACTTCTGGATCGTACGTATCATGAAAACGCGCAACCTGCAGCGAGCGCAACCCGAGGTATAACTGTACACACAAACACACACACACACACACACACAAACCTTAAAGTAACCAACAACACAGAATTAAATTCCTACAGCAAACCACTTCGGCTTCCACAATATATATAGGCGGCTCCCCATTCACATGGGGGTTACGTTCCAGGCCCCACGTGCGTAAATGAAACGCACCTAAGTGGGGAGCACTAAGTGCGAGTCCTTGTGGCTCGCAGGGAGACCCCAGAACCTGAAGAGGATGTCCTCTTTGGGCTCCGGGGTCTCATTGCAAGCCACAAGGACTCCCTAGGGTGCTCCCCACGTCTGGGTTCCCAGTGCCGTGTGTGTGTGTGTGTGTGTGTGTGTGTGCCGTCGCATGCAAGTAGATCGCGTACAAGTGGGGAGTTGCCTGTATACATACAAATATATGTAAGGCTGTCATTGCGCAGCCCCCATTGCGGGATTTGCAGCGCTGCATGAGAATCCTGGGAAAGGGAGGCTCCAGGGTAATTATGTTTTTATATATGCTGGAAGCCGCCCAGAATGACTGGGTTACCCCAGCCACATGGGTGGGGTACAAATAATAAAAGTATTATTATTGTTGTTGTTGTTGTTGTTGTTGTTATTTAGGGTTAGCGAGCAGAGTGAGCAAGGACACAGCCCAGAGTATATATATCTACCTAACCAAACCACAAACAAAACAATTGCTCCATCATCTGCACCCCACTGAAAAGACCAGTGCAACACAGGGGTGACAAAATAAATTTCAAATTCTACATTACAGGCATTATAGGCATCGCCAGATTAAGCTTTATCATCTTTTGGAACTATCAATTGACTTGTATGGACGGCACCGAACTGTTGCATCCTCACACTGTACCTCCATATATGAATTTTCTTACATAATTTGGAGTGTTAGTATGGACATATTGTATGTATATTAATTGATTTGGGTTTATGCTATATCACACATTGGATTTGGTCCATGTGCATGTTTTTGGAGATTATTATTTATAATTTACGTGCTATTACAATTATCATTTATCAGCCGGTTACGTTTGTTGTATGATTCATGCATAGCTGTACGTAACCAGGGTTTGCTGTTGTTGGTTATCAGTATACATCAGACACACAACCACAAGAAAATAATGCAGGATAAAGCCACGTGGTGCATCACATGACCTACCAACTCAGTTTACCTATGACAATCCAGGTTTCGCAACAGTCCTGCCCCCCTCTTCCTGACCGATGAAAACCACTTTCCCAAAAAGGCCAGGTGCTCCCAGACCTTGCTCCCCCCCCCCCAATCTCGGGGCTTTTCCAGGCTAGATACTCACCACCCTTGAAACTTGCCGATCGGTAAATATCCCTGAGCTCCTTCATTAGCCGGTCGGTGGCCTGCACAGACCCAGACACTGCCCCCTGAGAGAGGGCGAGAGGGAGGAGGAATTTCATTGTTACACCCGTGTTGCTAGCAAAATGGGCTGCCCAGCTGCAGGCTACTCCATCCCCCCCCCGCCCCCGCCCTCGGAACGGTCCCTGGCTGGAGGAGACAAACTATCGCCCAGGCTCAGGGCTGGCCTGGTGCTCTCCTGGCAAGGTGGACTCCAGCTCCCACCAGCCCCCAGGCAGCGCAGCCAATAGCCGCAGTCTAACCATGTGCCTCTCCCAGCGTCAAAGAGGGAGAGGCAGGCTTTGAAACGTCAGCTGGGCAACCCTCCCCTCCACCTCCATCCCCAACCCGCCCCCCGTTTCCCCGCCTTGCCCTCCCGCCTGGCGACACGTACATTTAAGTAATCTTGCCTCTGGTTCTTTTTTATTTTCTCGAGGATGGCCAGGTTCTCTTTGCCAATGCCGTCATCTTCTGCCTTCTTCCCTTCCGCCGGCTCCTCCTCTTTCATCTCGTAGTGATCGAGTTCTTCTGTGTCCTTGGGGGCGAGAAGAGAAACGCAGAATTGTGAAGTTGGAAGGGACCCAAGGGCCATCTAGTCCAACCCCCTGCAATGCAAGGTCGGAGCTCGTGACACATTCCTGACTCGCGACAGCTTTGAATTCTCTTTTTTTTTCCTCCTTGGAAATCAAAAGCTGCACGAGCCACGCAGGTCTGTTTCGTGCTGCTTCAACTTTCACAACTGCAAGCAGCGGGTGGGGGGACCCAAGGGTCACATTCCTTCATGGCATGCCTAACAAAAACATTTGTGGCAGGCACCAAAAATGGTATAGTGAAGGAGCCTGTCTAATATCAAAAGGCAGGGAGTTCCGAGGTGTAGGTACTGCTAAGGTTGATTTCTTACATAGAAATTTAGCAACATGGAACTAATCAAGAATTGTTGCATGCCAAATAGGAAGTGTGCTCTGTCTCCAAAATGTATCTCCATAGACCGTTTAACATAGGCTTCTTCAGCCAATTATTATTATTACTAGTAGACATGAAGCCCATTAAATTAACGGGCGCTAGAACATCATGGAAAGCAGGGACGGCGAGAACTTGCTGAAGTGCTCAATGTACTTTGGCGCCCCGGCCAGCGCCGAATGGCCCTTCAGCAGGCAGCGCAGGAGGCGCATCGCGGCGGCGGCACTGGCACTAGCCAGGCCCCGGCAGGCCAACTCAGCCGCCACTTGTAACGGCCGCTGCCGCTTAGAATGAAGTCCACGCGAGCGCGCACCCGCCGCTTCAACAGCCCGGCCGGCCGAAGTCTCTGCGCTCCAATCCCTGTGTCCGTGGGGCACATGCGCAGTAGGACACAGGGACGGACACAGGGACTGGACGCAGAGACACTTGCACTTTTTTATATAGGATTATTATTATTATTATTATTATCATAAGTTTAAAATACTTTATTGAAATTATAAATTAAAACAAAACATAACAATGTTCACACAATCAATAAAATATACAAATTACTACCAATTTTGCCATATCCAGACAATTAAATCCATATACATCTCTTCCCCATAGCTTAAACAAGATTACTTTCACATTACTGTTTAGGTTCCTCGTTGGTCCTATATCCCATATCAACATCACTAATGACATCAATAAATCAGCGCCAATTAGATGACTTCCACTTGTCGTTGACTCGGAGTATATAGATTTTCCTAGTGCGGAATATTTAGAAGTGGATCCACGACTTCATAGTGGGGCATTGTGTTTTCATGTAATCGCCAAATTTTTCCCAGCTTTGTTTAAATTTTTGGTTGCTGCGTCCTCTGACTGAGTCTGTTAGTTTAGTCAGATCTAAATAGCTAAATACCTTTTCTTGCCATTCTTTAATATTTGGTAATTCTTGCTTTTTCCAATAGGCTGCAATCAGAGTTCTAGCCTCTGCAGCCAATTTTTAAAGCTGTTACGGATTTGGATGTGTCTATTATTTACCACTGATGGATGTATCCAAATCCTTGCTCGCTATCGCATTAAAATATCCAGTCCACATGATGGGCGGGGTATAAGTAATAAAATTATTATTATTGCCCCTGTTCTGAAAATTTCTGAAGGAATGGCTGTGGAATTGGGGTGGCTGAGCAAACGGGAGTTGGGAATTTTTAAAGGAATGCACCCCTTACCTCTGGCATCTCCTCGTCTTCCTCTTCAGAGGACACTTCTTCCTGTGTGCTCTATGGAACAAAACAGCGGGAGGACAAGTGCATGGAGTTATTCTAGAAAACACTGCCGTAAGGCCACACTTGCAACCTATGTTTAAATTGCAATGAAGTCGCTTTGAACAGTCATGGTTCCTGGGAACTGTAGTTTGTTAAGAGCGCTGGGAGTTGTTAGGGGACACCTGTTCCCCACCCAGAGTTCCCTGGGAAGAGGGACAGGCTGCTAAACTGCTCTGCGAATTGTAGCTCAGTGAGAGAAATAGAGACCTCCCAACAACAGCTTCCTTAAGTTAGGCTGACTCTACTCCAAACACTACACGTTAATTCCAGCCTGAAAACAAGCTGTATAGAAGTTTTATAAAAGCGACTGCATTCAGACAAATCATCTCTCATCTTAATATGTCAAAATATGAGTGAGCCTTTCGCGGGAAAACTTTGTGTGACCAAGCCAGGACGTTTCCATTAACACTACTGCACAGGCTGCAATCCCAACTACCTAGGAGTAAGGCCTGTGTAATTCAATAGGATTTAGACTTATGAGTAGATGTTGTTAGGAAAGGGCTGCGGCTCAGCAACAGAACATCTTCTTTGGGTGCAGAGGGTCCCAGGTTCAAACCCCGGCATCTCTGCAGAGAGCCCCTGCCAGTCAGTGTAGACAAAACTGAGCTACGTGGGCCAATTGTCTGACTCAATATAAGGCAGCTGCCTGCGTTCCTATGAACTGCACTGCAAGGTATAAAAACAACTTTGAACTGTATTTTAATATTGTGGCTCATTCCAGAGCTGTTAGTCATAGTTTCTCGGCTTGGACAAAAGGTTAAACAGAAGATTCTCATGTTTGTTTCTGAGTTTCCTTGATTTCTGAAAATCAAGAGGATAAAAGCTTTATAAAAGAATGGGGGAAACTTACAAGTTATTTAGGAGACCACTGTAAGCAGGTGGAAACCAGAGCAGGATTTTGACACACTTGTAGTGTAAAAAATATCATGGATAATATGGTTTGATATAATAACTGGAACACAAACGAATATGCAGTTGAAGATGTTTTAAAACAAGACTCCATGGATGGGATGGGGGGGAAGTCGCGAGATTCGGAGAATCTCCACATATAGTGTTACTTTATCAATGTGTGTTTATTTGTATTTTTTATTCGTAAAATTAATAAAATTTCTTTTAAAAGAAGAAGATTCTAATGTTTGTTTGCCAGATTGCACACAGCATCCCCAACTAAGGCAGGGAAAGATTCCCATCTGAAACCCTGGACTGCTGGACAATATGGAGCTCATCATAAGGCAGAGTCCATTGCCCATTCTGTCATGGAGTTAAGTTTTATGTATTTGCAGAAGCTGCCAATAAAAGCTGGAACATGCTAGTGCATTCTAGCAGGTCTGTAACTTTCCATTCTGCTCAAAACAAGCAGCTGTTGTTTTGAACTGTATGCCTTATCTTAGTACCAAGGCCACGGGGAAGTGTATTATCTCCTGCACAGTGAGCAGTCTTTCTCATTCTTCTTTTCCGCCTGACGGACTTCTTTTACCTTTATATTTTTGCATTTATATTTGTGTGGTGTCTTTATGCTGAAACTGGATTTTTTTTGCTCTAAGAGGAGCTACGCTGTACTTCATTGGGACTCTTGACAAAGAACTGTGAAGAACTTATGCCTTAGTAAACTTCTATGAATGGTTTTTCCTGTGTGTTGTGTTTCCTTGGAATCCCACGTCTACTCTGCTACTTTGCTGCGCAGGCAACAGTCAGGAGTGTCCTGGGGCACTGATTCCTAATACCTTCCTATATGGAACCAACCGTGCCCGTTCTAGCAGCCTCCATGATAGCGGAATGCCACCTGGCCCAGGAGCCTTGCCAGGAGCCACAAGGCTGGCTTACCTGCTCAGCGGGCAGAGGCTGGTCCAGCATTTCAACGTCCGGATGCTGGGGAAGGTTGTAGAGTTTGCAGAGATCGGAAATGATCCGCTTCAGGTGCTGCAGAAGCTACCCAAGAAGGAAGCCAACGACAACAAAGTTATAGAAAAAGGAGGAATGCTGATCACCCCCCCCCCGGCCTCCTCCAGCTCAATCGCTCCCCCTCCTTCCCCAAAGAGGTGGCGCTTCTCCCGCCTCACCAACGTGTTTCCTTTCTTCACGTCTGCTAGCCGCTCCAGGATCGCCGCCAGGTTGGGATCGTCCGATTCCACGGACCATATTGGGGGGACAGCTGGATAAGACTCCTAGAGAAGGGGGGGGAAACCGAGGGGGTTAGCAATAGGCAGCATCTCACAGAGATAACCAGATATGACAATGTTGTCATGCTTCAGTCCTCTGCAACTTCCTGTCACAGGCCCATTATGCTAGGGACGGGGACCCTATGGTCCTCCAGATGTCACTGGACTACAACTCCCATCACCCATGCTGGCTGAGGCTGATGGGAATTGGGAGTCCAATGATACCTTGAAGGCACCAGGTTCTCCAATCTTGATCTAAATACCTTGACTTCAGCTCCCAAGGGCTAGCAATGTTATTCTACCTGCCAGGGTTCTTGTGGCCCTCTGAACATTAAAGCCATGCAGCTAAGGACTAACTTAATGCCATAATGAAGTCTGCCAGTCCAAGCTCAAGGGGTCTCAAGTCTAAGGTCTTACTTGAGATAACAACCCTCCCTGCTTTTTGACCCAGGCATCTATTATCCCCGAGCTGGGGATCCTGCGGGTCCCTCCAGATACTGTTGGCCTCCCAACACACAACAGCTGCAGCCAATGGTCAGGGTTGAGGGGCTACACATTCCTCAGATCTCTGAAGTCGTATTTCCAGTCTAAACCATTAAGGAAGGCAAACCGCAGCGAGGCTGAAGAGCAGGGTCATAAAAGCAAAATAGTGACACCTCGTCGCCAGATCCTGATCCTTTCCCACCATCTTTTTCCACCTAGGCCATCGGAGCACCTGGGCTGTCCTGCACCTCTGCTTCCATGCTGCAGCCTGCACCCCTTTTCGGCTACATGCTGCACACTGTGTTACCCTGGCAGCTGCCCCATATAAATCACATCTCCCCTGCTAAATCAAGGCTGGTTTCCTATAAGAACAAACCTGCTGGATTAGGCTCAAAGGCCAATCTGGCCTGGCATCCTGTCCTCATGGTGGAGAACCAAGTGCCCCTGGGAAACCCACAAGCAGGAACCAGGCACAACAGCAACTAGCAATTCAGAGGCACACTGTCTTTCACAGGGGAAGGAGAATATAGCCATGGTGACTAGCCTTGATAGTCCAATCCTCTTTTCAAGTCATCCAGTTTGGTGTCTGTATTACATTCCATCGTTTGCGCACTGTGTGAAGAACTACTTTCTTTTGTCTGTTCCGAATTGTCCAACGTTTGGCTTACCGTGTGAGCCCACTGGGTTCTTATGTTGCAGAAGTGTTCAAGAAGGGAGCCATCCTACCTCCTAGCTGCCTGCATTGTGCTTAAGCCTCAGAATGGTCATCAGAGGCGAGCAGAAATTCCATGCAGGCGAGTGTGTAGGCTGGCAGAGGGAAGATCCCTCCAACCCTCCTCTGCCAACCTGCTGGGTTTCTGTCCCCGTTGCAAAGGAAGGCAAAGTCTTTACTTCAACTTGGAAGTGAGCTGGGTTAGATCACACCATGTCTCTCAGTTGACCTGGCAGCTACATGCCAGCGATGCAAAATGGGGCTTCCGCCTCCACTGCAGCCCGCGTGTTAACACAGGATAAGATATGCCAAGTTTGCAACTTTCGTAGGTTTCCACAGGGGCTTTCCATGATCCCTCTTTTACCTTGCCAACTACCCCCACCCTCGGCCCGCCTTAGGCCCCGCCGCCTAAGCTCCGCCCACACATGCCCCGCCCTTTCAGAAAACGCCCCGCCCAACCTCTGCATGCCCCGCCCCCGATCCCGCATGCCCCGCCCCATCACCCCACTCCCCTCCAAGCCCCGCCCCCGAGGGAGGGAGAGGGCCCCCCACTTAATTGAACGCGCCCCCTCCTCCCTCCCACCCGGGGACTCACCGTGATGTTGCCATGGATACGGACGGGCCCCTCGCCGCCCGGGCCGGGCAGGAACTCGCAGCCCAGCTCGTCCGGGCAGGCGCGGGCGATGCGGAAGCGCTCGTGGCCGCGGTGGAAGATGGACTCGAGGAGCCGCAGCTCCCGCCTCAGCAGCGCGCGCCCCGGCCCCGCCCCCAGCACGGCGCCAGGCCCCGCCCCCAGCACGGCGCCAGGCCCCGCCCCGCCCGGCCCCGTGCGCTGCATCTTCCCATCGAGCGGCCCGCCGCGGCCCCCGGGCCCCCCGCGTCCCCCCACACCGCAAGATGGCGGCCGGGAAGGGCCCGCAGTCGGAAGTGACGACCCGCATCCTGCTCCTCCCCCCATCGGCGCGCGGGCGGGGGAGGAGGAGGAAGAGGAGGAGCCACTCCGGCAGGAGGTGACGGCGGAGGCCCGCGCGGTCGCACGCACAACGCCGTCGTCATGGAGACGGTCGCTTCCGGTCCCGAGCGGAAGTGGAACTCCCAATGCCCTTTCTTTCGTTACCTTTGGCCACAGAGGTGGTGAGCTCTAGAGCGACGCCGTAGCGCGAGTTCATAAAGGGGCCAAAATGTCGTGTTTAAAATATGCTTCACAGCTGCTGCTCCTTTTGGTGACTTTGGGAGCTTTAGTTAGAAAAATGACACTTCTACCATAGAGATGATAAGGTATAGAGCGGCGCCAATAGCGGTCATGGAAAGAAGCCTCCAGTTTTGCCTAGAGCGGCTCCACACTACGCAGCTCGATAATTAAAATGATTTCCAAAGTTCACCGGAAGTTCCGGTGTTGTTTGACTCTAATGTTACCCGCACAGGAACAAACACCCATGGGCGGGTGTCGTATGGCATGTATGTACAGGAAACGGAAGTCATGTCAAGGAAACGGGCGGAAATGAATGAGAAATAGCTATTGCCCTGAAGTGGGATGGAAAAAGCGGGTGGGGGGCGGCGGCGGCGGACGGAGTTTGGAATCCTGGAGAACTTCCCTCGCAATTGGCTGCTTCCAATGTGACGCAAGAAGATGTACCTCCCAGGAAATGTGGAGGAGGGCGACGGACAGCTTTTTGGTGACGTCAGGGCACGAGTGGCCAATGGCATGGCTAGAATCCCTAGGTGTGAATACCTTCACTCCTCACGGTGACGTCATAGCGAGTAATTGCAACAGGATGTGTGATTTATTTAAGGATGCATATGAGGCCCTCCTGTTATCAGGCCTGGTTACCTCGTTGTTTATTGCTGCCTTCCAAAGAACCTGGTAGACTGCCTCTAGTCGGGAAGGCTCCATTGTGCATTCATTTATAATAGACCGCTCTTACTATATACAGTTTCTAGAGCAGGGTTTCCGTGCAAATCAATAATACTGTATGCACTGTTCAAAACAAAATAAAGACACTTAGAAGGTGCTATCAACTCTGTGAGAAGCAAGAATTGAGTGTGAGGGAGGAAGGTGCAGGGCCTGGTGGTCCACTCAGACTGCACCCTCCCAAATTCCTTTTCCTTTTCTCCAGGTCTATCACTTAATTTTATAATCTTGCTCCTAATGGCGTTTATCCCTCTGCTGTCATACTTTGTGGTATGCAACTCATTACCAAGCTTAAAACCATGGAGAGACATGGTCTGAACAAAGACATTGGATTCTTATCTCATTATACATGACAAAGCTATTTTTAACCTTCTCACCGCTTGCTTTTTCCTGTAAGACTAATTGCAGTCATTAACAGTCGTCAACAGGTTCACCACAGCTATCAGCCAATCACCCATTCCCACCACCCTTCTGAGTAATATCCCTCCCCACCCTCTCACTATATATAAGGGTCTGGTGACTTCTGTTTCAGTGTATCTGAAGAAGTGTGCATGCACACGAAAGCTCATACCAAGAACAAACTTAGTTGGTCTCTAAGGTGCTACTGGAAGGAATTTTTTTATTTTTTATTTTGTTTTGACTATGACAGACCAACACGGCTACCTACCTGTAACTGGTTTTGTAATGTTATTGTGCACACCTATTAGATACCCTGTTTCCCCTTTTTTAATACGTAGTCATAAAGTAAGCCATGGCCGGTTTTTTTAACCTTTGTGAGAAGTAAGACGTACCCCAAAAGTAAGCCGTGGTGCCGCCATTGTTCCCGTCGCGTCCTCAGCCCCTCCTGCTTAGCGCGCAGGGAGAGGCGTGGGGGGGGGAAGACGCCTCTTCCTGCCCCGCTTGTTCCCCGTGCGCATGGAGCCAGCGAACCAGTGAGAGGCGCGGGGGGGGGGGGACGCGCCTCTTGCGGAGTTCTGCCCCACCTGCTCAGCGCGCAGGGGGAGGCTGTACTGTACCATACTGACGTAATAAAAATAAGACATCCCCCCGAAAATAAGCCACCCTGTGTTTTTTGAGGAAAAAAAATTATAAGACGGTGTCTTAAAAAGGGGGAAAGACGGTACTCCAAACGAAGCCCCTCTGAAATCCGTAGGATTTGCATTACTTCCTAGGATGTACAGTTAGCATTGTTTACCTAGAGGCAAGTGCCTTGAGCTCAATGGGACATTCTCTTGAGACAGCAGGCATAAGATTGCACTCTATGTTGTTTCCCCTCTTTTGTACCTTAGCAAAAGTTTACAAAGAGAATGTGAATGTAGAAAAATTCGTATATCAACTTTGGCTTCTGTTAGATTAAAGCTACAGCAGGTTTTATTTCAGGAGGGGTTGACTGGATGACCCTTGGGGGTCCTTTTCCAACCCTAGAATTCTATGCTAGTTGCTAAGAAATGCTCAAGGCCTTTGGAGGACTTCTTATCTCATGAGCTGCTTCCTGCTGAGCCCCCCCCCCCCCGCCTTTTTAATGAATCAGCAGAAAAACAAGTAGCCGGCAGAAGAAATCCAGATCAGACCAGTTTTGCAGTTCGGTTGTACTGAAGCGGCTACAGATGTTACATTCGGATTTGTACATGGGATTTGCTTTGCTGAACTGTATAAGAGTGCTTTGGACAATAATGCAAGCAAGCCACCTTACTTTTCGGCACGAGCCAAGGGTTGGGTTCTATTTAACTAAACCAAACCAAAGCTTGTGCCTTTCTCTTGTGAGTCTGTTTCCCTTTCTCTAGGACAGGGGTTGTCAACCTGGTCCCTACCGCCCAATAGTGGGCCTTTCTGGATTCTAGGTGGGCGGTAGGGGGGTTCTATGGCACAAGCTGAATCCCCCTTCCATCGAGCACTGGTTGTCGGTGTTGTAAGAATATCAAGGTGTTATATATATATACGTATAATAATTGTTCATAAGTGTGCCAAGCAAAACAAGGCCACATGTCTGAAGCGGCACAGGAAGACAGGCCTGTCTCCATTTTGACTCCCAAACTGACAAACTGTTTCTCTGCAAGGAAGGAGGGGGATTGTCTCAGGAAAATAAAGTGATAATTCCTGGCTTCCTGATGCCTGAGTGCCAGACAAAAGGGTGTGATTAACTTGGCTGGGAAACAGGGAAATGTAAATATCTCTTTTGTTTTACTTGATGGGTTTTTGGGTGGAGGGCAAGAGGAGGCATGGGGAGGGTCAAGGATGCTCAGATTACTGTTACCAGACCTCCCCTTTCATGATGTAGCTGTGATGTATCTGGGGGGTGGTCCTATATATATAGGCTCCTATATATATAGGAGCTGGCACACCATTGTTCTGGGTTCCTCCTCCCTCCTCCATTTTGGGAGTGAGGACCCTGTTGCAACAGATATAATAAAATTTTGCTTCTCAATTTTTCTCTGGTTGGCCTCTGTAAATTTACTCCTACCGATGGAGAACCTGGGAAGGCTCTTGTGTACCCCATAAGGGAATTCCCCATAAGGGAATAAGAGCAGATTTTTGTTTATTTCAAGCGGAAAGGAAATTTTACCATCAAGAAAGATGCATTAGTGGGCGGTAGGTATAAAAAGGTTGACTACCCCTGCTCTAGGAGGACATTTGGATTCCCTCCAGGGAAAGAACATATTTTTACACTCCCTTGATGACTGTAAAATAATAATACAGTCATAACTCTAGTTACGATAGCTGCGTGTTGTGTTCGTCACGGGATACGAATGCGCCGAACCCGGAAGTACCGGAACGGGTTACTTCCGGGTTCAGCAGTTCGCACATGTGCAGAAGTACCGAATCACGCTTTGTGCATGCGCAGAAGCACCGAATCATGCCGCACACATGTGCAGACACAGTGCTTCATGTTGCGTTCTGCTCATGTTGTGAACGGGGCTCCGGAATGGATCCCATTCGCAACCAGAGGTACCACTGTAATAATAATAATAATAATAATAATTAATAATACAGACTATGTAATGAGGAAGTGGGTGGAGTCTAAGCTCAGAGGAAGGGGGTTATAAACCAGAGCAGCTGAGTGGCTCACATGTAACGCCTGGCAACTAAGCAGACCTTTGCAAGACCTAAGTAGCTTTGGAAATGGAAGATCAGCAATGCTGAACCTGATCTGTGAGGGAGCTCCAACTAGAAACAACATCTTTTCCCCTCGGCTCTTGGCAAATACATCCAAGGGCACGGAGGAAGATGCAGGCAGCTAGCTGATTCCCAGTGAAGACTTGGCCACCAAAGACGGTGAACAGGATGTGGCAATCCAGCCAGGCGCTGGGTCCTTTAGCCTCGGGCCTTGCTGAAAGAGATGCAGCCTCTCTCGCCATCCTGAAATGCCCTTGGCGAGAGGTGAAGGAGGGTGTCTGCTCCAGCTGTTTTTGCTGTTCACAAGCCAGCTGTCTGCTTGTGTGCATGGAGTCTGTTGAAAAATGCATGCGGTGGTTCACTGGGGGGCTCTCTGGACCAGTTGCCATGGATACCAAGGACGGAGATTCCTCCCTCATCACCTTTTGTGCTAGGAAAGAAAGGCCACTTTCTCACCGAGGCGACAAACACTGTAACCACAGTGTTTTCTAGCGAGCACATCACCTGTCCCAATGCTCCTTTGTGTGCGCTGAAGGGGAGCTTTTTGCTATAGTTTTTAACCTTTCAATTTTAAAGTAACATACAAACAAGTGAAAACAGGACATTGGAGCATGGTTTGACCCCTGAAGGTCACATTTGCACTATCCATTTAAAGCACATGGCTTCCCCCAAAGAATCCTGGGACCTGTAGTTTGCTCGGGGTGCTGAGAATAGTAGCCCTGCAAAGGGGCAAACTACAGTTCCCAGGATTTTTTAGGGGGGAGCAATGTGCATTAAAGGGATGCTGTGTATGGGACTAAAGCATTAATGCATATGTGCTGGGTTGCCACCTACGGTGCATCAGTCTCAATAGAAGCTGAACAAACCTCATATTTCTGTTCTTCACACTCAAGCTGCTACCGGTAGCTTGCCCACTCAGGTAGGGTGTACATTGCTGCAAGGTGGGGGACGGCTTCCTCTTCCAGGGTCAACGCATAATATGCACATGGCTGGCCTATAGTGCACACCAAGTGCTCCTTTGTAGGAAACAGCAACAACCCCGCGCCTAGAAATCTAGTGTGCCCAGGGGGAGAGTTGGCTCTTTCCCTGATGTGCTGGCTTTCTAGGGGCAGGGAATTGGTTGGAGTGGAGGAGCCTGAGGTCTGGGATGGCAAAGCCCAGGCCCAGATTCCTTACTGCAGGAAAGGCTAGGCTAGAGAGAAAGAGAGAAATATACAGGTGAAACTCGAAAAATTAGAATATTGTGGAAAAGTCCATTTATGTAAGCAATTGTTTTCATTAGCTACTGGAGTTTAATATATGAGATAGACTCATGACATGCCAAGCGAGATATGTCAAGCCTTTGTTTGTTATAATTGTGATGATTATGGCGTACAGCTGATGAGCACCCCAAAGTTGAAATTGTTACTTTGAGGTTCTCATCAGCTGTACGCCATAATCATCACAATTATAACAAACAAAGGCTTGACATATCTCGCTTGGCATGTCATGAGTCTATCTCATATATTCGTTTCACCTTTTAAGTTGAATTACTGAAAGAAACGAACCTTTCCACGATATTCTAATTTTTCGAGTTTCACCTGTATATTATTAAATATTTTTATTCATCGTTATTGAATAGGACGCTCCTATTTTCATCAGAGAAATGTTGGAGGGTTTGGGCTAGTGAGGGGTGTGACCTGGGGGTTTGTCACTAAGGAAGAATCCCATGAGGCAAGGAGAGAGGCTTGAGGCTTCCCGCACCCCTGTCCGAAGCAAATAAGAACAGCCCCCCCATCCCGTTCCCCACACTGCTAGTCTTCTACAGATGGTGAAATGACGAGAACCTGTCAGCGCATCAATTCTTCCTTCCTTGCCATAATCAAACTAATGACATCTCCCACATCTGCCAGCCTCTGGAACATGTTTCTAGGCCACTGAGGAGGCATCCCTGGCGAATCCATCACGGAGACGTGGAATTTGCTGTTGTCGTCGTCCTTTGAAACGCCTTAGCGGAAAGGCACACTCCAAAAGTGCTTCCCTGGGCCCCGTTCTCTTCCCCCCCCCCTCCAAGGGCCCTGCGCATTTGCCCTCAAACATGGAAACTCCATTACCGAAGTAGGCAGCTGGCACAGAGCGGCGTGACCTTTATAGATGCCAACAAGGTTGTGGTACTGTGGCTGATTCACATTATGCTGGAGAGGGAGGTTAATTGGAAGAGGGGAAGATGGAGCAGAAGAGAACAGACCCCCGCCCCAGAGACACTATGCAATAATTTGCAGCCAGCTTCTGCCAGGCTAAAGATTGCAAGCTACATGCACAGTCTTCTTAATACTTAAAAAAAAAAGGAAAACAAGCCACTCCCACCTGGAGATTCAGGTCCTCCCCCTACCACCTGGACAGGGTAAGGTAAAACTGGAGACTTCAGGTCAGCTTTGGTGATCTGGCCACCCTGATTGTGTTCAGAAGAAGAAGAGTTTGGATTTGATATCCCGCTTTATCCCTACCCGAAGGAGTCTCAAAGTGGCTCACATTCTCCTTTCCCTTCCTCCCCCACAACAAACACTCTGTGAGGCGAGTGGGGCTGAGAGACTTCAGAGAAGTGTGACTAGCCCAAGGTCACCCAGCAGCTGCATGTGGAGGAGCGGAGATGCGAACCCGGTTCACCAGATTACGAGTCTCTTGCTCTTAACCACTACACCACACTGGTTCTCGTGTTGAGCCCCCCCCCCCCATCTCTGTCTCTCTCTGTCTCTCTCTTTACAGGTAGGTAGCCATGTTGGTCTGCCATAGTCGAAACAAAATAAAAAAATTCCTTCCGGTAGCACCTTAGAGACCAACTAAGTTTGTTATTGGTATGAGCCAGTGTGGTGTAGTGGTTAAGAGCCCCACAAATAACCCAGAGATGCATTTAAAATAAAAGGACACATTCTACTCATGTAAAAACACGCTGATTCCTGGACCGTCCGCGTGCCGGATTGAGAAGGCGATTGGGCCGCATCCGGCCCATGGGCCTTAGGTTGCCTACCCCTGAAGTAAAGCAATGCATACGAGATCGGGGGTGGGGCGGGGATAAGATCATTTTAAATAAGTGAAGTAACCCACATTATCTAAAAAGGAGGAAGCCTGCATGACCATTAAATCCAGAATTTTAAATGACCAACAGCTTTCCAGAGTCAAGTTCCAGGAGTTTTCCTCTCCCAGAGGCCATTCTCTTGTGCATTGCAAAGGAAGCACAATCGGGGGCTTGGGGGGAGGATGCGGTGGAGAGAGGAAGAGAGGAGGACAACATTTGTATTCCTTGCAATGTCCCCACCACTTCTTTTATTAGACTTGACTCATCATCCGGCTCCCGCTTCCCCTGCTAAATGCTCGTCTCACTCTCGGGCGATTGTGAATTATTAAAGCCAGGGATGCTGAATCATCAGAGCGCCGTGGTTGGCGGGAAAAGGATACAAATGAGTGTATATCGCACACACAAAGAGAGTCAGCGGTGGCTGGTGGCTGTTGCGACTGGTAGGGCAGAAGGCAGGGAGGCCAACAGTAGGTGGCGCTAGAACTCCCTGTTGAGTTCTACAGTGGCAACACTTGAGTCTGTGTACACATTACTCTGGCTCCAGTGCGCTCCAGTATGCGACGCCATGTACACATGACATGAGCCACCATGTGTATCTATGCCATGGTTTCTTGAGAATTGTTGTTGCTGTTAAAATAAAATACCACCCTTCATCCCTAGATCTCAGGGTGGTTCACAATATACAAAACACAAAATCCTATATAATAAAGAGCAAGTGTCCCTGCTTTTCCGTGTGTCACGGAAGTGCGTTGTGCGCATGTCACACGGGGACGCAGGGATTGGACAGCTCTACTGTCGTCGTCCCCAACAGGGACGCAGGCCGGAAGTCAGCGGCGGCGCACGCGCGGTGTCAGTTAGGGCAGCGCCGCCGCCTTGCACGGAGCCTCGCCACCCAAAGCGCGGGGGAAGCGCCGCTTTGCGGCGCTCCCGCCGCCGCGCCTCGGATCCGGCCGCCGCCGCCGATCGCCCTCCTCCTCCCCGCACCAGCGCCAGCCAAAGCGCGGGGGAAGCCAACCAGCTCGCCCTGGCGCTGCTGCTCCTGCGGAGGGGCGGCGAGGTGGGCGCTGGCGGGCGCCGTGGAACGTGCTCCAAGCGGGGGGAGCAGGGCGCGCCGGGGCCCCGCGAGCCGCTCTGCCGCCTCCTGCCTCCTCTTCCTCTAGAGCCTGTTAGTCAACGGGCTAACTTCAACTAGTACATAATAAAAACAAGCCAAGAATTCCCCCCCCCTCCCACAACACATTTAAAAGGGTACCAGCCAAAGGGCTGGTTGAAGAGGAGCGTTCTCTCCTGGTGCCTAAAGGTGTATAATGAAGACGCCAGCCGAACCTCCCTGGGGAGAGCATTCCACAAATAGGGAGCCACTGCAGAAAAGGCCCCGTTCTCGTGTTGCCGCCCTCCGGACCTCAACGTGGAGGAGGTACACGAAGAAGAGCCTCACAGGAGAGAGTCGGTCCTTGAGGCATTGCGGTCCTCCTGACCCGCTTGATGCGTTTCCCCCTCAAACCAGCTTCCATCTGGTTTGAAAACACACACCGCAGTTGCTTCCGAGGTGCGGATATTTGAGACAGCTGTTGCGCTTGCACAGATGTCAGCGGATGTCGTACCAGAACTCCAGGGATTGAACCAGGGACCTTCTGCAGGCGAAACAGATGCTCTGCAGCTGAGCTATGGCCCTTCTCCCCAAAAAAGGGGACGTGGGATACTGCCTTAAAAAGCATCAAACCATTGGCCCACCGAACTCAACACTGCCTACACTGACAGGCAGCAGTTCTCCGGTGTTTCAGGCAAGGGGCATTCCCAGCTCTACCTGGCGACGACAAGGTTTGAACCTGGGATTTTCTGCGTGCAAAACAGGTGAGTTAGAGACTGCCTCTTGGTTCCTACAGCTTGACTACAGACAAAGCCATTAGTCCAGCTAACTAGGAGAGTGCTGTCTTCTCATCCAGCTCCCCCCACCCCCCCTGTGCAGCCTGCCTTTCTGTTCCATAGGCTCTTCACGCATGGAGAGGCATTCTGGCCCGGAGCATCACGCCTGGCTAGAACAGAAGAGCAAATGCCAGACACCATCTGCATGGCTGCCCTTGCGCCTGCCTTTCCTGACCTCCTGACTTTCCGATGAGGGAGGGGAGCTGTTTGAAGGGGGGGCGAGCAGGGAAGGAACTTGAGAAACACGGCTCTTGACCTTGCTATTGAAACCAAATGGAACCTTCAGATATTCCACAAAATATTGCCATTGCGTAATATTTCCATTTGAAAAGAAATTACA
Organism: Darevskia armeniaca; assembly: GCA_034641395.1. NCBI lineage: Eukaryota > Metazoa > Chordata > Lepidosauria > Squamata > Lacertidae > Darevskia > Darevskia armeniaca. The sequence goes on from JAWWNF010000841.1 coordinate 1,061,431, forward strand.
ATGGTTCTGTTAAACGTATGCAGGATTTGAAGTACAGCAAAAGATGAGAATTTGTAGTTTAACCATTTAGAATTAACATATATAATGGATGGTGATGATGATTATAACCTGCCCATCTGTCTGGGTTTACCCAGCCACTCTGGGTGGCTTCCAGCACATATAAAAACATCATAAAATGTCAAACATTAAAAAAAAAAACCCTTCCCATTACAGGGCTGCCTTCAGATGTCTTCTAAAAGTTGTGTAGTTCTTTTATCTCCTTGACATCTGATGGATAAAATGTAAGCAACATTACCGGTAGCAGCTCTATAAGGGAATAAAACAACACCATGGAAGGTTGGATTGGAAATCAACGGATAGGAGAGATCTGTTGTGATTATGTTTTAAAAGAATTTGTAAAATTTGAAAATTTAATTTAAAAATATAATTTTTTAAAAAAATGAAACCAAAAGAAATGAGGGATGTAAAATGTGGGCACTGTAGTGCTGATGGAGACAGCTTCTCTTGGACTTGGTGGGACCGTGCTGTGGTTATATTGATTTATTCGAATTTAAAGCATTTACAAACTGCTTCTTATTGTTACATACCGCCCCAATCTCTAAGCAGTGAGAAACTCCAGCAGTTCCAGCACTTGCCCAGGAACAAGAGGAGACTGTGATGCATTTGGGATAGGTAGATAGATATACATACAACCTGAGCGTAGGGTGGAGGGGCTCACAGCATTAACACCTCAGCAGATCTTGCTTTTCCATTGGTCACAGTTTTAGATCCAGGACAGAGTGAAACACAGTCTCTCTGTCTGCAGCTTCTAACATTCCACTTTTCAGCTCTCACACACAACACTGGCAAGTACATGAAGCAGGGCGGGGTGGTGGTGGAAGCCCACTGAGTTGTTTTATGGCAACAGAGCGACTTCTTTGGGATGTTAAATCGTGGCACTTAACTAGCCAGCCGTTAACTTGATAATGGACCTGGTTTGGCAAGCTTGCTCTTATATATTGGAAGAGGACCCCAGATGATATCCAGACTGAGCCCCAACCTCACCCGCAAAACACATAACAATTTTTATTTTTGGAAAATCTCAAAGATGTGTACACAGCATAAAAACGGGGTCAAAAATATTATTAAAGCTAAAACAGAAATACAGCATGAAACATTGAAAACAATAGTGTAAAAATATATAAAAGCTTATAAAATGGGTGTTCCTATGAATTTATAATATATATATATATATATTGGACCCAGGAAAGCTTGGGCAAAGAAGATTGCAAAATCAAAGAAATCAGAGCTAGCTAAATGCAGGAATCGCACCCATATGCATCACAGGATGGATAGCTTTTGAAGAATTTCACCAGAAGCATTATTATTAAATTTTGATAATGCTTTCATGAAGAAATGGACATTTCTTCTTGTGAACTGCCCTGGGGTGTATTTGTATGAAGGTGTGCAGATGCTTTCGATAAACTAAATGAAAACAAAGACCAGGCTGTTCATCTGGGCGGCTTCTTGGCTGATGTGTTCTTGTGTCCTGCCTACCCCCCCCCCCCCAGCAGCCAGCCCCCTCCCCAGGCATCCATCAGGCCTTGTTTGTGGGTTAAGCCCTGACTGACCTAAATGGAGCCTGCTTTGAATTTGGCTGGTTTCAGTCTAGCTCCCCCTCTCCACAGGTAGTTTTGGGGGGCAGACTAGTTGAGAGCAATGTGTTCCAGCTGCCTGCTTAGTCAGGAAGGCTTCATGTTTGTAAACAAGGCAGCACACAAAATGGTATATGTGCGCCAGAGAAGCACACCGAGAGATTAAATGCACTGTTCTGCTGTCATGGGGTGTGTGTGTGTGTGTGTGTGTGTGTGTGTGTGTTAGGGATACGCGAACATGTCAATTTTTGTTTCAGTTTCTTCTTTCTCCAATCGGTTCTCCACATTTCCACATAAAAGCATACAACTAAACACACAGACATACCTGTGTGCAGCTAACTCCACACAAAGGCTCACACAACTCAAACAGGTAGGTAGCCGTGTTGGTCTGCCATAGTCAAAACAAAATAAAAAATAAACAAATTCCTTCCAGTAGCACCTTAGAGACCAACTAAGTTTGTTCTTGGTATGAGCTTTCGTGTGCATGCACACTTCTTCAGATACACTGAAACAGAAGTCACCAGACCCTTATATATAGTGAGAGGGTGGGAGGGGTATTACTCAGAGGGGTGGTGGGAATGGGTGATAGGCTGATAGCTGTGGTAAACCTGTTGGCGACTGTTAACGACTGCAATTAGTCTTACAGGAAAAGGCAAGGGGTGAGAAGGTTAAAAATAGCTTTGTCATGTATGAGATAATAATCCAATGTCTTTATTCAGACCAGGTCTCTCCATGGTTTTAAGTTTGGTAATGAGTTGCAATTCAGCAACTTCTCTTTCCAGTCTATTTCTGAAATTCCTTTGCAATAAGACAGCTACTTTGAGATCTTGTATAGAATGTCCTGGGAGATTGAAGTGTTCTCCTACTGGTTTCTCTGTCTTGTGATTCCTGATGTCAGATTTATGTCCATTTATCCTTTGGCGTAGAGTTTGGCCTATTTGTCCAATATAGAGAGCTGAAGGGCACTGTTGGCATTTGATGGCATACACAATGATCTACTGGTAGATCACTGGATGACTGCGGTAGATCTCCCCCCAAAGAAGCTGAACAACTGTGGCTCCCCTAAAAAAAGCTCAACATTTTACCTCCTCCCTGAAAAAACACAACAACTTTGACCTGAACACCCCAAAAATGGGCCTTGCTCCTTCCTAAACAAAGCTCAACAACTTTGACCTGAACCCCCCAAAAAGGGGGTAGATCACTGCCAGTTTTTAACTCTGTAAAGAGATCGCAGTCTCTTGGGAGTTGGCCACCCCTGCAATACAGGAAAGGAGTGTTGATACAGATTGTACAACCGTGGCTTATTCACTCATAAGAAGAACCCCGCTGAATCAGTCCAATGACCAATCTAGTCCAGCATCCTGTTCTTACAGGGGCCAGCAAGATGCTCCATTGGGAATCCTGCAAGCAGGACCTGAATCACTCTGCCTGTGATCTCCAGTAACTGGCATTCAGAGGCATGATGCCTCCAACAGAGGAGAGACCACTGGCCAGTAGCTGCTGATAGCCCTCTCCTCCATGAATTTGTCAAATCTTTTAAAGTCATCCAAGTTGGTGCCCATCACTGCCTCCTGTGGGAGGGAACCCCATAGTTTAACTACAAAAAGAAGTCCTTTCTTTTCAACATTCAGCATCAATGGATGGAAGGATGACGCACCCAGAACTATCATCCTGTTACACACACTCTCTCTCACACACAGAAAACGATGCATGTAGGCTTCAGGAATTATTGTGCAGGTACCCAGAATCACACTCATGGGACCTCTTGCACACGATCAAATCATTACACTCATGCATGCCTGCTGTATATACTTGACCACAACGAATACCTTCTCCTACAGTAAACAGGGAGGGAATCTCTCCCCTTCCACCTCCACTTTCTGACTCTCACACACTACAAGGTGGGAAGTATATAGTTCTCTCCAGTGCCTGCTTCTGCTTACATACTATATATGCACATACTGTAACAGATTCTGCCCGTAGCTGGGTGGTAGAGTGTTTGCACTACATGCAGGTTCAATCTCCAGTATCTGCAACTAGGGCTGGGAATGAGCTGCTATCAGTTGGAGCTGAGTAGACACTACTCACCTAGAGAGACCAATGGTCTGGCATAGTATAACTGAGTGTCCATCAGTGAAGGGCCTTAGTTCAGTGTTAGAGCACCTGTTTTGCATGCAGAAGGTCCCAGGTTCAACCCCCGGCATCTCCAGGTAGGGCTGGAAACATCCCCTGGGGGAGCCTTTGGAGAGCGGCTGCTGGTCATTGAAGACTATCGGACTACTTGAATATTGCTCAGTTGCCTTGGTGTATCACGTCATGAAATTTCTGCCCATTGTAGCAATTGAAATGGGCTGTGCTACTTGCTGTATGATTTCTAACTGTATCTCGGAATTAATGTTCTGTTGAAAGCCGCCCAGAGTGGTAAGGCAATAGAATACAATACAATGAATTTAAAAAGCAAGCTGGTTTTTTAAAAGCCTTATTTATAGCCACATCAGATAACTGACCCACCAACTCCAGGTTCTCAGAGGGCAAGCACACTCTCTGAACTGTCTAGTGGGTTTTTGTAGCTTACTTAATGACACAGTCACACGGATGGCAAATGCCATCAAAATACCATTTCATCCGGCGCTCTTTTTGATTATATGAATTTTTGATCTGCTGTTTATGTCTTATCTTGTGATGCTGCCGTGTTGCCTCTTCTGTGCAAGTTCCTTCAGGTATGTTTCTTTATACCTTTCATCTCCTTACCTTATACCTGAGTGTGCTCAATTCCTTTCATCTTTTGTTGAATCATTGGAATACCCTGACCCTGTCCGTCTTGTTTGTTATACACTTAATAAGATAATATAATTTTAAGAAGAAAAGAAAGAAAGAAAGAAAGAAAGAAAGAAAGAAAGAAAGAAAGAAAGAAAGAAAGAAAGAAAGAAAAAGAAAGAAGCACTAAAAAGGCAATTTGAAACTCAATATGCATATTTAATGCAGCAATGCCTCGGATCACCTGAACAAAGCCTGCTAACCTTTGACGGTGCACAAATCACAGGTTGGGAGCCCCTGATGTAGACAACACTGAACTGGATGGACCAGTGGTCTGACTCAGTATAAGTCAGCTTCCTATGTCTCTTTCCCTCGTGTACGCATTTTTCTTTATCTCTCTCTCCCCCCTGGAAGGAGTCTCCCCCTCCCTCCCATACTCATCCAGACCTGCACAAGGCGGGGCAGAGGCTGTTTACAGAGCATTAAGACTTTGTCTCTCCCACTCCCCATATCCGTACCTTTATGCCTGCGCGACAAAGGAAATAACACACACAAAGAGAGAGCCATCCAAATGCAAGCAAATATCTTAGCTGTATCTTAGCCCATCTTTCTCCCATCCTTCAGATTTCTACTCTCCTCCATATCCTGAATATACACCAAGCAATGCGCTTCATCAGGAGGGCTCAGTATAGGCCAGTCCTAAGGATGCCGGCGTGGTCCTGTCCATCTTCATCTCCGAGCTTCTGAGGCACTCGCTTCCGCTCCCCTGCGCTGGGAAAAGGGCAGCCACCGCGCCCCCCCGCCCTCCGCCTCTAGCGGCAGACGGCAGATGGGTCCCCGCGGACCTGGATCGGCCCGTGTGTTCCGGGGACGTAAGAACCAGCGCTCGCCCAGCTCCTCAGGGGTGGCCTCTGCGTCAAGGGGAGCAGCCGGAGCCAAGGCGCTGGAGAGAGAGAGGACGCCAAATGTAGAGAGCTTGGAGCATCCTGGCACTTGCCTCTCTCTCCCACCCCCCCTCCCGAGCATCATCTCGCCTCGGCCCCTTCACAGGTTCTCCTGCGCATCGCCTTGGCTAGCCAGGCGAGGTCGGGGCGTGGGTAGGTTGGTAGGTGGGATGGGGGCTCCCGGTTTTTTGCGCATGGCTCTCCGGCGGGGCTGACGGTCCGTTCAGCACCAGGGACAGCGGCAAAGCGCTCCAGCACCACGGAGAGCGCTCCGTTGCCCCAAAAGAGGAAGCGCCGGCTTGGACTTCAGCACCACGGACAGCGGCCGAAAGGTGGGGGGCGACTTAGAAGGAACTTGGGCTGGGTTAGAGATTGCGGTGCCCCCCCAAACAACTCAGAGAAGCCTCCATTCTCTGCAGTCTCCCCACCTACACACACACACACACACACACACCCCTCATTCAAACCTAGGAGCTGCCGGAACCGCCTGCACCACTTGGATTGTAACCCCCCCATATTGGAGGGGGGGGTGGAACGCGAAAGGACAGGGGCAATGTCTTTATTTTGAAGGAGAAGATTCCTCGCCCACCCGCTTCAATGGCTCTTCTGATCTGCCTCTGCCTCCTTGGGATCCTGAGAAGTAAGTGTCACCCCCCCCCTCCTTTCCCTATAGCGTCTAGGGCTCCCTTTCCCCAACACTAGTATCCTACTCTAAATGAAAGCAGAGGCTTTGTTTGAATCAGACAGTGCGCCCTTTCCTCCTCTCGGCTTCCTAGGGAGGGGAGTCGCTGCCGGTCGCGAGTACGAGCTTCTATTTTTATTGTGTCTCCAAATGATGCTCTTGAAAAAATACGTCAGTTACTCAGCTGGGCAGAGATTTGACAGGCCGCCGATGGCTTAGCGGGGGAGCCAGCTCGCCCAGTCCAGCTCCTGCCTAACCAGGACTTAGGGTGGGCAAGGCGACTTCCATCTCAACAGGCCAACTCATGCTGAAGTTTCCCTCTCCTCAAAAAGAAAAAAAGAAAAGAAAAGAAAACGGGAGGGGGGAATCTGAGAAGGTCATTTATCTGCCCATCCTCCATCCGAGGAACCGCACTAGGCAAAGCGAAGGAGGCTGGGGAGTGGGGCAGCAGGACGGGGCTGAGATTAGGTTCCCCTTAGGCACGACTGTTTACAGCTGGAGGATAGCCCTAGGGAAACTCCAGGGTACTGGCTCTGTCTGACAGTCCAGCTAGCTCCATCTGTCTTCCAGCAAGGGGCAGCTGCAGGAGCTGGGAAGTTCATAACCCCAGGCACGATGACGATGAGAGAGAGAGAGAGAGAAGGAAAGAAGGAGAGAGGGAGAGGGAGAAGGAGAAGGGGAGAACCCGCATATGCCGGAAGATCTTCTGAGTGATATGAGGATGGAGGAGAAGTTGATATGAGCACTAGATGGCTATCTGGCGGTTATTGGCTTTGGTGGCTGATGCCCATTGGGGCTGGTGGGGCAGAAGGCAGGGAGCCCCACAGTAGGCGGAGCCAGAGCCAATGACAGGCAGAGCTAACTGATCATAGTTTTGTCCCCATCCTCCTCTTCCCTGCTGAGTTCTACAAGGGGCATCACTGAGACTAAGGATGCCGACAGGCAGGGCCACCCCTGGCCTGGTTATGAGCAAAAAGGCAGGCAGGTGGGGGCACACTAAGCTTGGTGGGGCAGTAGTGCCTTCGCTTGCCCCAGTTGACTAGCCTCCACTGGGTATTGGGTACTTGCTTGACTTCTATGAGAGGACAGTTGTACGGCAGTTGGAGACAGTGTTGAACAGGGGATGGGAGCTTGCAGTTCTCCTGAAATCGCTGGACTCCAGCTCCCATCATCCCTAGTCGGCCTGGCTGATAGTCGGGGTGATGGGAATCATAGTCCAACCATGCCTTGATGGGCACAGGCTCCCCACTCCTGTTGCAGAAGGGGCCCTTTACTAAGTATCTGAATGGTGCAGTTGCACAAGCCGGGCCTTATAGGCCTAGAATAATTTGGCAGTTACTGTGATAGGTTTCTTTTAATACATAATGTTCTGGTTTACTTGTGGGTTTTTTAACTGCAAGCTGGTTTGAGGTGGATTACAGGGGGAGTGAGATATTCATTTAAAAAACAACAACACCCCATAATATTTAAAATGAGGGAGCATCCAGAGAAGGTAGACTCCCTCAAGGCAGCAGGTTTAACATCTGGGTATTCTGCAGCTTCCAGTAGATAAATTAGATGCCTTATATTTAGGTTTTTGCTGTTTTGTGTTGACCTGTAGATTCCCTCCCCTTGTAGATGCCTCGCACACAACATTTCCCAGCTAATGACCTGCCCAAAGTCCTGTTCTTCATGAACATGATCCATCTCCTATTGTGGAGTAGAGCAACCTTGACACTGGATTCAACAGAGAAGAACCCTGTGTGTCCATCAAACTGTCTCAAACAAAGCCACAGAGCAGAATTCTATAGGTTATTTATTAGATCAGGAATGGGGAATGTCTGGTTCTTCATACATTCTTGCACTCCAACTCCCATCAGCACCAGCTAGCATGGCCAATGGTCAGGAATGATGATGAGCTGGAGTCCAGCAACATCAGGAGGGCCAGAAGCTACCAACCTATTTTCCTAGACACATGTCCCAACCCGTCAGGGATCACATATTAAATGCACATGCGGCCATCCAGATGTTGTCGGACTCCAACTCCCATCAGCGCCAGGCAGCTGGTCAGGAATGATGGGAGTTGAAGACCAGAAACACCTGGAGGGCCGCAGGTTCCCCCTACCTGCTCTAAAAGGAAATCCAGCCATTTCTCTAAAAGGAAATGCCTAGTTAGCCCATTTCAAGGCATAGTGCTTTGAGGGAGGAGTGGTGGAAGTAGAGAGAGAGAAGGAGAGAGAGAGGAGAGAGAGAAAACCATTTCACACTACATTCTCTTCAGCATCACATCACTCCTGATCTTATAAACTTCTGTCACATTCCTGAGGAGGATCAGATGATGCTCACGCAAGCAGAACTTTATAAACATTGTGTAGGTAATTTCGAATTTGCAATGCCTGTTCTGGCAGGCAAATCCATTCCGTGTGTGCATTGTAGAAGGGCAACTTAACATCCTTTCCTCTCTCATGCATGTCAAGAGGAATCACAGTTAATCATGTAGTTGGGTGTATGTGTGTGTGTGCTGGCTGTATGTACAGTTAACTCTCGGAGGGAATTCCAGCCCTGTCGCGCAGGAGAGCTGCACAGAGCAGCAGCAGCGAGGAAGAGGGACACAGTTACTTGTGAGCTACTGCTAGCCTCCAGCATCCAGACTCCAAAGGACTCCAGGGTCCCTGGTGGCTAAGCAGCTGAGTCCATTGTTAGCTCATCCACAGGTACCATTCCCCACCTCTCTGCTTCAGCACTGCCCCTCCCACCCAAGTCAATTAGGGAAACTAACATTTTCCCTAGTCTGCCCTGCAAGACTGTCATAAGGATTGCTTTAGGTATGCAACAGACTTTGCCCATGTGAAATATGCTATACATGTACTAAGCAACAGCAAGCATCATTATTGCGATGTTTACCCAATCAGTCCAGTGTTGGGTAGCCTTTGTCCTTCCAGATGTTGCTGAACTCCCCATCAGTGCCATCCTGCCTGGTCAGTGGTCAGGGATGATGGAAACCGGAGTCTAGTGGCGTCTAGAAGGCCACAGTTTCCCCCTTCCTGAATAGATCAAGGTTATTAGTTTCTATGTAACTACTTTTTAAAACGTGGCTGATTTTACCAATGACCAGTAGGTGAGTGTCTTCATAGACACACTTCTCTGTCCTCCATTCAGCAAGGAAGAAGGTCAAGGGCACATTATAGCCAGGGGAAAAACCCAAGCCAAGCAGGGTTAGTGAGGGATGTGGCATGGGTGGGTGTCCATCTTGAGGAGGGTCCCAGGGAAGCCCGGAGGGATGCATATGGCCCCTGGGCCCATAGTTCCCAACCTCTGCTTTAGAAGAGAGCCAGTGTGGTGTAGTGGTTAAAAGCAGTGGACTCATAATCTGGGGAACCGGGTTCGATTCCCCGCTCCTCCACATGCAGCTGCTGGGTGACCTTGGGCTAGTCACACTTCTCTGAAGTCTCTCAGCCCCACTCACCTCACAGAGTGTTTGTTGTGGGGGAGGAAGGGAAAGGAGATTGTTAGCCGCTTTGAGACTCCTTAGGGTAGTGATAAAGCGGGATATCAAATCCAAACACTTCTCTTCTTCTTCTTCTTCTTCGTTCCTGAAGAGAAGAGGTCTTTACAACTCTTCTTTCTCTTTTTTGCAGGGATGGGGAACTTGGGGTCCTCTGGATTCCAACTCCCATCAGGCCCAGATAGTCTGGGGTGATGGAAGCTGTAATACAGCAACACCTGGAGGCCCACAGGTTCCCCATTTCCTGTGTAAAAGAGAGAAATGTTGTATTCAAATATAGAGCAATGAAAGGAAGACGGAGGAGAGAAGGGTGCTGAGTGACAGGCAGGTCCTTCTATAAGTCTCCAGGGGTCTGGACTGCCCTTGCATGACCTTCCAAGCACCACTGCTGATATTCCGTAAGCAACATTCTATATTTACATTATCGTCCCTTCTCATATGATTCTTCAAATCTCTTTCTGCCTCCGTTCTTTCCCCCAGCCCCTATGCAGCAACAACTCATGACTTCATGGGCAAGCTTGCACCATTCATTATGCATCGGGTGTGATGTGTTATGAAAGGAAGCAACATCATGGACCACTCACCCAATGGTTTCCTCCACAGCTCCCATCTTCCAGGCACAAAACGCAGCGATCTCATTTCTCCATTCTTGTTGTCTCTGCTGCCAATGTTCTATGAGTGCCATCGCTCAGTGGTACAGCATCTACTTGTTGCAGAAGGTCCCAGGTTCAATCCCTGGCATCTCCAGGTAGGGTGGAAGAAGGCCCCCTGCCTCAAATCTTGGAGAGCTGCTGCCAGTCAGTGTATGTAAATAAACAGCACTGAGCTAAGGTGAATCCAATGGTCTGACTTGGTATAGGGCAGCTTCCTCTGTCCCTATGTTTTAGGGAAGGGCCATAGCTCAGTGAAGAGTCACATCCATTGCTCTGCCCAATTTTCTCTCTCTCTCTCTCTCTCTCTCTCTCTCTCTCTCTCTCTCTCTCTCTCTCTCTCTAAATATGTTTATTCATTTTATAAGAAAAAGAACAAAACAAACATAAACAAAGACAAACAAAACATCAATATTTCTTATACAAATCATACTGTCTTAACATTTTAAGGTGACCTCCCCCGGTCCCCACTTTTGAGCTCCATTTTAAATCCTCTTTGGCAGTAACATAGTACAAAAATTGTATCCAACTATATAAATTCATAAATCTTAGCACTTAACACCGTTTTAATTAAAACTATTTTGAACTAACTAAATCTTAATCTAAATCTATGCCTAAAGCTAGGATTAACCTCCCATGGGAATATAATTTTTTAAAAAATATTACTGTATTTTTTCAAATAAATTTTAAACTTCATCCAATCTTCTTCCACCGTCTCTTCCTTCTGGTCGCGGAGTCTCCCAGTCAGCTCGGCTAGTTCCATATAGCCCAATTTTCTCTTCGGCTCTAGCCATGGTCCTCTCCTCCCCAAAGGCTGCCCATAGGGAATTGCAATCCTTGAGTTGACGAACATTTCCTTCGCTCTCCGTTTAAACCAGGGTTGGGGAACATTCAACCCTCCAGATGTTATTGGAATCCAGCTCTCGTTATCCGTGACTATTGGCCATGCTAGGGATGATGAGAGTAGACCACCCAGCAGCAGTGTAAACCTCATGGCTGGTTTAAACTAACCAGTGTTTCCCTACGTTCTGGCATAACAAGGAACTCTGGCTAGTTTAAAAGCAGAGATGGAACCTTCTCCACCCCAGAGGCACCATCAGAGGGAGGAAGACAGGAGCCTCTAGCTCATGCCAGCTCATGCCAGAAGCATTTAGCATTGCATTGGAAAGTGCCCAAAAGGTTCAGGTGTAAAAAACAAGCCTTGTTTTGGGTGTGATGCTTGAATACAGCCAAAACTGTCGAGCAGTCTGCCAAGAATAGAAGAAGCAGAGGCAGATTCCACCTTGCCAAGGCAAAGCTAGCGTGGTTTGCCAGAGTGACTGGTCATGCCCACTTGCTGCCATCTGACACAAGTAACAAAAATAGGGGGGAGGGGGGAAAGAGCGAGCGAGCGTGAGAGAGGCGTGAGCTCTTCCCTCCCCCATGAATTATAAGATACAACTGATAGGCTACAATCACCTTGGCAGGGTGTCACAATCGTGTGGGCTTTGTGTTACAGTGGTACCTTGGTTCTCAAACTTAATCCATTCCGGAAGTCCATTCCAAAACCAAAGCGTTCCAAAACCAAGACACGCTTTCCCATAGAAAGTAATGCAAAACGGATTAATCTGTTCCAGACTTTAGACAACCCCTAAAACAGCAATTTAACATGAATTTTACTATCTAATGAGACCATTGATCCATAAAAATGAGAGAATAATCAATGTACTGTACTATAAAATAAATAAGACAGTATTGTACTGTACATGGTAAAAATTAAAATCATTATTTTTTCTTACCTGCACTGATGATAGTCACTGTTTGGATGGGGGGCTTTTATCCATTTTCGCAGTCACACAAATCAATCAATCAGTAGCTGAACTGGGTTCCACACAGTCACAAAAACAAATTAACCAAAAAAGCCTCAAAAACAAAAACGCAAAATAAATAACAAAAAACAAAGTGCCAAACTTAATCCGTTCCAGAAGTCCGTTTGGCTTCCGAAATGTTCGAAAATCAAGGCGCAGCTTCTGATTGGTGCAGGCACCCCAGAAACAATAGCTGACAACCGCATTGAATGTTTGGCTTCCGAAAAACATTTGAAAACTGGAACATTTACTTCTGGGTTTTCAGAGTTTGAGAACCAAGGCATTTGAGAACCAAGGTACCACTGTAAAGCCATGATGAGGAACCTGATATCTTTGGACCCATCGGCCCCAGCCAGCTTGCCTAATGGTCAGGGATGATAAACATAGTTGCAAATGATGGTTAGTTCAAAAGCTGGAATAATAAAGTATGGTTTGATCCTGGCTTAAGAGTTTTTAATACTAAATTTTAAACTGTTGGGAGCTGTCCTGGGACCTGATGGTGAAAAGTAGGCAATAAGTTTAAATCATCATCATAGAATTGTAGAGTTGGAAGGGGCCCTGAGAATCATAATTAGTCCAACCCCTGAAATGCTAGAATATGCAGCTGTCCCATTTGGGGATCGAACCTACAAACTTGGTATTATCAGCACCATGCTCTAACCAACTGATCTATCAATAATAATAATAATAATAATAATAATAATAATAATAATAATACAGTAATAATAATACATTTGGAGGGCTGCAGGTTCCCCATCTCAACAGAATTGGTGTTAAAGGACAATTAAATCGAGTTTATCAAAGTAAAATCATAGAGCTGGAAGGGACCTCCATGGCTCATCTAGTCCAACCTCCCTGCAAGGCAGGATTCACAGCTAAATAATCTCTGACAGATGGCCATCCAACCTCTGTTTTAAAATAATAATAATAATAATAATAATAATAATAATAATAATTTATTATTTGTACCCCGCCCATCTGGCCAGGTCTCCCCAGCCACTCTGGGCGGCTTCCAACAAATAAAAAAATACATTAAAATATCACAGATTAAAAACTTCCCTGAACAGGGCTGCCTTCAGGTGTTTTCTAAAGGTCATGTGGTTGTTTATCGCTCTGACCTCTGCTGGGAGGGTGTTCCACAGGGCGGGCGCCACTACCGAGAAGGCCCTCTGCCTGGTTCCCTGTAGCTTTGCTGCTCATAGTGAGGGAACCGCCAGAAGGCCCTCGGCGCTGGATCTCAGTGTCCGGGCTGAACGGTGGGGGTGGAGACGCTCCTTCAGGTATACAAGACCGAGGCCGTTTAGGGCTTTAAAGGTCAGTACCAATACTTTGAATTGTGCTCGGAAACGTACTGGGAGCCAGTGTAGATCTCTCAGGACCGGTGTTATGTGGTCCCGGCGGCCACTCCGAGTCACCAGTCCAGCTGCCGCATTCTGGATTAATTGCAGTTTCCGGGTCACCTTCAAAGGTAGCCCCACGTAGAGCGCATTGCAGTAGTCCAAACGGGACATCCAATGATGTAGTCCAGGCATGTCCAACAGGTAGATCGTGATCTACTGGTAGATCACTGGCTCCCCATAAAGCTCAGCAACTTTGGCTCCCCTAAAAAAAGCTCTACATCTTTGTCCTGAAGCTCCTAAAACAGGGCTTTCCTTCCTAAAAAAAAAGCTCAACTTTGATCCGAACCCCCCAAAACATTCCTAAAAAAAGCTCAACAACCCTGACCTGAACACCCCAAAAGAGGGTAGATCACTGCCAGTTTTTAACTCTGTGAGTAGATCGCAGTCTCTTGGAAGTTGGCCAACCCAGTTGTAGTCTGTTTCCTCTGTCAAATGGCTCTCACCATCAGAAAGGGAAACACGATGCTCTGGGCTCAAGGGCACCCGTCCTCCAAGAATATCTTCATCCTCATCCTCATCCTGCTGCCAAGTGATGCTGCCTGCATGAGCCATGCTGGCGCAAGGACAAAGTTGGCACTGAGATCTGCGGCCAACTAAACATGCGCTCTCTCTCTCTCCCGCCCCCCGCCGTAAAATATATTTTCTGTACAGTACATTATCCTCTCGCTCTCTCCCTCCTTCGATCGATCCTCCCAACGACCTCTTTACTCAAGTCGTGCTTCTTGTTTTCCAACGGCTGTCAGCCACTTCCCAAAATTGCAATTAAGCTGTCAAGGGAGCAAGCAGAAGCGTTTGCATTCACAGCCTCGGCAGGAAAGAGAAGGGAGGTGGGCAGATCCGGATTGCAATGCGCTGGGACAGAGAGCTAAGGCCGTGGGTAGAGTTGCACCCCGCCCCCAGACCTACCCAGCACCCCTCCATGCCTTTCGCAGCAACCTGACACAAACAAAAATCCAACTGGTGCAGTTTTGGCAAAAAAATAAAAATAAGATACGATGCTAAAGGGAGGGGGGCAAAACTGTGCCTGTTGAATGTCCGTTGAATGTCTGTGCCTGTTGAATGCGGCAGCTAGAGTGGTGACTGGGAGCAGCCGCCGAGACCACATAACACTGGTCTTGAAAGACCTACATTGGCTCCCAGTATGTTTCCGAGCACAATTCAAAGTGTTGGTGCTGACCTTTAAAGCCCTAAATGGCCTCGGTCCAGTATACCTGAAGGAGCGTCTCCACCCCCATCGTTCTGCGCGAACACTGAGGTCCAGCGCCGAGGGCCTTCTCGCGGTTCCCTCCCTGTGAGAAGCCAAGTTACAGGGAACCAGGCAGAGGGCCTTCTCGGTGGTGGCACCCGCCCTGTGGAACGCCCTCCCACCAGATGTCAAAGAGAACAACAACTACCAGACTTTTAGGAGACATCTGAAGGCAGCCCTGTTTAGGGAAGCTTTTAATGTTTAATAGATTATTGTATTCTAATATTATGTTGGAACCCCCCCCCCCCCGGAGTGGCTGGGGAAACCCAGCCAGATGGGAGGGGTATAAATAATAAATTATTATTATTATTATTATTATTATTATTATTATTATTATTAAACTTTTCCCTTCCCCTGATGCCCCTTTCAACGCTCCTGTTTTACGTATTTTTAAAAAATGTTTTTGTTGTTGTTTTAATCTGAACTTCCCCTCAAGCTAACAGATGCCAGGGAGGGGGAAAAGAAAATGACAGCATGTATCAGCAATCCAGCAGGGGATCGTTGGCCCAGGGGAAGGGTAGAGCAACTGCTTTGCATGCAGAAGGCACCGCGCATTCCCACATAGGACTGGGAGAGAGCTCCCCTCCTCCATCTGAATCCTTGGAGAGAATAGAATAGAATAGAATATATTTTATTGTCATTGTCCCCTTTGGGGACAACGAAATTACTTGGCTGCTCCATCCACCCAGATAGGGCACTCCACGCAAAAACAAAACAACTACAAAAACACTGATTAAAACCATACACACTGATTAAAACCATACAATGATAAAACATAACAGGTAAGATTAGATGACTTCAAAGTCCAGGCTTCCCATTCAAGGCCGCGATCGCTCTGGAGAAGAAGCTGTTTCTAAGACGGCTTGTTCTTGTTGTCATCGTCCTGTATCTCCGCCCCGATGGCAAAAGTTCAAAGAGACGGTGACCAGGATGCGATGGATCTTTCACTATGTCCAGTGCCTTTCTGTGGCACCTCATGGCATAAATCTTCTCTAAGGTGGAGAGCGAGCAGCCAACAATGCTCTCTGCTGCCTTAACAACTCTGCACAACTCCATCCTGTCCTTGGTAGTACAGCTTCCGCACCACACACATAAGCCATAAGTAAGCACGCTCTCAATGGCACAGTGATAGAAGGCAAGCAGCAGCTTTTGCAGAAGATGGTTTTTCCTTAGAATTCTCAGGAAGTACAGTCTCTGCTGCGCCTTCTTCACAAGCCCCCTTATGCTGACACTCCAGGACAGATCCTCCTGTAATTCAATGCCCAGAAATCTGAACATTGTTACCCTCTCCACATTGCTGCCTGTGACTGTAGACCAGGGTTTCCCAAACCCTGGTTGTTGTTTTTTTTTATACTACAGTTCCCATCATCCCTGACCACTGATCCTGCTAGCTAGGGATGACAGGAGTTGTAGTCCAAAAACAACTAGTTTGGGGAAACCCTGATATAGACAATACCGAGCTAGACAGACCAATGGTTAGATTTCGTAGGAAGCAACTTGCTATTTAAATCAGCACCACGAGGAATAATAAAATCTTACTATTATATTTAAGGGAAGGGTCATAGCTCAGTGGTAGGGCAGCTGCTTCGCATGCAGAAGGTCCCAGGTTCAAACCCAGGCATCTCCAGATTGCCTGTCTGAAATCCTGGACAGCCGCTGCCAGTCAGTGCAGACAATTCTAAGCGAGATGGCCTGACTCGGTACGAAGCAGTTTCAAATGTTCCAGTGCATGAAAATGGAGACAAACAAAGAACCAGTGGGGTGCAGCAGTTAGATTGTTGGGATTCAGTGATTGGGATGCAGACCTGGGTTCAAATTTTCTGCCCCGCTGTCACAAAGGAGACCTATTTCAAAAATCTCATTCCTAACTCTCCTCTGCACCTCCTTCTTCAGCACGGAAATATTCTTGTCGTTCCTGTATGTGTGCCTATATCCCCACACTTGGTGTTGGTTGGGGTTTTGGTGAGTGGACTGTGTGAGCCTTTTAACTCCGAAAGCCCTTTTAGCCTTGCACACAAAGACCACTTAAAAACAACCACCCAAACCATACGCCGTAAGGATGAGCACAGCTAAAAGGAAGCCATCAGAAATACATTAAAACGGCAGTATAAATAGAATTTGAAAGGCCAGCTGCAGCAGGCCTCCTCTCCCTCAACTGCCGCCAGGAAGAAGAAGAAGAAGAAGAAGAAGAAGAAGAAGAAGAAGAAGAAGAAGAGGAGGAGGAGGAGGAGGAGGAGGAGGAGTTTGGATTTGATATCCCGCTTTATCACTACCCGAAGGAGTCTC
The DNA here is from genome assembly GCA_034641395.1 of Darevskia armeniaca. Taxonomy (NCBI): domain Eukaryota; kingdom Metazoa; phylum Chordata; class Lepidosauria; order Squamata; family Lacertidae; genus Darevskia; species Darevskia armeniaca. The sequence continues at coordinate 1,078,361 of JAWWNF010000841.1, forward strand.
AAAGCTGCTAACATTCTCCTTTCCCTTCCTCCCCCACAACAAACACTCTGTGAGGTGAGTGGGGCTGAGAGACTTCAGAGAAGTGTGACTAGCCCAAGGCATAGCTGTCAACCTTCGGATTTGAAAATAAGGGATTTTCCCGAACTTTCGGATTTGAAGATAAGGGATGCCGCGAGGGCAGTGCAATGGCACCAAGTAGCCTCGCCACCCTGCGCTCCAGAGGCTGCGCGCGAATGGGTGAGCGAAAGAGCGAGCGCGTAGACGGCAGGCAGGCTGTCTGTCTGGTTGGGCCTGAGGGTCTGGCTGCACAAGGCATGCAAGCTCCGCCCCCAGTCGGTCTCAGACTCCTTATTGGCAGCCGAGCAACGCAGCTGAGGAGCCTCCCTGGCCGGCAGGGAGGGAGAGGAGCTGCTTCCTTTGAAATCCGGGAAATTTAAGGGATATCAACAATCCGGGATAGCAGCGCGAAACGGCATTGGAATAAGGGAGTTTCCTGCAAAAAAAGGGAGGGTTGACAGCTATGATCATGGGGTGGCACTGTCTGTCATCTTCCTCTTCCTTAGTCTTCACCCTTAGGGTGAAGGGGACAAAATTCGAGTGAGCCGGCTCCACTTCCCATTGGCTCTGGTGCCACGCATGGATTCGGAGACAGGAAGAGCAAGACACACACAGCCTCCAGGCCTACTCAGCTGCAGCCTTGGCTCTGCTCAAGGGCCGCTGGATCACGGCTGGCCGTAATTCTGAGCAAGCTAAGAGCCGGTGACATTTTAACAGCCTGCCCAAATGGGCTCATGAATGCCTGGGGATTAGCTATCCATCAGGAAGCTGGCTTGGAAACGAGCCTGCTTGAGAGGCTGTTGCTTGTGGTCAGGGGAGCTGTTATGGCACAGCAGCTGCCCCAGCCTCTTGGAAAGGAGGGAGAGAAAGAGAGATTCAGGACGGACCCCTGAATCCCCCCCCCCAAAATAGTGCTTTTTTTGTACAAATGTTCATTGGCTTAGGGACGTTTCTGTCACAAGATGTGACAGAAAGGTGTCTTGAGGAAAGGAAACTAGTGTTTCCTAGTCTTGGGTCTCCAGCTGCTTTTGGACTACAACTCCCATCATCCCTAGCCACTGGTCCGGCTAGCTAGGGACTACAACTCCCATCATCCCTAGCCACTGGTCCTGCTTCCTAGGGACTACAACTCCCATCATCCCTAGCCACTGGTCCTGCTAGCTAGGGATGATGGGAGTTGTGGTCCAACAACAGCTGGAGGCCCAAGTTTTGGAAACACTGAACTACCGGTAGAAGAAGAGATGGAAAGAAGAGAAAGGCCCTACCAGAGAAGAATGGCAGATCAAGTTGATGGATTGTGAGGAAATGGCTAAAATGACCGGAAGAATCAGAAATCAGGAAGACCAAAATAAGGAATGGGGGAAAATTATAAGCTATCTTAAAAAAAAAAAACATTGTAAACAGTTAAAATTGCAAGTAGGATTGGAATATCACTTGTAGTTTAAGGGTGAATTTTGGACACAAGGGAGATGTAAAAGATATGGATTATCATAAAAGGTGCAGGAGGAAATGATTAACAATAGGACCCACAAAGGGGAGGAAGGAAGTCCGAGAGATTCCTTGGAATCTTATTTCCATGTTGTACGTTCGATATGTGAATGTAAAAAAAAAAGTTTTTTAAAAAGAGGAAACACTGAACTAGAGGGAAGCCAACTGATATTTAATACAGCCACGGTAGCTCAACGAAACCCGCGTATTAATAGGCAGTCAACATCTGAATACCAATCACTGAACATCCTGATTTTGGAAGCTGTATGGCTCAGTGGTGAAAAGAGATAGGTAGGAATGTCTGCCTTTTTGTGCGTATGTTCTGTGTTTGTTCTGAACGGTGTTTGCTTTCCTCTGTCTGCTTCCTTCTCCTCCGCCACCACGCAGGGACCCTGGGCACAGACACGGAAGAGCGGTTGGTGGAACATCTCCTGGATCCGTCACGGTACAACAAGCTGATCCGCCCGGCCACCAATGGATCAGAGTTGGTCACTGTGCAGCTGATGGTATCATTGGCTCAGCTCATCAGTGTGGTACGTACCAAAGATGGGGAAGGAGTGGGAACCGCCAAACGGGTCAAATGCTGCTCAAAGCAGAGGTCTTCTGTAAGCCTGGAGAAAGCTTCCTCCCTGGAGCTGCCCTTTTAGAATCATAGACCTGTAGAGTTCGAAGGGACCCCCAACGGTCATCTAGTCCAACCCTCTGCAAGGTGGGCATCACAGCAAAGGAATCCCCGACAGATGGCCATCCAATCTCTGCTTAAAAGGAGAGTCCGCCTTTAAGGAAGCCTGCTCCATGGCCGAACAGTTCTCACCTTGATACTCTGCATCTAGGGTAGCTTTTTTTTTTTAATGATTTTTATTGGGTTTTTAACACAAACATAACAAAAATCCACAAACAATAGACAAAAACACATAAAAAAACCACACAATACAAATCAAGCATTTATATTTTCCCCTTCCTCACTCCTTATCATCTTTTGTTGACTTCCCCGTCTCTCTTACTGCGTTTCACTGTCTATCCTCTTTAGTAATTTCCTCTCATCTTTTAATATTCCTGTTATCTATCTATTATTTCATCTTATATCATCTTAAATCATACATCATATATTTTTTATCTAAACCGAGATCTAATCTGCAAACTACTTTTTATTCCAACTCTTCCCTAATTCTGAATCTTACAATACTTCTTCATATATAGTTTAAATTTCTTCCAATCTTTTCCCACCACCTCTTCCCTCTGGTCGCGGATTCTCGCTGTCAGTTCGGCAAGTTCCATATAGTCCATCATTTTCATCTGCCATTCTTCTATCGTTGGTAAATCTTTTGTCTTCCAGTATTTTGCAATCAGGATTCTCACAGCTGTTGTGGCATACATTAAAAAAGTGTGGTCTTCCTTTGCAATTTCTTGTTTGACCATTCCGAGTAGAAAGGCCTCTGGTTTTTTAGTAAATGTGTTTTTCAACACTCTTTTCATTTCATTATATATCATTTCCCAGAAGGCCTTAATCTTAGGTGATACTCTGCATCTAGGGTAGCTAACTCGGTATCAGGGATCAGGGAACATGGTGCCGGCCCCACCCCCAAGTTTGTGGTACTACAACTCCCACCACCTCTGATCATTGGCCATGCTGGCTGCCGGGAGCTGGAGTCTGTGTTCAAAGAAGATTGGACAGGAGCTATCAGTAGCTACTGCCCACAACGCCTCCACGACTGAAGGCAGCAATGTTGCTGAGTACCAGTGTTGCTGGGATGTGGGTGGCACTGTGGGTTAAACCACTGAGCCAGAAGGTCGGCGGTTCAAATCCATGCGACGGGATGAGCTCCCATTGCTCCTGCCAACCTAGCAGTTCGAAAGCACATCAAAGTGAAAGTAGATAAATAGGTACCGCTCCAGCGGGAAGGTAAACGGCGTTTCCGTGCGCTGCTCTGGTTCACTAGAAGCGGCTTAGTCATGCTGGCCACATGACCCGGAAGCTGTACGCTGGCTCCCTCAGCCAATAAAGTGAGATGAGCGCAGCAACCCCAGAGTCGTTCGCGACTGGACCTAACGGTCAGGGGTCCCTTTACCTTTACCAGTGTTGCTGGAAGCTGCAGGAGGGGAGATGGCCCTTGGGCTCAGCAGCTGCTTGCATCTGGCTGGCCGCTGTGAGAACAGGATGCTGGACTAGCCATTGGCTTGACCCAGCAGGCTCTTCTCATGTTCTTCTGATGCCTTTTCTTTTGCTTCCGTTGACAGCACGAGAGGGAGCAGATCATGACCACCAACGTATGGCTGACCCAGGTAAGTTGCCTGCCGTCACCCCTCTTTTTTTATTATTTACTCATAAATAGAACCAACGGGCCCCTTTTTAATAATAGTGGTTTGCTTAATCTCTTACCTTCTGCTGCAGCCGAAGGACACTATCTAGACTAGAGGCTCCAGCTGTTGCGAAATGCCGCAATGAGCCTGTTGATGGGGACAATCACCAGAGCATCATTCCAGTGCTCAAAAGCTTGCACTGGCTGCCCATACACTACCAGGCCTGATTCAAAGATCTTGCATTAATTTACAAGCTCCATAACAACTAGGGTTCAAGATATCTCAAGGACCCGTCTGGTTTCTGAAATCACTGCCCAGTCACTGCGGTCTTTGGGGGAGTCACTGTTAGAGGTCCCCCATGTGCACTCAGGTGCACAGGCCCAAACAATCCTGGGAATAGCAGCCTGTTAAAGGTGTTAAAGGACGCAGGTGGCACTGTGGGTTAAACCACAGAGCCTAGGGCTTGCCGATCAGAAGGTCGGCGGTTCGAATCCCCGCGACGGAGTGAGCTCCCGTTGCTCGGTCCCTGCTCCTGCCAACCTAGCAGTTCGAAAGCATGTCAAAGTGCAAGTAGATAAATAGGTACCGTTCCGACGGGAAGGTAAACGGCGTTTCCGTGCGCTGCTCTGGTTCGCCAGAAGCGGCTTAGTCATGCTGGCCACATGACCCGGAAGCTGTATGCCGGCTCCCTCAGCCAATAATGCGAGATGAGCGCCGCAACCCCAGAGTCGGTCACGACTGGACCTAATGGTCAGGGGTCCCTTTACCTTTACCTTTAAAGGTGTCGAGAATTCTCACCAGCTCCATCTGGTACACTGGCTGAGATCCTACCTGCCCGCAGACTGTCTCACTGTGCTTCCCCCCCACCCAAAAAATGTTTAGGGGTGGGGTGAGGTAGAACTGGAGACTTCTGGTCAGCCTTGGGGATGTGGCCACCCTCTCTCTCCCTCTCCATTGCAGGAATGGGAGGATTATCGCCTTACGTGGAACCCAGAGGAGTTTGATGACATGAAGAAGGTGCGGCTGCCATCCAAACACATCTGGCTTCCAGATGTTGTGCTCTACAACAAGTAGGTGCACCTTGGTATCGGCATTCTTTGTCCTGGGTCTAACCCTTGCGGATCTGGGACGACTATAGCGAACCTGCAGTTCATGGGCGGTATTAGAACCGCAGAACCAACTGGAGGGGCCCGCCTGGCCCCATCTTCCTCCTTGTCACAATGCCACGGTGTCAGAAGAACTTTCAAAGCCAGGCATAGGGGACCTCTGGCCTGCCAAAGGTTGCTGGACTACAACTCCCATCAGCCCCAGCAAGCATGACTAATGGGCAGCGATGAGGGGAGGTGTAGTTCAGCAACACCTGGAGGGCCAAAGGACCCCTACACTTGCTTTAAACCTTGCCTGCTGCTAGATAGGGATTGAGGTGGTGTAAAGGCAGGTTAGAAAGTGCCGCATGCTTGTGTGTGTGTGTGTGTGTGTGTGTGTGTGTGTGTGTGAGAGAGAGAGAGAGAGAGAGAGAGAGAGAGAGAGAGAGAGAACGTGTATGTTTGACTGAGAGCGAGTGTGTATGTGTGAGAGACAGGGTGACAAAGTGACTGTATGTTTATTGGATCTGAGATGATTTTCCTAGAAAAAGAGGTGCTGGAACTCACCACGAATGCATCCCCTGTTCTCTTATAACAAGGTGTGGTGGTTAAGAGCAGTGGACTCGTAATCTGGTGAACCGGGTTCGCTTCCCCGCTCCTCCACATGCAGTTGCTGGGTGACCTTGGGCTAGTCACACTTCTTTGAAGTCTCTCAGCCCCACTCACCTCACAGAGTGTTTGTTGTGGGGGAGGAAGGGAAAGGAGAATGTGAGCCGCTTTGAGACTCCTTCGGGTAGTGAAAAAGCGGGATATCAAATCCAAACTCCTCTTCTTATAATGGCAATGCCGCCCACCTGAGAGGTGCCGGAACTGAGTTCCGGCTGAAACAAAAGCCCTGATTTCCGCATGGAACTGTAGAGTTAGAAAGGACCACGAGGGTCACCCAGTCCAACATGAAATAGTTTTTAATTGTTTTTATACAGGGAAGCGCTTTTATAGACCAATTTTCTTCTTTTCATTCTTTCAACTGTGGGGGTTTCTACTGTGAAAGCGCTTCAAACTGTGTTACGGGCCGCGATTCATAAACAGAATTGAACCAATAAAAAGGCAGGTCTGGGTGGCCTGCATTATGATGAACGTGTGGATGGCATGGGTAGGGCTGTGCGTTTGTGCATGTGTGCAGACAGTGCGTGAGCTCTGATCTGTGCACCTGCACCGTCAGGCTTCGGATAATCGGATCCCTCCCCTGGTGGAAGTGAATAAGCAGATCAAGCGAAAGGAGCGTTCTTACCAGTTAGTTTCTTTAATAAACACAGCGAGAGACAAAGGAATGCGTATCTCTCTAGAAATGGCGGTGCTCCCAGTAAAGGTCTCCCCTCCTCCGTCCCCATTAATCTGCCTCACTCCTACGTCAGGGTAACCTGCGCTCTCTCTTCTATCACTCTCAGAGCCCGTCTTGTCCTAGGCGAAGGGGAGTCAGGAATGTTGTCCAAGGATACTGAATCTGCCAGCTATCTCTCTGCTGGTGTTTCCTCTTCTAGCTGTTCCTCAACCAATATTTCCCAGCTTCTCCTCTCTGGACTATGCCCCTCTGCAAACCACTGTTCTAAATCAATACTGTCCTCCTGCTCTTGGGAAGGTTCAGGAGAAGGGGGCAGCAGCTCCCACCATTCCTCCTCAGTCCAGCCTCTGACATGCACCTTCTAGACGAGGGGTAGGCAACCTAAGGCCCGGGGGCCAGATGCGGCCCAATCGCCTTCTCAATCTGGCCCGCGGATGGTCCGGGAATCAGTGTGTTTTTACATGAGTAGAATGTGTCCTTTTATTTAAAATGCATCTCTGGGTTATTTGTGGGGCATAGGACTTCATTCATTCCCCCCCCAAAAATATAGTCCAGCCCACTACATGATCTGAGGGACAGTGGACCGGCCCATGGCTGAAAAAGGTTGCTGACCCCTGTTCTAGACCAACAATGAGCACCGCCTCCCCTTCTCCCTCCCCTTCTTCTCCCTTCCCCCAGTGCCGATGGGATGTATGAGGTGTCCTTCTACTCCAACGCCGTGGTCTCCTATGACGGCAGCATCTTCTGGCTCCCTCCGGCCATCTACAAGAGTGCCTGCAAAATCGAGGTGAAGCATTTCCCCTTTGACCAGCAGAACTGCACCATGAAGTTCCGCTCGTGGACCTACGACCGGACGGAGATCGACCTGGTGCTGAAGAGTGAGGTGGCCAGCTTGGACGACTTCACCCCCAGTGGGGAGTGGGACATCATCGCCCTGCCGGGGCGGCGCAACGAGAACCCCAACGACTCCACCTACGTGGACATCACCTACGACTTCATCATCCGCCGCAAGCCGCTCTTCTACACCATCAACCTCATCATCCCTTGCATCCTCATCACCTCCTTAGCCATCCTGGTCTTCTACCTGCCTTCTGACTGCGGCGAGAAGATGACCCTGTGCATCTCGGTCCTCTTGGCTCTCACCGTCTTCCTGCTTCTCATCTCCAAGATCGTGCCGCCCACCTCGCTGGACGTGCCGCTGGTAGGCAAGTACTTAATGTTCACCATGGTCTTGGTCACCTTCTCCATCGTCACCAGCGTCTGTGTGCTGAACGTCCACCACCGCTCACCGACCACCCACACCATGCCGCCCTGGGTCAAGGTGGTCTTCCTCGACAAGCTGCCCACCCTCCTCTTCATGAAGCAGCCCCGGCAGAACTGCGCCCGCCAGAGGCTGCGCCAGAAGCGGCAGAACCAGGAGCGGACGGCCGGGAGCTTCTTCCTCCGCGAAGGAGCCAGGTCCTGCACTTGCTATGTCAACCCATCCACGGTCAAGAAGTTTGGGACGGGGAGCGGCGGCGACGGCGGGGGAAGGCCCTTTACGGAAACGTCCGAGCCGGGAGTCAACGGTTACCGGGACAGGCCGGGTCAAACGGTGCCACCGCCGGGCCCCTGTTGCTGCGGCCTGGAAGAGGCTGTGGATGGAGTACGCTTCATCGCAGATCATATGAAGAGCGAAGACGACGACCAGAGTGTGAGTGTCTGGAAGGGAAGGGCTTGTGGGCAGGGTGGTGGGGGTGGGGGTGGTGGTCTTTGTGGCCTTAAGTCAGCCTTGTAAATAACATACCCGCCAACATTTTTCTGAAGGAGCATCTCCACTCCCATCATTCAGCCCGGATGCTGAGGTCCAGCGCCGAGGGCCTTCTGGTGGTTCCATCACTGCAAGAAGTGAGGTTACAGGGAACCAGGCAGAGGGCCTTCTCAGTAGTGGCGCCTGTTCTGTGGAACGTCCTCCCATCAGATGTCAAGGAAATAAACAACTGTCTCTTTTAGAAGACATCTGAAGGCAGTCCTGTTTAGGGAAGTTTTTAATGTTTGATGTTTTATTGTGTTTTTAATATTCTGTTGGGACGCGGGTGGCGCTGTGGGTTAAACCACAGAGCCTAGGGCTTGCCGATCAGAAGGTCAGCGGTTTGAATCCCCGCAACGGTCCCTGCTCCTGCCAACCCAGCAGTTCGAAAGCATGTCAAAGTGCAAGTAGATCAATAGGTGAAACGGGAAGGTAAACGGCGTTTCCGTGCGCTGCTCTGGTTCGCCAGAAGCGGCTTAGTCATGCTGGCCACATGACCCGGAAGCTGTACGCCAGCTCCCTCGGCCAATAAAGCGAGATGAGCGCCGCAACCCCAGAGTCGGACACGACTGGACCTAATGGTCAGGGGTACCTTTACCCAGTGTTCCCCAACCTTGGGCCTCCAGCTGTTTTTGGACTACAACTCCCATCATCCCTCGCTAGCAAGACCAGTGGTCAGGGATGATGGGAATTGTAGTCCAAAAACAGCTGGAGGCCCAACTTTGGGGAACACTGCCTTTACCTAATATTCTGTTGGGAGCTGCCCAGAGTGGCTGGGGCAACCCAGTCAGATCGGTGGTGTATAAATAATAATTATTATTATGAAAATAAGGATGTCCTATTCCAAAAGAATACTAATAATTCCTCACCCATTTGACTGTGCTGCCCCAGCCACTCTGGGTGGCTTTCAACATACACAAAAACATAATAAAACATTTATAGAGGGCTGCCTTTGGATGTCTTCTGATGGTTTTGTAGTTACTTATCTCCTTGGCTTGGGGGGGTCTCATAACTCCATACCCTCCAGTGTTGTGTAGTGTTTAAGAGCAGTAGACTCGTAATCTGGTGAACCGGGTTCGCGTCTCCGCTCCTCCACATGCAACTGCTGGGTGACCTTGGGCTAGTCACACTTCTCTGAAGTCTCTCAGCCCCACTCACCTCACAGAGTGTTTGTTGTTAGCCTTCGGATAGCGATAAAGCGGGATATCAAATCCAAACTCTTCTTCTTCTTCTATTCTCCAGGGAACTCTGAGAATTGTAGCCATGTGAGGGTCGCAGGAGTTTCCTATTAGCTCTCAGCACCCTTAAACTACAGTTCCCAGGATTCTTTGCAAGGGGAGGAGCCATGAGTGTTTAACGTGGTATCGCAATGCTTTCAATGTGATGCCTAAGGTTACCAGATTTTTTTCAATGAATCCGGGGACACTTTTCAACTTCCTATTAAATAGATGGATTTTGTCAGGGGACTGATTGGGAAATCTGGGGACAGTCCCCGGGAAACGGGGACGTCTGGTAACCTTACCTTGGTCTATGTAGAACTTCCTTGTTCAGGCAAAGTCTATCTCTGAATTCCAGTAGCTGGGGAACAAACTCAGTGGTTGCCTTTAAGGGTTGGATGTGGACACTTCTGCCTGAACACATTATAACTCGACGCTTCGTTCTGATCACTCAGGGCACTTTTTACAAAGCTTTCCCCACCATATCTCGAATCATCACCTCCTGAAACATGATGCACTGTTTGGGTTTTTTTTTTAGAAAAAGGCTGTGGCAATTTCCCATCCCTTGGATGTTTCCTGGGGGAGACACATCTCTTCCTTGCTTCCTCCCCATCTCCCTGCCGCCTCCCCTTTGCCAAGCCATGAGTCAGAATATCCTGTCCTTTACTGACCTGTCCCCCACCTCCAAGCGCAGGGCAGCTGTGTTCTCCAACTGAGACACCGCCGAGCTCCAGAATCAATATTTCCCTTCTGCTCGGCTGGATCCCTGTGCTGAAGGCGCATGAAAAATTCATGTGCAGTGAGATATGGATGTAAGGGAGGGAGAGACAGAGAGAGAGAAGTCGGGAGAAACAGACTTTTATTTCTTGGAGGTCTGCTGCTTTGCTGGTGTAATAATAATAATAATAATAATAATAATAATAATAATAATTTATTATTTGTACCCCGCTCATCTGGGTGGGTCTCCCCAGCCACTCTGGGCGGCTTCCAGCAAACATTAAAATACATTAACACATCACGAATTAAAAACCTCCCTAAACAGGGCTGCCTTCAGGTATTTTCTAAAGGTCATGTAGTTGTTGATTCCTTTAACCTCTGATGGGAGGGCGTTCCACAGGGTGGGTGCCACTACCGAGAAGGCCCTCTGCCTGGTTCCCTGTAACGTCACTTCTCGCAGTGAGGGAACCACCAGAAGGCCCTCGGCGCTGGATCTCAGTGTCCGGGCTGAACGATGGGGGTGGAGACGCTCCTTCAGGTATACAGGACCGAAGCCATTTAGGGCTTTAAAGGTCAGCACCAACTGACCTTATATAATAATAATAATAATAATAATAATAATAATAATAATAATAATAATTGTACCCTGTCCATCTGACTGGGTTGCCCCAGCCACTCTGGGCAGCCTCCAACATACATAAAAACATAATAAAACATTACAAGCGATGTTGGGGGTATTTTGTCCAAGTCCTTCCACCATCCCATCTGTGGCCAGAGAGCAATGGCTCAAAGCTAGCCCCTCCTGCCTTCCTCACCAAAGCAAATCATTCATCTGGATCTGGCAGCCTTGCCAGAAACTATTTGCAGAAGGAGATGCTCTATCTATGCCCGCTGGACCAGGGAGGTGTCAGGTATGAAGCAGTTGCCATAGGAACCGAGAGGAAGGGGAACCTGGAACGGCAGCAGAGTGATGTCACTGCCCCAGGCTGCGCTCTGAGGCTGCAGGTTTGGGGCCAAGCCAGCTGAGCACTGATGGGGGGGGGGAGGCCGGAGAGACTCGGGACGCTCCCTTCGTCACCCGCAGTCGGAAGCAGGGATGCTTCTGAAGAGAGCCAATGTGGTGTAGTGGTTAAGAGCGGTAGACTCGTAATCTGGTGAACCGGCTTCGCGCCTCCGCTCCTCCACATGCAGCTGCTGGGTGACCTTGGGCTAGTCACACTTCTCTGAAGTCTCTCAGCCCCACTCACCTCACAGAGTGTTTGTTGTGGGGGAGGAAGGGAAAGGAGAATGTGAGCCGCTTTGAGACTCCTTCGGGTAGTGATAAAGCGGGATATCAAATCCAAACTCTTCTTCTGAATATCAGTTGCTGGAAACTACTGGAGGGGAGAGAGTGATTTTGCATTCGGGTTCCGATTGCGGGTTCCTCCCAGGCATCTGTCTGGCCACCGCGAGAACAGGCTGCAGGGCTAGATGGGCCATGGGCCTGATCCACGGAATACAATTACTCAGAATCATACGATTGTAGAGTTCGAAGGGACTACGAGGGTCACATCAAGTCTGACCCTCTGCAACACAGGAATCTTTTGCCCAACGTGGGACTTGAACCCACAGCCTTGAGATTAAGAGTCTTGGGCTTTCTGTGGAGTGTGTGTCTGCTATGTGTGCACACCCTAATTTTTTTTATAAAACATTGATCTGGCACCCGTTTGGTCGGAAGTGAGCCCCGCAAGTGGGCACACACAGGGGCATAGCAAGGGGGCGGGGGGGCGGGCCGCCCCAGGCAGCGCCCTGGTGGGGGTGACACTGGGGCGGGGGCCCCGCCCCCCGCAGCCACCCTGCGCTTTTTCTTTTTCTTTTTTTTTTTAAAAAAAGCTATTTTCTGCACTGCCGGGACGGAGTCACAGGGGCGGCCAGCGAGGAGGGGTGTCACGCTTGTCACTGACGTGACACCCCCCCCTCGGTGGCCGCCCCTGCGGCTCCGCCCCGGCAGCGCCGAAAATAGCCTCCCCCCCTTTCAGTGGTTTTTTTCCGCCGCTGGCTGGGCTCCCTGGGCGGAGCCATGGCATGGAGGAGAGGGGCGGGCCATCCAGGAGGGGGTGACACCCTAGCCTCCATGCCTCGGCGCCGCAAGCCAGCCAGCGGTGAAAAAAGCCGCTGAAAGGGGGGGGGGGAGGAAGACAAAGCAGGCGCTTCAAGCGCCTGCTTTGTCTTCCTCCCCCCCCCCTTTCAGCGGCTTTTTCCGCTGTGGCATGGGGCAAGAGGCGGAGGCGTCGCTCCGTGCGCATGCGCGTTGTGACGTCATGTGCACGGAGCGAAGCCACCGCCCCCAGGGGTGACGCTTGGCTGGCCGCCCCCAGTAGCCAAGCGGCACGCTACGCCCCTGGGCACACACACACAACAGGTGCTTGCAAGCCAAAAAGGGGTCCAGCCGACAGGTGCTAACCTCCGTATCCTTGCCCTTTCCCCAGGTGAGCGAGGACTGGAAGTACGTTGCCATGGTGATCGACCGCCTCTTCCTGTGGATCTTCGTCTTTGTCTGCGTCTTTGGCACCATTGGCATGTTTCTGCAGCCTCTCTTCCAGAACTATGCCACCAACTCCCTCTTGCAGATCAACCACGGTGGTTCCGGCTCCAAGTAGCATCTGGACTCGCCCTTCTGCCCCTTTGCCAACCTTTTCGGAGCGAGCGAAGAGAGGCAGGCAAAGGAAGATTAAAGAGAGGGAGGGAGGGAGATGAAGCGGGACAGAGAGACACCCTACCCGATCCCTACTTTTATGGACTAAGGTGCGCTCAATAAGGGACCGCGGACCCTTTCCCCTGCTGTCTGCCATTGCCCCTGGGCTCATGCTTCAGTACTGAGAACAGAGCCTTGCTTGGAGAGAAGCGGGCCAGAGCCAAAACGACAATACTGGAATAGGTTGGTTTCTTCCGGGCTGCCAGGATGATATGGTAGCTCAACAGTAGAGCACCTGCTTTGCATGCAGAAGGTCCCAGGTTCGATCCCCGGCTTCCCCACTTAAAAAAAAAAAAAAGAGGGGGTGGTAGAAAGGGTTGCAGCAGGATCAGGCCTGGCTGTCTGATCTGCTTATTTTAGGCAGCTTCCTCCGTTCCCATTGATCAGAGATGTCAGTTCCAGGAGGAGTCAGTTCCTTCCAAGTGGCTGAGGCAACACATCACGTTCCTGGACGGCTGTCGGGACGCGTTATGGAGCACAGGGGGCGGTGGGCTGCCTACCGTAGTGGTGAGGGTGAGGGGAGGGTCTTGCAGCCTCGGGGCATTTTGGATACGGACTACAGCTTTCTCCTCCACCCATCCCATACCCCCTGGCTTGTGCCAACTACGGGGAACCAGCTCCCAACTCAGGGAAAAACAATAATAATAATAATCTATGTGTCTATATATAATGAAATATACACATCTACACCCTCCATGTCTGAGGAGCAGCGGCAGATTGGAAGGCCACCCTTGGGCGCAACCCTCGGCGGGGAGAGGTGTGGCATGGGGAGACAGGGAAAAAGGGGACATTTCGCAGGGGGGCTCCTATGACCGCCCATGAGATTTGACCAATACATCCACAAGGTCAGGTGGCAACCCTGCGCGAAGAAGGGACTCTCAGGATCTTTCAGGACAGACTGATATCAAGATCACTTCCCCTAACAATGTGTGTGTGTGGCCAGAGGAGATGGAGCGCGGACTGGTGCTCCGGCCACCCATGGACCGGTTCAGGAGGGGTCTTCCACTCTGGGCCATCACCAGCAGCCTCGGTCGAGAGACCAGTGTCCACCCCCCTCCCCGAGCCATTGGGTGTGTCTTCCTGGCCCTCTCCTCCTCTGCTCCTGAAAAGCCAAACGCTGACACCGCAATACCAATAAAATAGGTCACATAGATGGGAGAGATTTCTTCTTTCGGTTCAGCTGTGTACGAGTGGTTGTTTTTTTAAGTGCATTTCAAGGTTGCGGGCAGGGGAGGTCTCCTATGCTGCAGGTAAATAATAATAATAATTTATTATTTGTACCCTGTCCATCTGGCTGGGTTTCCCCAGCCACTTTGGGTGGCTCCCAACAGAATATTAAAAATACAACAAAACATCAAACATTAAAAACTTGATCAAACATCAAACATTAAAAACTCCCGGGATCAATCGCTCACATTGTCACTTAAAAAAAATATATCCTTCTCCGCCTGAGACCCAGGACAGAAGCTGCTAGTCACAGTAATAGACATATACCAGATCGCCCACCTGCTATAAAGGCTGCTCCCTATGGTTGTTTAAGCCCCCAACACTTAATTCTGTGGCCCCACCCATTTGGACCTCAGAGGCTTAACTGGGACAAGCAAGGTCTGTGAAAGAGTGGGTTTGAAGGCTTATGGGAACAACCTTTTTCTACTAGAAAACTGAAATAAACCGAAATCTGCTCTTATTCCCTTATGGGGTACACAAGAGCCTTCCCAGGTTCTCCATCGGTAGGAGTAAATTTACAGAGGCCAACCAGAGAAAAATTGAGAAGCAAAATTTTATTATATCTGTTGCAACAGGGTCCTCACTCCCAAAATGGAGGAGGGAGGAGGAACCCAGAACAATGGTGTGCCAGCTCCTATATAGACTTTTGAAATTCCCCCCCTCCCGCTCAAGACCACCCCCTATACATCATACATATATCACAAAAAGGGGTGTAACTCAGGACCACCCCCCAGATACATCACAGCTACATCATGAACGGGGAGGTCTGGTAGCAGTAATCTGAGCACCCTTGACCCTCCCCATGCCTCCTCTTGCCCTCCACCCCAAAACCCATCAAGTAAAACAAAAGAGATATTTATATTTCCCTGTTTCCCAGCCAAGGTAATCACACCCTTTTGTCTGGCACTCAGGTATCAGGTAGCCAGGATTATCACTTTATTTTCCTGAGACAATCCCCCCTCCTTCCTTGCAGAGAAACAGTTTGTCAGTTTGGGAGTCAAAATGGAGACAGGCCTGTCTTCCTATGCTGCTTCAGACATGTGGCCTTGTTTTGCTTGGCACACTTATGAACATATTATTATATATATATATAAGACCTTGATAGTCTTACAACAAAGCCATTGCTTGTCACAGTGGCGGACCTTGGGGTCTCACATTTTAGCAGAGCCCTGTGCAACACCAAAATTCAGTCGTCCCCCCCCCCCCCGGGCCTCTGGTGCTCCATTCTAAATAATAGTTGTGGCACCCTCGAATCTCTGTGCCCAGTGTGACCGAACCAGTCACGGCCCCCTAAATATCCCTCCGCTAGTCATGGTAGACCCTCCTGGACTAAGATGGGCAAATAATTTGAGATTGGCCACTTTTGCACCATACAGTTAAAGCGCCACGATACCACTTTAAACAGTCATGGCTCCCCTCCTCCCAAAGAATTCTGGGGACTGTAGTTCGTTAAGGATGCTAAGAGCTGTCAGAGTGGTTTAACAACCACAGCCTCTTCACTCCGGAAATCTTAGTTCTGTGAAGCTCTTGTGGGAACGAACCAGCTCATTTAACTATGCACTGTGTTAAAAGACGCTTCCTCCCCTCCAGAACTGCAGTTCCCAGAGTGGTTTAATAATCCTTCTTCCCAGGAAACGGCAAGAATTGAAGCTCTGTGAGAGATGACCAAGGACAGGGTCGGCAACCCGCGGCTCCGGAGCCGCATGTGGCTCTTTTACACCTTTGCCGCGGCTCCGGGGCGGATACTAGCGAGGGGAGGAGGGGTGTCCGCCATGTCGCCGAGAGGGAGGGCAAATTGGCTCTGGCGCTGCCGGCTGCTGGCCCAGAAGCTCGGAAGCGGGGAAACAGAGTTGCCCAGGCCAGGCCAGCCCAGAAAAGGGGCCGAGCCTCTGCGGGGAAGCTCCCGCCCCCGCCTGGAGGAAGCATCGCGGCGCCAGGGCCGCTCTCCCCTGCTTGTCCCAGGGAGCGCCGCTTGCGCACGTGGGCGGATCAATGGCCCGGTGCGGAGCGGTGGTTCCCGTGTAAACGGAGGAGGTGGGAAGAGGTTTGTTGCGTGCCATCGCTTGCTGAATCGGGTGGGAGAGGGTGGCTGCTTCCTTCCTTCCTTCCTTCCTTCCTTCCTTCCTTCCTTCCTTCCTTCCTTCCTTCCTTCCTTCCTTCCTTTTCCTTCCTTCCTTCCTTCCTTCCTTCCTTCCTTCCTTCCTTCCTTCCTTCCTTCCTTCCTTCCTTCCTTCCTTCCTTCTCTCACCCTTTCTTTCTTTCTTTCTTTCTTTCTTTCTTTCTTTCTCTTCTTTCTTTCTTTCTTTCTTTCTTTCCTTCCTTCCTTCCTTCCTTCCTTCCTTCCTTCCTTCCTTCTCTCTCTCTCTCTCTCTCTCACCCCTGCTTTCCTTCTTTCTTTATTTCTTTCTTTCTTTCTTTTCTTTCCTTCTTTCTTTCTTTTCTTCTTTCTTTCCTTTCCTTCCTTCTCTCTCTCTTCCCTCCCCTCCCAGCCTTTTAGAGGAGGAAAACCAGAAAAAACTATTTTACACCCACCCCACCCCCCACAATGTTTGAAAACGTCAGCTTTGTACTTAAACACAAATTGGCCGGGAACTTCATTGTCTGTGTCTTTATTAATTTATTTAAAGAACAACAAACTGGTGATTGCAGTGTTATATTGGTTTTAAATGTCGCAATGGTTTTGCGGCTCCCAGGTTTTTTTTTCCTTCGGAAACGGGTCCAAGTGGCTCTTTTTGTCTTAAAGGTTGCAGACCCCTGACCAAGGACGTCTTAGTACCCTCAGCAAACTACAGCTCCCAGAATTCTTTGGGGTGTTGTCATTTATTTTATATCTTATTGACCTTATAATTCTCATAACAGGGGAGAGCCATGACAGTTTAGAGTGGCACCATAGTGCTTTGAATGTATGGTGTCTAAAAGCATCAATAATAATAATAAATTATTAAATGGTGTCTAAAAGCATCAAAACACTGGTTGGACAGTGTTCTCAAAGCTACTAACATGAGTTTGGCCAAACTGCGAGAGGCAGTGAAGGATAGGCGTGCCTGGCGTGCTCTGGTCCATGGGGTCACGGAGAGTCGGACACGACTGAACGACTGAACAACAACAACAAAAGCATCAATAATAATAATAAATTATTAAATTAATATAAAATAATAATAATAATAATAATAATAATAATAATAATAATGCACCACCCATCTCTCTGGGTTTCCCAGTCTAATCCATTCAGCAACTTTCCCCCCACTGCTGTCCTGCAAACCAAAATACGTTGGACTCTCAGCCTGTTCTTTCTGAGTCTCAGAGCTGCTGCATTGCTCGCTTCCTTCCAGCTGGATCTGCATACATCATCCCCAAAACACTTCACATGTGGCTGGCTCTGCCAAGCTGCCTGGATGGTGTCCCGCTGCCCCCGCTTTCATCCTCAAGGCAGAAAGAAGCTCGCTGCAGAAGCACAATCTCCTGGCTCCCCTCTGAACTGCAGCAGATGGCAGGCCGGCGAGACAGCTTTCCACTTCAGCTCCACCGGCTCACACACTCAACCTGGCAGGGCGACCCAGCCGCAACCATGCCGGCCGATCTCTTTAGCTGAGAGCAGAGGGGCAGAGCGACAGGGGCACAAGGCTCTGAGTAGCATAGCAGAAGCACCAGCCTTTAGGCAGGGCGGCAGCAGAGCGATGGAGCCCCTGCAGATCCCCAACATCTCCAGGCAGGGATGGGGGGAAAACTCCCTGCCTGAAACCCTGGAGAGTTGCTGCAGTCAGTGCAGACACCACTGAGCTAGATGGGCCAGTGGTCTGCCTCAGTGTAAGCCAGTGTCCTCTGTTCAGCATTAGACACATGGAAGCCAGGCAATGATAGTTCACCAACAGCAAACGAACAAATAAAACCTGTGGGTAGAAAGCAGTCTACCTTTCAGGACCAGGTGCTGGCAGCAGCAGCAGGAGAGAGGCCAGTTGCTCTCATGCCTTGCTTGTGGAAAACAGGGTGTTGGGTTAGGATTCAGTGGGATGAATTGTGGAAGTGTAAGCGTACAAGAGGTGCAAAAAGCTCTATGAAAGGAATAAAGGTAAAGGGTCCCCTGACCGTTAGGTCCAGTCGCGGACGACTCTGGGGTTGCGGCGCTCATCTCGCTCTATAGGCCGAGGGAGCCAGCGTTTGCCCGCAGACAGCTTCCGGGTCATGCGACCAGCAGGACTAAGCCGCTTCTGGCAAAACCAGAGCAACGCACAGAAACACCGTTTACCTTCCCACCGGAGTGGTACCGGTACCTATTTAAAGGTATCAACTTGCACTTTGAGGACACGGGTGGCACTGTGGTCTAAACCACAGAGCCTAGGGCTTGCCGATCGGAAGGTCGGCGGTTCGAATCCCCGTGATGGAGTGAGCTCCCGTTGCTCGGTCCCAGCTCCTGCCCACCTAGCAGTTTGAAAGCACGTAAAAGTGCAAGTTGATAAATAGGTACCCGGTACCGCTCTGGTGGGAAGGTAAACGGCGCTTCCGTGTGCTGCTCTGGTTCGCCAGAAGCGGCTTAGTCCTGCTGGCCACATGACCTGGAAGCTGTACGCAGGCTCCCTCGGCCAATAAAGCGAGATGAGCGCCGCAACCCCAGAGTCATCCGCAACTGGACTTAACTGTCAGGGGTCCTTTACCTTTACCTTTTACTTGCACTTTGACGTGCTTTCAAACTGCTAGGTTGGCAGGAGCTGGGACCGAGCAACGGGAGCTCACCCCGTCGCGGGGATTTGAACCACCGACCTTCTGATCGGCAAGCCCTAGGCTCAGTGGTTTAGACCACAGCGCCATCTGCGTCCCTCACAAGAGGTGCAAACCACCTTTAAAAGCTGTAGGGAAAGATGTGGGCCCATTGACGACGAACCAAAAATCAAAGCACAATCGGTTTAACATGCAATATTTATATTCAGGACGGGGAAACTTTTGCAGATTGAGGGCCTGCTCAGCAGCCTCCTAGGGCCCTCATCCCAGGGGCAATTGGGGCCGAAGGAAAACGTCAGCAGGGCAGAGAACGCACAAGTAGGCTAGTTGCTGCATAGAGACACACTTCTCCCTCTCTTAGCTTTGTCTAGTCAAGCTAAAGTCATGATCAGAGTTCAAAGACATATCCCAGCCAGGGAAAAACACACCTGGAGGATGCAAAGCAGGACCCATGAGGGGGTGTGGCTTGTTGAGCAAAGGGGTGTGGCCTCTTGAAAATTCCAAGGGCCACATAAGAGGGCTGTATTTAGCTCCAGGGCCTGACCCCACCCCTTCCTCCATTTATACCTCCTATCTTTCTGCGTGAGGTCGGCAAGGCAGCCGCTGCAAAAATTAACACACCACCAAATTATCTTGAAAAGAGTGATTTATGATGATTCGAAGAGGTTAGAGGCGGGGGGTGGGAGACATAGATGTTCAAAAAATTGTGGGCAGGGGGGAGATGGAAGGGGATAAAATTGTTGCTGGGCATGGTGGAAGGCCTGCGTTGCATTTCGTAAAATGGAGGGGAGAAGGTTATGGTGTAGTTTTCAGTTATCAGACCCCCTCCCCTCAACAAATCTTTTGATAAGTGCAGGAGTGCGGCGGGTGGCCATCTCAGCAACCCCTTGAATTTCCCCCTCTGTTCTGCAAATCAAAGCACACTCATATTTTAACAACTGTGAGCCTTGCCTTCCTAATGGACGGAGGGGCTTCTTTTGGTAAGCAAAGCTCTTTGAACATCGGTGTAACATCCTGTCCACTTCAGCCTCTGATAAGGGACGACATTCCAGCGTTCAGCCTGCTTGTTTCTGTGTTTGGACCCAGGAGCAAAATCTTGCCTTCTACCAGCACCGCATTATGAAAATCACAGGCTCCAGGCCAGGTTTCTGCCAGTCTCTGTTTTGATCATCCTAGCCTTGGTCAAAACGGCCTCAATCTCCGCCATCAGAAACAATAAATCTAAGGCATGACAGATACTCTTGACTGTTCTGCAGCCTCGCTGGGAACTACCATGACAGTAGGGTTGCCATATGTCCGGGAAAACCAGAACATGTCCTCCTTTTGGGGGGGGGGCCAACATGCCCATCTGGGCGGATTTTTGTATTTTTAAGGAAATGACCTTGCTGGGTAAACACAAGTGGCGAACTCAAGTTTAACCAGGAATCGGTGCTTCCGATTGTGACCCAGGGCTCAAAAACCTTACCAAGCCATCGTTTCTTTCACCGACAGCATGGCAGAAAGATCCTCGATTATGTGCCCAACACACACACAAGCCTATCCCAGGCAGATAAACAAGAGGAATGGAAAATATCATGGTATTATAAAAAATAGGTTAAGTGTTACGTGGAAGGAGGGAGGGACAGAAATGTGGTAATGGATTGGAAAAACCCATCCACCTTCAAAGGTAAAGGGACCCCTGAGCATTAGGTCCAGTCGCGGACGACTCTGGGGTTGCAGCGCTCATCTCCTTCTATAGGCCAAGGGAGCCGCCGTTTGTCCGCAGACAGCTTCCGGGTCATGTGGCCAGCATGACAAAGCCGCTTCTGGTGAACCAGAGCAGCGCATGGAAACGCCGTTTACCTTCTACTTGCACTTTGATGTGCTTTCGAACTGCTAGGTTGGCAGGAGCTGGGACCGAGCAACGGGAGCTCACCCCATCGCGGGGATTCGAACCGCCGACCTTCTGATCGGCAAGCCCTAGGCTCTGTGGTTTAGACTACAGCGCCACCCGCGTCCCACATCCACTTTCATACCCTACCTATTAATGCACATAGGAGGGAAGAGGAAGCAGCTATCCTGAACATGGACTTTATTCTGCCCAGGGCTGCGCTCAGTAGAGGTTGGTGCATTAGGGCAGATGGGGCAATGCCAGCCCAAAGCCTTATTTCTTACCACCAGTCCAGGGGGCAGCACTGCCCATTAGCTCCTTAGCCTCAGTTGCCCCTGTAGACGTCAGCCGTGGGGAGGGTGAAGAGAGCTAGGATCTGCTGGCTCTGCCTGCCATTGGCTCTCTGGCGCCATCTACCTTTGGGCTCCCTGCCTTCCGCCCTATCGTTTTCTCTGGGTACCAGTCTTCGCGAGTGGCAAGGTGGAGGGACGTGGCTGGCAACAAGAGGGGCCAGAGCTGGCAGTGAGGAGGGCACCGCTTCTTTCTCTCTCTCTCTGCCACCGTTCTTCCCTTCCAGCTCCCCCCACCCAAAGTGGCTGCTAGGGAAAAGTTACAGGTAGGTAGCCGTGTTGGTCTGTCATAGTCAAAACAAAACAAAACAAAAAAAATTCCTTCCAGTAGCACCTTAGAGTCCAACTAAGTTTGTTCTTGTATGAGCTTTCGTGTGCATGCACACTTCTTCAGATAGACTGAAACAGAAGTCACCAGACCCTTATATATAGTGAGAGGGTGGGAGGGGTATTACTCAGAGGGGATGGGTGATAGGATGCTAGATGTCTGGTAAACCTGTTGACGACTGTTAACTGACTGCAACTTAGTCTAACAGGAAAAAGCCAGGGGTGAGACCGGTCTAAAAAATAGCTTTGTCAT